>SJXQ01002944.1:144023-175221 GCA_006408695.1 Aepyceros melampus | reverse complement strand
CCTGTTTGCATCGCCACCATGGATTTCATGTTCTATTGGTGTATTTATTTTTAAAAATAGTCTCTCCACTTAGTTGTGGCTGTGCTGGGTTTTCGTTCGGGCTTTTCTGCGGTTGCGGCGAGCGGGGCTCCCCTCCAGTGGCGGGGCGCGGGCCCCCCAGGGCAGCGGCTTCTGTTGCAGAGCGCGGGCTCGCGGGGCACCGGCTTCCGTCGTGGTGGCTCGTGAGCTCAGTAGTCGCAGCTCCCGAGCGCTACAGCACAGGCTCAGTCCTTGCTCCCCGGCATGTGGGATCTTCCCAAATTGGGGATCGAACCCATGTCTCCTGCACTGGCAGGCAGATTCTTTACCACTGAGCCACCAGGGAAGCCTTCACCATGGATTTTGGAACACCCTGATTATTCCTCCCAAGAAAACCCACCCACTCCCCCTAAGCCATCAGTTCCCAGTCTCGCCTTCCCCGCAAGTCCTAGGCAAGCACTGGCCTACTTTCTGTCTTTACAGAGTTGCCTTTTCTAGACGTTTCATGTAAGTGGAAGCACACAGTATGTGTGCGTGTGGTTCCTTTGTTGCCGACTTCTCTCACTCAGCGTAAAGTCTTCAAGGTCCACTCATGCCGTAACATGTCTCAGGTGCCATTCTTCTTTTCAAGGAATCACACTCTATGGTAATGATTTGCCACATCTTATTTATCCCTCCAGTAGTCGATGGACATTTGTGTTGTTGCTGCTTTCGGGCTATCATGAACATTTGTATACTTTTTTTTTTTTTTTTTTTGCGAACATGTTTTCATTTCTCTTGGGTGTGCATCTAAGTGGTTGGGTGATCCGGGAACTCTATGTGTAACCTTCTGAGGAGTTGCCTGGCTGCTTTCTCCCTTTTCTCTAAGGATACACATCTGGCCAGTCACTGCAGGCTGCGGTTCTTCCGCCTGAACGCGTGTCTTCCTCCCGACTTCTCTCCTGGACGGTCACAGCGCCTCCTAGTGGGGACCCCGGAGAAACAGGGACCCCAGGGCACTTCCTCACCCTCTGGAGGCTGGCCCGGGCATCAGCCTTTCTGATGCTCCCCAGGTGGCGTCGATGGACAGCCTCGTGGGAGAACCACTGCGCCTCCTTCCCTCTAATCGCTCATTACCCTGCTACCTGAACGCGTTTTCTAAACTACATCTGATCGTATCACCCACACGCTTCTCAAAACCCCTCTTTGGCTCCCCCACAATAAAATCTGCGCACTCGGGAGGTGCACAGGTTCCTGTGATCTCCGTCTGCCCACCTCCCGGTCTTTCCTCCTTCCCCTTCCTGACTCAGGGCGCAGGCACACCCGGCCATGCGGAGCCGCACACGCTTTCTTCCGTGTGCCCGCTCGCCACACGTCTGTGCCCCTGCTTCCCTGGGGACCTGGCTCAGGCTGAATGAGTCTCCCTTTGGGCAGCCTTCCCTCCCCACGCTGTCACGCTGTGTTCACCGGCCTCGCCGCCGTCAGGGCCAGGGCTGTATGTCATCTAGCTCTGCACCCTCCGCCTGCTGACACCCAGGTGGCGTTTTGTCTGTCTGGGTTGGCGGGAAGGGTGAAGAGGTAAAAGCCTGTTGACCGACGGGGGCACCTGCCCAGCGGTCCACTCCCGAGTCCCAGCAGGAGCCCGGGGGCAGCCAGCAGGCTGCTCAGAGGCCTCCCTGCCTGGACCCCTGAGTCTCCATGCCTTCCACTCTGCATCCTCATCCAGCTGTCTCCCGCCCCGAGGCATGGCCAGCAGGAAAGGGGGCGGGTGGGAGAGTCCTTCTGCAACTAAAGGCCAAGTACCCCAGCACAGAGATAAATCAGATGCTTCCACTTTCAAAGGGCCCCAGTGGCGTGGAACGTCCCCTCTCCCGTCTTTGGCCATAAACCTCCAAGCTCAAGAAGTGAATTGCTCTCCGCTGGAGAAGCTATAAAGAGCAGAGCTCATCAACAGTCGGCAGAGAACACAGGCTGGACCGATCCGCTGGGCGCGGCCTCGGCGGCAGGCGCCCTGCCTGTTCAACCTCCTGGGCCTCCCCTCCCGGGGGGGCTGCACTGTCTCTGGGGGGACCCGCTGGAGGCTGCAGGCCTTGACTATTGGTGCTGGAGGGCCCCGGGGAGTTTGTGCCCTGTAAATCTTGGGCTCCTTTCTGTGGCTCTGTCTACGCGGACGCCGCTTCACTTAATGTGACTAAGAGGAGCACTGGAAAGGGTGTCTGGCTCTGCTGTCAGCCACGTGACTGTGGGCGACTCCCTTCCCCTCTCGGGTTCGTGGTTCCCTCTGAGGTTCAGGCATGAGGTGGGGTGGACCAGGTGACCCTGAAGACGGCTGTCAACTCCAGTGTCACAGTCCGTCCCACCCGAGCGCAAAGCTGTGTGAAGTCTTCCTCTTAGGGCCTGAATTGTTAGGAAAACTATAGTTGGAAAAAAAAAAGAAAACTATAGTTGGGAAAATCTGAGCCAAACACAGCAAAAAAATTGCAAACTTGAAAGTAACTCCTCTTTGAATTTTCATTTGTTCTGCATCTGGCCTCTGCACACACCAGGGGAGAACAGCTGGACGAAGCGTCTCCCAGACCTGAGTTCCGCTCCTGCTCTGACAGGCAGCGCCTTCTGGGGCCAGTCACTCTCCCCTCCGTAGGCCTCGGTTTTCTGATTGGAAAATGGGGATATTCATATCTCTACACGTCATTTAAGAGACACGCATTGAGAGTCCCCTGTAGGCATGGCCTAGCCCCAGGTCGGGGAGGAGATAGAAAGTGGGTGAGATGCGATGCACACTCACAGGGAACTCCAGGTCGAGCCAGGAGACAGCCACATAAACGATTGTGGTCCACGATAGTGAGAGATGCAAGAATCATAGTAAAAAGAATGACAAGAGCCAGCATTCAGCTAGGGCTTCTCAGTGCTGGGCTCTCTGCTAGGGGCTTGCTTGTTGCATTCAGTCCTGTACCGACCCTACGAGCTGACACCACAAACATCCTCCTTTCACAGGTGCTCAGGAAAGGTGCCCTAGAGGAAAGGGTGTGTGCGTCTGTCAAGACCTGCGGTGTATGCAGGAGCTTGTAACACAGTCTGAAAGGTGAACCAAGGCCTGGGCCTACAAGCCCATACAGCTGGAGCCCACGCAGGGCTGGGTGGGTTGGGGGCTGATGATGACAGGGAGGTGGGAGAGCAGCCACGAGGGCTCTTGTAAGCCATGTGAAGGGATGAGGAGGCCCCAGGGAACCAGCTTGGTGGCCTGTGGTTCGGAGAATAGGTTGAGCAGGCTGAGGAAGGAGCCTGGAGCCCCACAGACCTGCCAGTGACTGAGGGCCCTCTTGGAGAATGTTGTCATAGTTTTCAGAAAGAAGTGAGGACCCGAGCTGAGGGCTGGAGGGCAGAGGGAACTGATGGCCTAAGTGGGTGACCGTGCATCGTGGGGGCAGAGGGTGGTCAAGGCCAGTGGGGTCATGCACCAGGCGGGCTCCTGGCAAGCTGGAGCCCAGGTTCCAGCATCAGGTTCATTGCCAGAATGACCACTGGCCCACCTGCCATCTCAGCTGTCAACATGTGGGAAGGACCCAGAGGTGAGGAAGGACCAAGCCTTCCTGGCCTGGCAAGGATTCCGCAGAACAAAGATGGCAGGAGGCCAGACCTTACAGAAAAAGAACTTTGGACATTTGTTAAACGGAAAAAAAAACAAACCTTTTTCTTCCTCTTACAGCTTATATTCATTTCCTCTTAAATACGAGGTGTTTAAAAGTCAATACTAAATGTTCAATAGTGATTAGCTGCATCTGAGATTCCCAAACTAAAGGTGGAGTCAAAAGCCCTATCTAGTCATGAAAGCGAGGGCAGAACCAGACTTGTCTGGTGGGTCATCTGGCTACTGAACTTCCTACTACAAAGTCCAAGAGTTAAAGAGGGTTGGGACTAGCGTGAGGATAGAGGAGCAGTGGGATGAAGACCAGGGAGCACACACAGTCCTGCGAGAAGATAAGAGCGTGGTAACTGGGCAAGGAGGCATGGCAGACCCGGCGGGAAGGATGGCGTGATCACTGTTTCTGTTACTATCCATCGGTGGTTGAGCACCCGGCTGCCTGCTTGGGAGGCATGGAGTTATCTCACTGCCTCACCCCACACGTCCCCCCCCAAAACTCTAACATCTATGAAAGAGTCCATATACATCAACAAACAACTGGAAAACAATGTCCAATAGAGAACTGGATATGTTATGCGATGAGCTATTATCAAATTGTTGAAGTCAGGTTTTAGAAGAATATTTAGCACTCATGGTATATTATTAGGTAAAATGATAGGCTACAAGAAAGTATACAGGTTATGACCACAATTTTGTTGATTGTTTCCCCACAATATATCTGGAAGAGTGTTTACATGCACACACACCTAAAGTGAATGTGAATCTGTATGTATAGTGTATCTCATACACAGACGTGTACCCTATGCCATGAAACATGTAAAAATGGCAGTAGCGATTTTTTAAGGCAGTTTTTTTTCACATCTTTATTGAATTTGCTACACTATTTTTTTTTTTTTTTGGCCGCAAGGCATGTGGGGTCTTAGCCCGTGGAACAGGGATCGAGCCGTGTATTGGAGGGTGAAGTCTTAACCACTGGACCACCAGGGAAGTCCTGATAATAGTGCTAATCTCAAGACATTTTTACTTACAGATTTGCTGTTGTTGTTCAGTTGCCCAGGCGTGTCTAACTCTTTGCGACCCCATGGACTGCAGCACGCCAGGCCTCCCTGCCCCTCATCATCTGCCAGAGTCTGCCCAAGTTCATGTCCATTGAATCAGTGGTGCCATCCAACCGTCTCATCCTCTGTCACCCCTTCTCCTTCTGCCTTCAAGACTTACTGTTTTGTTTTTTCTTAAACTTCCACAATGAAGATTCGTCCCTTGTATAATATGAAAAATCGATAAATGTTATTTAGAAAATAAACCTAATATTAAAATGATATAAACCCTTTGGTGAAGGAGAGTGGAAGCAAGCTGGGGAAGCCTCCCTCTTGAAGGCTGGGCTGCAGTTGGTGGAGCATCTGTATTTCTTCCTGATGTCCTGCGGCGGAATGACCAAACACGGCTATAAACTTCTGGAACCTGACACCGGTGTAGGCTGTGCTTCTCTGCTGAGGGAACCTGCTGGCCCAGTCTAGGAACCTGCTCTTGTGTGACACCAGACAGTTGAGGGGTGACCATCTCTCCGTTTCCAGGGGGGGAATTAAGTTCATGGTTAGCATTTTCTCAATTAAAAAATTTCTCCTATAAAATGTTCTTAAACATTTGATGCCTGATGTTACTCTGATATATTAGCATCCAGTTTTGAGACTGTACCGGATTTAGTCTTTTTTTTTTTTTTTTTAGCTGCACTGGGTCTTCCCTGCAAAGCGCAGGCCCTACACTGCGGTGTGGGGCCTTCTCTAGCTGTGGTGTATCGGCTTTGTTTGTTGTGGAGCACCAGCTCTAGAGCAGGCGGGCTCAGTAGTTGTGGTGTGCAGGCTTCTCTAGGTGGGGGCTCGCAGGCTTAGCTGCCCTGCAGCATGTGGGATCTTAGTCCTCCAACCAGGGACTGAATCTGCACTGGAAGATATATTTCTTAACCACGGGATCACCAGGGAAATCCCAGATTTATTCTTGATTATATATCTGTCTTAAGTTCATGGGCTTCCCTGGCAGCTCAGCAGGTAAAGAATCCACCTGCAAGGCAGGAGACCCCAGTTTGATCCCTGGATCTGGAAGATCCCCTGGAGAAGGGACAGGCTACCCACTCCAGTATTCTGGCCTGGAGAATCCCATGGACTATAAAGAGTCACAAAGAGTTGGACATGACTGAGCAACTTTCACACTAAGTTGATACATCAACATTTCAGTGTGCACTGGTTCTTGAAAGAATGAAGATTATAATAGCCTGGGTGTCTGTCTTTCACAAGTTCCTCTACGTGATTCTGAAACACGCCAGCTTGAGACCTCCTGTTGCTGTGTGTTCTAAACTAGTGGGCCTCACAGTTTGCTATAATTAGAATCATTTGTGTGATTTTAAACCTCCCCACGGCAAAAGTACACCCCAGAAAATGGGGAAAAAATGGAAACAGTGGCAGATTTTATTTTCTTGGGCTCCGGATGGTGACCACGCTGTGAAATTAAAAGACGTTTGCTTCTTGGAAGAAAAGCTATGAAAAATCTTGACAGCATATTAAAAAGCAGAAACATAATTTTCCGAACAAATGTCTGTATAATCAAAGCTATGGTTTTTCCAGCAGTCGTGTATGGATGTGAGAGGTGGACCATAAAGAAGACTGAGTGCCAAAGAATTGATGCTTTCAAACTGTGGTGCTGGAGAAGACTCCTGAGAGTCCCTTGGACTGCAAGGATATCAAACCAGTCAATCCTAAAGGAAATTAACTTTGAGTATTTATTGGAAGGACGGATGCTGAAGCTGAAGCTCCAGTACTTTGGCCACCTGATGTGAAGAGCCAACTCATTAGAAAAGACACTGATGGTGGGAAAGATCGAGGGCAGGAGGAGAAGAGGGCAACAGAGAATGAGATGGTTGGGTGGCATCATTGACTCAATGAACATGAGTTTGAGCAAACTCCGGCAGACAGTGAAGGACAGGGAAGCCTGGCGTTCTGCAGTCCATGGGGTCACAAAGAGCTGGACACGGCTTAGAGACTGACAACAGACCGCTAAACTCAGAATCGGTATTTTTTTAAGTCCCCCAAGTAATTCCAATGTGCAGTCCAGTTTGAGAACCATTGTTCTAATGAAAGCAACCTGAAATTCAGGTGCTATAGCTCCCGAGCCTGAGAAACTCAGCTTTGGTGAAAAGCCTACGTCTGAATCATTTTGTGTCCTCTGTCTCCATCTCTTGGCCATTCTGCTACATTGCTATAGTTTACAGTTTGAGTTTCCAAGACACACTGCTGCTTTTAAGAATGTTTGTCAACTAGTGAATATAACAAAAAAAGGAAGCAGTTTCACAGATACAGAGAACAAACTAGTGGCTATCAATTGGGACAGTGATGGGGAGGGGCAAAATAGCAGTAGGAGATGAAGAGGCACAAACTACTATGTATAAGATAAGTAAGCCACAAGAATATATTGTATATAGCTCAGGGTATATAGCCAATATTTTATAACAACTATAAATGCATATAACCTTTAAAGATGGTGAGCCACTATGTTATACACCTGAAACTTATTATATGTTTATTTATATATATAACATATATATGTATTATATATTTTTGTTTATACATATTGTTATATATCAAAAATATCTCAATTAAAAAAAATAATATTTACTGAAAGAAATCAGAGAACCAAAAAAAGTTAAAACTTTTAAGTAATAGAAATAGCTGCAAAATATTTTCTTATTTATAACAGGATGATTTAAGTATTAGAAAAAGAAGTAATGCATCTAGGATCTTTTCTGTGCTTGCCAAATAAAAAGCAACCAATGGGGTAAAGAATACACCTGCAATTCAGGAGATGTAGGAGACGCAGTTTTGATCCCTGAGTTGGGAAGATCCCCTGGAGGAGGGCATGGCAACCCACTCCAGTATCCTTGCCTGGAGAATCCCATGGACAGGGGGGCCTGGGAGGGCTACAGTCCGTGGGGTCGAAAGAATCAAACACGACTCAGTGTTATAAATTTCCATCAAAGCCTTTCTTTAACTGTACCTATACATTTTGATATATTTTCATTTTTGTTAAGTTTCAAGTATTTTCTTATATGCTTTGAGACTTCCCCCTTTGACCTATGGATTAATTAATCCATCTAATTAATGGATTAATTAGAAGTATATTATTTAATTTCAAGTACTTAAGAGATTTCCTGGTGATTGATTTCTGGCTTAATTCCATTATGGTCAAAGATCATAGTTGGCATGATTTTGACTCTTTCAAATCTGTCCAGATTTGTTTCATGATGCAGAATATGGCCTAGCTGTTCTGTTGGTTACTGAGAAAGGAGTGAGTGCTGAAGTCTGCACCGGTGATTGCTGACTCGTCATTTCTCCATTCAGTTCTATCGGTCTTTTGTTTCATGTGTTTTGAAGTTATGTTTTTAGGTTCACAGCCATTTAGGAGTGTTAGGCCTTGTCTGTGACTTGACATTGTTATCTTTACGCAATTTCCCTGTTTATTCCTGATGTTTTCTTGCTCCAAAGTCTACGTGTCTGATAGCATATAGCTACTCCAAAATTTTTTTTATTAGTACTAATATTTGCATGGTATAGTTTTCTTTTTTCCCTTTCAAACGTCACTAATTTTAAATGGGTTTCTTATAAACAGCATATAGTTGGATCTTGGATGGGCTTCCCAGGTGGCAGTAGTGGTAAAGAACCTGCTTGCTGGTGCAGGAGATGTAAGAGATACGGGTTCGATTCCTGGGTCAGGAAGATCCCCTAGAGAAGGAAACGGCAACCCGCTTCAGTATTCTTGCCTGGAAAACCATGGACAGAGGAGCCTGGCAGGCTACAGCCCACAGGATTGCACAGAGTCAGACACAACTGAATCACTTAGCCTTAGCACAAATCTTGGGTATTTTTACATTCTGACAATCTCTTTTAATTAGTATATTTAGACCGTTTAAACTTAATGTAATTGTTGGTATGCTTGGATCTACTATTTTGGGTTTTCTATTTGTTCCCTATGTTTTTCATTCCTGTCTTCTTCTGGATTATTTGAATTTTTAATACTCCACCTTAATCATCTAGTGAGTTTTTGAATATATCTTTTGTGTAATCTGTATGTGTGCATGTGGTTTCTCTAGCGACTACAAAATACTTAACTTTTCATAGGATGTTTGGAATTAACATTTTATTGTTCAAGTGAAATGTAGAAATCTTACTACCATATAGATCTCTTTACCCTTCCCTTTAGATGGTAATTTTTACGTGAATAATTGGGGGTTTCCCAGGTGGCACAGTGGTAAATAATCTGCCTGCCAACACAGGAGACTTATATAAGAGATGAGAGTTCGATCCATGGGTTGGGAAGATCCCCTGGAATAGGAAATGGCAACCCACTCCAGTATTCTTGCCTGGAAAATTCCATGGACAGAAAAGCCTGGTGGACTAGTCCAAGGCGGTAGCACATAGTCACACTCGCCTGAGCACACACACACATACATATATTCACTGAAGATTCTATCAGACAATATTAGAAGTGTGTACATGTTATGAAAAGCTTAAACAAGAAAAACAGTCTATTTACCCAAATATTTCCCACATCTATTGCTCTTCCTTCATTCCCAAAGTTTCAAATTTCCCTCTGGTGTCATAGCTTTATCCACAAAATGTTCTCACATCAAGAGGTCAAGTGAGAAAAACGCAGAGAGCAAGAGAAAGCAATGGGCGTCACTCTCTTGCTGTTGGGACCACACTTCCTCTGGTCAGAGAAGGGCTCCCCTCCCTGAAGCTTTAGGCACCTGCCTGGCTGTGACAGCTACGGCTGCATTGGAATTGCCAAGGGGCAGAGGTGGGAGGGGAGAGAAGCAACAAACAGGGGTGTCCCCCTCTCTCCCTGACCCACACAGTCCCTCGTGCCCCATCCCAGGGCCAGAAACAGACAGCTTCTCTGGGAGCGTGGTGTGTGGGTCCAGGATTCTGTCCGTCTGGGGTCCAGGCCAGGAGACACCAGGGGCAATAACAGCGAACTTGCTGTCAGCTGGGTGGTGCTGAGTTCCCCTTTCCTTCCCTGCTCTTCCTGTTATGCTTTCCTTTTCAAGATAGCAGCTGCATGCATTGAGTCCTAGCACTCTAGCTGTGTTCAGTGGGAGGGAGAGAGTGGACTAGCACTGGAGTAAGAATGAGATGGATTTTTATATCACAAACAGAGCCGTGGATTTACAAAGGCTGAAAAACGCGATGCACCCTTAGGGCACCCTAACTGAGGATAAATTCTCTCCCTGCACACCCTCCCCCCTGACCCCCCACCCTGCTCTGCCCAAGCATGGTGTGGTGGCTAAAAGTCAAATTCCTTGGTTTGAATTTTTATGTCCATTTTTCCAGATGAACTTTAGAATCATTTTGCCATTGTTTTTTTTTTTTTAAATCTTGATAGGAATTTAGCTAAATTTCTGGATTCAGAGAGATACAGTCTTTTTATAATTTTGGGTCCTTCTATCTAGGAACATGATATATCTTCTCATTTTTAAAAAATGTCTTCAATGACATTTTAAAAAATTTCAATTAAAAAAATTTTTTCCCACAAATCCTTGTGTTAGAATTTGGTTAGATTACTCCTGTTATTTTGTCACTACTGCGATGAGATCTTTTAAACATAAAATCTTATTGGTTACAGTTGATATATAGAAGAGCTATTAATTTTGGCCTAATTTGTAACCAGCTACCTTACAAAACTTTTGTTATTTTTGGAGTTGATTTTCTACAAATAATGATTCGTGAATTCAGTCTCTCAGACTGGCGTTTTACAAATAATGCTAATTTGGAATCTTTGAAAAAACTTCTGAAAAATTTTGCTTTTGGTTTATCTAATCATATTGACCATCAAATCTTATACAATGTTAGGTAACAGTGGTGATGATAGACGTGTCTTGGTTGTGATTTTAGCAAAGTCACTCTTCAAGATAGAAATATTTCATGATGTTGATGAAATATCTTTTTAAATTCTTTTTTAAAGGAATTTTGATCAGAAAAGGACACTGAGTTTTATCAAATACTCTTTCAGTACCATAAAATGACCATTTGCATTTTCTTACTTGATCTATTAATGTGGTAATATTTTAATAGAATTTCTAAATTAAAAAAAAAACCCTGTGTTCCTACAGTCACTCCTAGTAGATCACAGAACAGATTGCAGGGCAATTAATTTTCAAGGGAAGGGCTTTTCCCCAACACAGTTGCTTTTCTTTGAATTATGTCCCCGGAGAGGCTATACCACCACTTTCCCCCTGGTTACTGTTACTGTGGCAGCAGGAGGGTCCTTGGGAGTGTTGGGCAGAAATGGCAAATGAATGCTGGTTTGCTGAGAATTTGGCCCAATCCTAATATAATAATACTTTGGCCACCTGATGCGAAGAACTGACTCATTGGAAAAGACCCCAATGCTGGGAAAGACTGAAGGCAGGAGGTGATAGAGAAGATGGTTGGATGGCATCACTGACTCAATGGACATGAGTTTGAGTAAACTTTGGGAGTTGGTGATGGATAGGGAGGCCTGGCGTGCTGCAGTCCATGGGGTCAAAGAGAGTCAGATACGACTGAGCAACTGAACGAACTGAGTGAATATAACATCCTCACCCACTAGAGCTGAGCTTTAGTTTAGACCTGAGGACTCAAGGACTGTACTAGAAGTAGATTAGAAGCTCCTTCCCCAAGATCTCTCTCCAGAGATCTCACCCTAATGAGGAGACAGTCAAGCCCAAGGAGGAAGTTAAAGAAAAGGGTAACGAGGGCAGCGTCTGCTTTGTGCTGGCTCCAAGACAATGCTTTACACATATTATGTGATTGATTCCTGAAACTCTATGAGGTAGTTTTCCCCTTTTTACCGATTAGAGGTCTAGAAACTTGCCCAAGGACATAATTACTAAGAAGAGTTATTTAAAAAACAGGTGTAATTCCAAAATGTAAAATGGATCTGTAATTTCTGAAGACTGGCCCTCAGGGATGGGTCACAAGGCAGAACTCACTTGCAGTCCCTGCCCTTGCCCATTAGGGATCTGTGGGGACCCACAGGGGGCTGTTTCTGGCTGGCCACAGAGGTCCTGGGGGCAGTGCCCATCCCACCCTGCTGGATCCAGGTTCACTACCTAGAAGTGCAGTCAGGGGACTCCAGCTGTCCAACCAGCATCATAGAAGCTCATGGTGTGTTGACAGTGTTTCTGCCCAGTGCTCTGAAAATTCAAGGAAAACAAGTATTTGATTTTATTGAGTACCAAAAGTTATTTTAAGAACTTTCCATGTATTAACAAATTTCACTGTTATAAGACCCTTATGAGGCAGGCACCATCACCCCCATTTCACAGATGAGAAAACCAGGCGTGAGAGGTGAAGTGACATTCACAGATGGACAGCAGAGCCAGGATTTAAGCCCAGGCTCTCAACCACTGCACCCTGTTAATGACATGAAGGCTGAATGACCCAGAGTAACTAGAGCTCACTTAAGCTGGTGGTGAGGTTCTGCTCCTGGTCTGGATTCACGCACAAATATCAAATCAGGGAAGTTGTTGCTCTGGTTTCCTCGAAGAGGTTTCTGTCTAACTTCTCATCACCTTAGGGCACTGACTCTACCATTAATAAATCTGCAAGAGGTTACAGTGTGCATCTTCCTTAGGCTCTAGAAGTGGGTTTATTATTAGTGAGTTTCACAGGAAAGGTTGGAAGGTAAGGGATGTTTCCAAATGCTCTTGATTCAATGAGTTTGCTCTAGACTTCTGTGCCAAGCTGACTCCTCTTCCAAATTTTGTCTTTTAAATATCAAGAGAAACATCAGTATCATGTATCAAAAGAAAGTTCAGAATTTGGCATTCTGAATCAGAGCCAGACTTCCTACTGTTTCTGCAGCAAAATAAATCCTTTATTCTCTGGGTGGCTTCCTTCCATGATGGCAGCTTTCCTGAGCCTTCAGCCTGGGTGTACAGCCACAGAGTCACAGGGTGAAGAGAAGTAGCATCCGACCCAGACAGAAGCCCTCAGTCTACACTTACGGATTTCTGGAAGTACTTATTAGCCTTGGTTTCTTCCTGTATATGAACATTAACATCTGTTTTCAGAAAACTGGAAACTTCAAAAGCAGTGAAAAGTTTATAAAGAAAAAAATTTTATTCAAAGTAAGCAAATGGTAAGAGTGAATCAGCAAGGGAAACCACTCAAAATCATTTCAGAGATATTTTATCAAGAAACCCACCAGTGAAAGCTCAAAGAACCAAGAATGAGTTATATATGGCATATTTTTACTTTTACGAAAATAGCAAGTAAACAAGCTGCTACTAAGAATATACTCCTTCAAGAAAAGGAAGTTCTAAGATTCAAGACAGGGTTGGTACAAGTTCAACTCAGTTCCATGGGCTCTGTAACAATTCTTGCCCAGAATCCTCCAAAGAAAAGCAAGTCTAGAGAATGTTTCATATGATAGTTTTTACTGTGCTGGTAGTCTCATGCTTTGGAAATTGGTATTCTACCAACAAAAAAAAGTGAGACTTCAGCTATCTGAACACTCTGCTTCCTAGTCTCTGCCTAAACATATTTTTTGAACAAAGAGCAACATAGAAGGGAAAGAATAACTTAAGGACAAAGGAGAAAAAAAATGACACATGAATCTCTGAAGCATGTATTTTAAGTTAAATAACTGCAGTTAAATAATATACTGCCAACTATTGTTAGTCACTCAGTAATGTCTCTTTGCAACCCCAGGGACTGTATCCCACCAGGCTCTTCTGTCATTGGAATTCTCCAGGCAACAATACTGGTGTGGGTAGCATTCTCTCCTCCAGGGGATCTTCCCAACCTAGGGATCAAATCTGGTATCCAGGACTGCAGGCGGATTCTTTACCGTCTGAGTTGTAATATACTGCCAAAACTCACTCTATGTACCCTGATTCTTAATTATCCATATCAAGTGGAAGTATGGGATCTTTTATCATATGTCTCTAAATTCCTGACTGAAGTCACTTACAATAAAGTTGGTGGTCAAGAAACATATACAAAATTTAAACATAATGTTTCAGTGAGGAATGACTTTTATAACTGCTTGGGCATTATCAAAATATAATCTAAAAACCTCTCCTTGTAATCATGTAAATTAAACAGATAATCCTTTTTAAGGCACAAATCCAAAGGTGGCAAAATCACCAAAAATTCAGCATAGAGGACCACATTCTCCTAAGGGGCATTAGGAAATTCAAATAGAAGCCGATGTTACAGCCAGGCTGAAATGGACATAGGCCTCGGCCAGAGGGCCCTGAACGCCAGTTCATCCTTACAGGGCTGTGGGAAGGCATGGAGGGGACTTCCAGGGGTGCCACTCGGGGAGCTCAGTGCAACAGCTATTTATCAACCTGAAAGGAAATGATTCAGTATTTTAGCAACCGATGCAGCTGAACCAGCACAAACTGGCTGAACAGCAGCTCTGCTTACAGCTTTCTATAAATGCCAACTTGACAAAAATGGTAGACTATGGGCATACTGCTTTACATGAGTTTATTACAAAAGAAAAACAATTCCCAGAGACACAATATACAACATTCTAACTCCTAAATCCTTTTGCTCTTTCCATTTTTAAATACTCTTCTGAGACCACTCTTCAGAACCCAAGCCTACTCAATCCACAGGACAACCCAACCCTTGGCTCCCAGATGCACAAGTCAGAGCATCCAGCAGCCACAGCCACAGCCAAGGCAGTGAAACCACTCTGCAACATGGATGAACCCTCTGAGGAAAACTTCAATAGCTGCTAACCCGTTCTAAATAAATAGTGAAAGGACTGTTTCTGCCCCTAAGACTAAACCCCACACATCTGATGCTCAAGCTCAGGTCTTCCTGTTTCCACTTGACACCTGGAAAGTATGGTAGACTATTCACCGACGGGTTAATCCTAAGAGTGCTACCTGAGATCCAGATGAGTCAAAATAAATGGTCAGGGTATCTTCCAGAAAGGCCACGATGGCCCTTTTGGCTGGGTCGCCAGCCAGTGCCTGGACACTGTCTATGTGCCCCAGGGCCGCTCTGACCATCCGGTCTCTTTCCTGCGGGTGGTGGGGTGCCCCGGTGTCATCTCTCTCTGTTCCTGATTTTAAAAACTGTAGGATATAGGACTGGACCATGTCCCCGTGCAGTTCGAGGGTTTTCCTGATGCAGGACAGGTCGGAGGGGCTGGCCAAGCTCAGGAGGTGAATCAGCGCCTGGCAGATTTGGGTCCGCAGGCTGGCACAGTACTTGAACTCCAGAAAGTCTGTGGTGTCTTCACTCTTCTGCAAGGCGGTGACCAGGGCATCCCAGATCTGAGCGTACTGCTCGACCGACCCATAGTGTTCCCTCCTGCAGGGGACGGCCAGGGCAGCAGCCGATCTGATGCGCACTTTGAAGTTCTTGCATGACATCACAACTGATGTCAGGGCGTCGTAGGCCTGGGAGGTCCATGGGGCTGTTTCTAGAAAGAATCCATACTCATTAGAGCAAATGAAGGTTTAAAAGTAAGTGAGGGTGGGGGGGGGGCGCTGAAGGAATCACATACACTAGTGCTCAAGTTAGTCCTTCCATGTTTTCACTTAATTATCACTTAAAAAGCGGGTCCTGCATTTTATCGCAAAGAAAAAGAAAATACTGTTTAGGCAGTGACTGGGGGACAGAGTACTCAGATTAACTGAGGCTCAATTTCCTAATACTGAGAAGATGATGCCCAGATTTCTGTCTTTGCTTCCTTCCTGTTGGCCCCAGAAAGTCAGCCAGCTTTATTCCTCATCAGAGCTACCACTACCTGCTCCGTTTTGGGAGTTCTTATTCCTCAAGATGGGCAGCAGGGTAAAATGCAGCTTCCTTAATGCTCCCAGCCCTTCCCGACTCCTCTGCTGCTTCTGAAGACAGGAGGCAGATACCCAGTTCAGAGAAGACCAATGCCAAAGGCCACTTCAGGCTGCTTCCTCAGTGGATGAAGCCATGAGGCTCCCGGCTGACTGGTCTGCCTAGATGCTTCTGGGAGTATAAGGAGCAGAGACAGACCTCCCTAAGGCAATGTAGGTTCTGCTGGTCCAGAGGAACGTCACCTCTCCAGGAAGATACTCTTGTGTTTCAGAAATGCTGGCAATTCAACCGAGTGGGATCTGGAGGCTGTGATCCAGACCCCAGAGTAGCTATCAGCTGCTGCTAATGTACCGAAGTGCAGGGCCTGTCATCCTCAGAGGCAGATCCCTCCCTGCCTGCAGCATTCCACCCCGGTGCCAACATCTCCTGTGGGATTTCCAGTTAAACCCTCTTTCTCCCATGTCTGTTTCCCTTTTAACTTTTTTCCTGATTGCTGAAACAATGTATGCTCACTGCAGAAAATTTTGAAAAATAAAAGCAGAAAAGAATCCTACTTATCATCCCATCAAGAGACAATCACTGTCAATATTTAGGTTAATTTCCTTTCAGTCTTTTTTCTACCCATTTATTGAGATCATACTGTAGAAACAATTTCCATATCTCGTTTTCATTTACTTAACATCAGAACTATCTTTCCAGATTATCAAGAACTTTCTGTAAATGCAATTTTAAGTGGCAACACAATACCCCTTTAAATATATAGGCCATGATTTACCTCACCTTTCCCTTAAACTGGGGTGTTCAGTAAAATACCATGAATAACAGTGTGGTTTTACTAATAATGGAGACTGGTGTGTATTGTCCAAGAAGCCCTCCATCAGAGAGAAGAAGGAGATGTTCTTACCAAGGGGAAGAGCAGGATTTTTAAATACATTTCCCATCGCATAACAGGCATTCCATCGGACTTTCATGGCAGCCTCAATCAGAACAGCAGAAATCAGGGCCTGGATAGCCTCCTCAATGATTTCAGCAAATCTGGGTTTTTCTATATGAGAAGGTTGCAGAAAATGAAGCAAATTTCCAAGGGCTCGGACTGCATTGCTTTTTACCTGGAGTAAGGTGTAAAAGCATTAGAAATCTGTTTTGCCAAAGATATGTGTCAGAAAGTATAATTTTAGTTTTAAAAAAACAAAACAAAACACCAAACAGGAGGCCCAAAACATCTTAAAGCAATGAGATAATGAAAAATGTAGCTTGTAAAGGTGCAAGTTCTTAGAACTCTGCAAGGTCTTAAGGGGTCATCAGAGGTGAGGTTCTACAGTTCCTTGCCCTGATTTTTTTAATGTCCCAGATGGGACTTCAGAAAGGTCTATCTTCCTTGTTTTAGAGAGATGACGTGTAAGGCCCAGGGGCAGAAGGACACGGCTGACTTGCAGCAAGGCTTGGAAAGCCGAGGTTCCATAATTTCAGTCCAACACTTTCCTGCCTAAAGTCTCAAACTCTGCAGCATACCAGAATCATCTGAGGAGCTTTTTTTAAGAAAACAAAACCCAATTCTGATTGAATTAACCTATGGTAGGGCTTCCCAGGTCTTCAGAACCACTGACTAAGTCAAGCACTTGGTTTGGGCCTGGTGCTATGCTAGGTGCTGTAATAAAAGGCATCTTGGAGTCCCATGAGGTGTATGGAATGATTTTCAGGTCACAGGTGAGGAAACTCACCTTCAGAGAAGTTAAATAATGCACCAAAGGTCACTCAGCTACTAAACGGCAAGCCAGGATTTGAACTCGGCTGATGTCTGCTGACCCTAAAGTACATGTCTACACTTTTAAAACTTAATAGTGTAACAGAAATATTCAAAGCCAAGCTGCTTATCTTCCTGACTTGTAATTCTACTAAGAGATTTTTGGAAAAAATAGGCATGGAATAGTCTTACAAATGGCACTGATATTTCTCATGAGATAGGAAGGAAACTGTCAAGTATGGAGTGTACACTATCCACCCTGAGCACACTCAATCTGCTTTGAACAGGGATACACTTGGTGGGATACAACTGTACTACACTAAGCGTCTCACTGAGAAACAGGAGGTTGTGCTGTCAGTGTACCTTGTCTTTATCCTTGGAAGCATCTATAGCTGACTGCAGCATCTTCAAGAGCAGGAGGCCTGAGAACTCTTCCTGGAAACTTGGGTCTGGTGTTTCCCTGTCCCACCCAAAGAAAGCAAAACAGGTTAACTGTAAAACCCACCTGAACATAAACATGTACAAACATACTCACTCAGTGTAATTACACAAATAGCTCCACAAGTCTGTTCAGAGTATACTAAGGACTTATTTAGGGTTTACACCTTTTGACTTAGTAGGTCTACATCTAGGGATATAACTAAAAAGGGTATCTCACAATGGAGATTTCACGCACAAAAATGTTCAATGCATATAAAAGCCTACACTAACACGAATGTTCAGTTACAGGGGAATGGCAAAATAATAAGCACATAGTGATGACTGTGTAATAACAAATAACAATTTATAAGAAGTCTATAGAAGTCAGCAGAATGCTTATACATGTTACAGGTCTAGAGTGAAGGAACAAAAAGCAAGATACTTGTGTATGTGTAAGAGCAGTGGCCTCTAGAGAGGGAAATTAGGGGATAAAGCTGTGAACACATTACTTAAAAATATACAAATACAATATTTAAACACAGGGCAATTATTACCAAGGTTTTGATTTTCTACTTTTATAGTTTTCACATTTTCAATAATGTGGATATATTACTTGTATCAGTATACAGTATTTTTTATACATATATATTAAAAACAGGTTACTAATAGCATATAAAACAAATATAAATATAATATAAATACGGAATATAAAACAAAACAAAGCAGCAAGACTGACTACATAATGTAGGGAATTACTGCTAATTCCTTTCTAGTAGGATCATAGATGTCCTCTTGGGACCTTGGCCTTGGAAGTCAACCAGAGACGATGAGCTGAGTCACCTACATGTTGACAATCAGAGTGTCGGTCAGGTTGCCGAGGGACCAGGCTGCCTTGGCCCGGACATTAAGAGACTTGTCCTGAAGTGACATCAATATTGCATTGGCTGTGTCTGCAACAAATATGACATCCTGTAAGGTAAACAAAACAAAACACTGTAGTTACCTTAAGAGTTCACTCTGCTACCTTCAAAGTTCTCAAATTTGTTTTCAGATAAAGCTATTACCACAAACTTGTATTTGTAAATCAAAATTCATCTAATCAATTTACTGTTTTCTTAAATGACAATTTAGACACTCATTAAAATTCCGGGGGAAGGTCTCCCACAATTCTGATACATGCCATAAACACTCAAGGAGACTACAGATTTCGCTCTTGCAAACATCTTATAACCTGACTTGTGACAATTATCTCTGAATCCTGCGCTTGGCTTGATGTCCACCTTGGAAAGAGATGTGGATAATGAAACACGCTTCTAAGCATATCCTGTTCACTTACACACTTCTCAGCGAGATAAAGGTCACAAACAAGAGTGAAGGAGAAATCTGTTTCTTTGTATTAAAATTTTATTAACTTTCTAAATTATTACTATTGTATGCTGCTTCTAAGTCGCTTCAGTCGTGTCCAACTCTGTGCGACCCCATAGACGGCAGCCCACCAGGCTCCCCCATCCCTGGGATTCTCCAGGCAAGAACATTGGAGTGGGTTGCCATTTCCTTCTCCAATGCATGAAAGTGAAAAGTGAAAGTGAAGTTGCTCAGTCGTGTCCGACTCTTAGCAACCCCATGGACTGCAGCCCACCAGGCTCCTCCGTCCATGGGATTTTCCAGGGAAGAGTACTGGAGTGCGGTGCCATTGCCTTCTCCGATTACTATTGTATAGTAATGTCCCACTTCACTTCTTTTTTTTTCACTGTACATTAGACATTCATGGTTTAGGGTCCTGGGCAATGTGCAAAATAGTTAACTGAACTATAAACATTAGCATATTTTAGTAGCAATTAAGGAAACCAGATTACAAACCAATTTAATTGCCTTTACTGTGCACTTAAGGGGCTCTATATCATCACAAGAGTAACAAAATGACTATAAAGTGGCACGGTGGAGCTATGTGGGCTCACTGACCTGTCTGAGACAAGGAAAGAGCACATAGACCCCGAGGGCTCGCGAGGTGGCAGCTTTCACTAAACGGTTCTTGCTGTTGTTCAGTCCCAGCAGCATCGTGATGCACAGGATCTGCCTGTCGCTCTGCGATGAGAAAGGGAAAAACATGAGTGAAATAGCTGTGAGCCACTGCTTTTGACAAGTGACTGTGACATGTCTGTATTGAATCCACAGTCAGGGAGGTGAACACAACTGAGTCTTTAAGCTAACTTGGCAGAGAACAAAGGTTCAACTCAGATCCAGCTAACATCAGAGGACCCACTGGAGGCTGGGCTCACACAGCCTCATGACTACATGTAGCCTCTACCACCGTGGGAATCAGGTCATTTTGTTCTCCTACTTTAATCATGCTGCCTTCCTTATAAAAACTAGTTTATATAAATAAGGGATGCAAATGCCATTAAGGGCTAAAGGAAGCACCAGTCTAAACACAATGTGTACTGGGCACCAAAGCAGGCATTTTCACATGCTTCACATTATCACGCACATAATTTCCATCTTACAGGTGATAAAACTAATTTTATAGAAGTTAAATAACCAAAGAGCTAGAAGGCAGAAGAGCTACTAGGATTTAAACCAGCTAGGATTCAAATCCAAAGAGCTAGGATTTTCTAACTTATAGATCTGAAATTCTAAAATGTGACTTCAAAGCCTCTGCTACTCTCCCTTCCCCCGCCAATCCCATCTTCTAAGCACAGGAAAAGCTCCCCTGAGACATTAAGATTTCAGTGCTGTTCTCCTCTGCCCTCACTCTACACTCAGGTAGAACATGCACCTTTTCCTCAGAGAGATGTTGAATACTGGTTCAAAAGAGTCAAAATCAAACTCAAGCTCTCATGCTTAGCATCACAAATTAAAGATGAGAAAACACCCCAAAGGTTACCGGCAGACTGCTGAAGGCTTCTGGCAGGATGGAAGACAGGGCATCACAGGCACTGGCCTGCAGCGTCGGATGCTCTGCGTTCTGCAGGGCTCTGGGTAAAGGACCGTTGAGCATCGCGGTCCAGAAGGTCACCACCTGGAAGGGGCACAGCTGTAAGTGCAGCCGAGAGATGACAGTAGAGCCAGCATGCTGCTCACACTACTGCCGGGGACTACAGTGATGGCGCACTTTCCGTAAAGCGGTCGCTCGCTGTAAACGCTTTCACTAGTGCTTCCTAAGCAGCAATGAAAGGAACTTTAGAAAGCAACTAGTTAAGCGCTTCCACAGTCTGGTTCAGTGAGGCAGCAACAGTGACAGCAGCAATGGGGACGAGAAGAGGACAGCATCAGCTAATACTCTCCAGAGCTTCCCAACGCCAGGTGCTGCTCCACGTGCTTGCCACTGATCAATGCACTGCATGTTTAAAAACATTTATTTATTTATTTAGGCTGTACTGAGTCTTAGCTGAGGCACCTGGGATCTTCTCCCGCTCGTGGCATGTCAACTCTTAGTTGTGGCATGTGGAATCTAGTGTCCTGACCAGGCATCAGACCCAGGCCCCCTCACTGGGAGCATGGAGTCTTAGCCACTGGACCACCAGGGAAGTCCCCCCATCAACTCTTTTTAATTTCAGCCCAACTAAATGAAGAATATATCATCTCCATTTTCACACAAGGAAACTGAGGCACAAAGAGGTAACCTGCTGGTGGGCAGCAGGGCTGGACTAGAATCAGATCAACTGACCCCCAGCCAGGCGCTCTTCCAACCTGCCCCTTGGTGGGCACAGGGTCGGAGTTCCTGGGTGGCCCAGAGGCTGTGTGCTGGATCCAGAGAGGCAGAGCTGGGGCTAAGGGCTCCAGCTGCTGCTTCCAGTCTCTGCAGCCTCAGGGGTCGCTGAACCCAAGTTGTGGTTCCTCTTCAGTAAAAGCAGGGCAAAGATGTCTACTTGGCAGAGTTTGTGTGATAATAAAACGTAAGACTGTGTGTAAAGTCTTTAGCACAGCGCCAGGTGCATAGTGGAGATTCTTCAACTGAACAGTAAGCTCTGTTTTGAGCACGTGGAAGAATTTTCTCACTTCAGTGCCCCTCAAGGGAGGCATCTGCAAGTGCTTTCCTTCTTATGTTTTTAAAAACCTGAAGAATCACGCCCCAGAGGCAAATCTGTCTGGGGTTTTGGTGTCTCCATTTCCTCCCCATGGACTTAGTCCTAAATTTTGCCATGTACCCATGTGCCAGTTCCTTCACCTCCACAATCCTATCACCAAGACCCCCAATCTGGGCCCTCTTGCCCCAGACCAGAAGATGACAGACAGGTGTGGCTGCCAGCCTTCAAGCTGGCCCCCAAGGATCCTCACCGCCTAATGTTTAGGAGGCCACCCCCTTCCACACTGACTTGGGCTGATCAGTGAGGAACTTCCAAAGCTAGATCATAAAAATCCTATAGCTCTATCTTGCTCTCTCTTAATTAAACTGCTATAATGGTGGCCAGGGCATTCCCTGTGGCTCGGTGGTAAAGAACCCACTGTGGGAGATGCAGGAAACGTGGGTTCAACCCCTGGGTCAGGAAGATACCTGGAGTAAATGGCAACCCACTCCAGTATTCTTGCCTGGGAAATTCCACAGAGAGAGGAGCCTGGCGGGCTACAGTCCTTAGGGTCACAAACAGTGAGACATGACTTAGCAACTGAGCAAGGGTGGCCAGCTGCCTTGTGCAGAGAAGACTCCAGCAGCTCTCTGGGGAGGTCCTCAAGGGGAGGGAGCAAGTGAGATCTGCCACCAGGCAGCGCTAACCTGCAAGGTATGTGGGTGAGTGAGACACCGCAGAAGAGGTGCCACCCACCTTCGTCAAACTGGCTGACTGCAGCCCCTGCCAGCATTCTGGCTGTGGTCTCATGAGACCTCAGCCAGAACATCAGGTAAGCTGCCCCTAATTCCTGGCCCACAGAAACTATGTGAGAGAATAAATGTAGGATATGGCTTTAAGCTGCTAAGTGTTTAGGATAATTTATCAGTCAACAGTATATCAGTAACACAGAAAGTATATCCCTTTTTCACATATGAAATAATACTAAAGTGTGAGCGGTTAAGAGTCTTGCCCAAAGTCACATGGAGCAAGAGAACAAGTCTGGATTAAACCCAGGTCTGTCTGATGGCGAAGCTCAACACAACTCCCTGCAAATGGTGACACTTCAATTTTAGTGACTGTCTAGGGAAGGACTAGGGCTAGACATTCTTAATTCCCTGCAAGGATGACGGAAACTGTGAAGGGAAAAGGAACGGGCAGGCTGAGGACAGAGGGAGAAAACCTCACTCATGTTGAGTTGACTTTGTTTTCGGCACTACGTAGGTTTCTTTGGTGGGCTCATGTGTTCCTCCTCCAGAGAATAAATGGCACAGCATGGGGGCAACACAGAGAATCTAAGATCACAAAATCTAATGGAAATAATGGGGAGAGGGGGCTGGCAGTGAAGGGGTTAAGGAAATTAAGATTCATTAAATATCTATTTGCCAGTTTTCACACCTCATTCAATCTTCCAAAAGTCCAATGAATGAGTCAAGGATTTTTATTCCTCTTTATAACAAGGAAATTATGTTCATAATATTCATTAAGTGGTTTAATCTCATGACTTTGTATTCCAAATCCTGGGCTCTTCCCAGCATTCTAGTCTGTCTCTTGGGAATACTGAGTAATAGAATTAGGTTTTGTGTAACAAAACTGGTTCTTCCATTGCTGGCTCTATGTTACACATTACCACATATTGAACTGCAAATAAAATGAAATGCAAATAAAACCTACTCATCCTAAATTATAAACCATAGTTTCTGACACTGAAAGAAACCAAACTCTCTGATATTTTCTGATACCGAAAGAAACCATGCTGAACCTCAAAATAAAACTGACTGAAGCACTAAGAAAAGAGAAAACCATGAATCACATTTACTTACCAAGGGGACTGGAACTCTCTGATCAGGTGCTACGGAAGACTCTGGTTTATACTGGTGTATTAAGCTGGTACCCAGTTCTTCCAGAAGCTGCCAAGATAAAAGAAACATATTATCAGAGATGAATATTAGAACCACAGAGGTAAAAGCAACTTCAATTTACAGACTACTTCAAATCAAAGGGAAAAATAATTTCCAATTGCTTTTTCTTTCTTTCCTCAGCAACTATCTCAGAGGCATTCTCAACAGGAGCAAAATCACCAGGTATACTTTGTTAATTTATTACTAAATCAATTTTTTGGGTTTATATGTAGAGCTGAAAATAGAAGAACGTTATCACTTCCCTACCTGAAACGTCCTAAAGAAACTCAGAACTCATGGACATGTGGCAGAGGAAAGACCCTAAAACGAGGAAAAGAAAAAAGCACATGGCTTTTAATGAAAATTACCTTTGCTCCATGAAGCTGGACAGACGGATCTGCCTCCCCTAGGCACTTGCAAATCACCTCTCCAAGCTCCATCAAGTAGACCTGCGTCATTGAAAAGTAGCCCCTTGCCAGATGAGCCAACACCTGCAAAGAAAAGGGGATTAGCCCTGAGAACGGAATCAGGACTGCAAGGTCCAGAAGTGTTCCAGTATTTCAGAAATCACTCACACTCAACAAGGGGCTTAAACCTGATGTTGAATAAAGCGAAAAACAACCATAATCTTTATTTTATGACTAAAATCAACTAAGCGCTATCCTATCATATAATTTGATGGTACTTTATAATCTACAAAACGTGTTTAAGATTATCATTATGTCTCACTGAAGCCTGGGAACAATTTTTCAAAGGCAGTATTAACTAAATATTGTAGCTGAAGAAACTATGACTGAAAAAGTTTAAGAGGTTAAGGTGTTGTACATTAGTCGCTCAGCTGTGTCCAACTCTTTGTGACCCGATGGACTGTAGCCCACCAGACTCCTCTGTCCACGGAATTCTCCAGGCAAGAATACTGGAGTAGTTGCCATCCCTTCTCCAGGGGGTCTTCCTGACCCAGAAATTGAACCTGGGTCTCCTGCACTGCAGGCAGATTCTTTACCAAGTGAACCACCAAGGGAAGCCCTAAGAGGTTAAAGGACATGTGTAGTATCAACCAGATAATTAGCAGCAGACCCCAAGACCAAACCTGTGTCTTAGGTCATAACCTGAATACAGAAAAAACAAATAATTTAGGGTGGTTCTCTTCCTTTGAAGGAATAAATGTTTTGTTATATCTGCTTAGAGACAACAAAATATTTATTCCTTCAAAGGAAGAGAATCACCCTAGATTAAAGTATTTGTTTTTTTGTATTCAGGTTATGACCTAAGACACAGGTTTGCCAAAAGAGGTCCGTCCAGTCAAGGCTATGGTTTTTCCAGTAGTCATGTATGGATGTGAGAGTTGGACTGTGAAGAAAGCTGAGCACCGAAGAAGTGATGCTTTTGAACTGTGGTGTTGGAGAAGACTCTTGAGAATCCCTTGGATGGCAAGGAGATCCAACCAGTTCATTCTGAAGGAGATCAGCCCTGGGTGTTCTTTGGAAGGAATGATGCTAAAGCTGAAACTCCAGCACTTTGGGCCACCTCATGCAAAGAGTTGACTCACTGGAAAAGACTGATGCTGGGAGGGATTGGGGGCAGGAGGAGAAGGGGATGACAGAGGATGAGATGGCTGGATGGCATCACCGACTCGATGGACGTGAGTTTGAATGAACTCTGGGAGGTGGTGATGGACAGGGAGGCCTGGTGTGCTGCAATTTATGGGGTTGCAAAGAGCTGGACATGACTGAGGGACTGAACTGAACTGAAGCAGATATAAGACCAAAGAGAAGTAAACATTTATTTTAATTTTCAGATGCAGATATCAAAGATTAACTCTATAATTTCTTTCAGAATTATTATATAATCTATAATACCTATTGGCCATAGAATACCTGAGATGACTAAAATGGCTTGCAGCAAAACCAGATGAATCTGACATTTTACAACCAAGCCCCTCCACCTACCCCCCAAAACAAAACAACAAAGCTTTCAAACCTAGAACATGAATTCACGCACAATCCCCACTAATACCAATGACACATGGCTTGGTTTTACATTATTTTCAGACTTACTCCTCATGAAGTAATCACCCTGTGAAAGAAGAATGTGTGTGTGTATGTGTGTATGTGTGCTAGGTCACTTCAGTTGTGTCTGATTCTTTGTGACTGGCTCCTCTGTCCAAGGGATTCTCCAGGTGAGAACACTAGAGTGGGTTGCTATGCCCTCCTCCAGGGAATCTTCCCAACCCAGGGATCAAACCTGTGTCTCCTGTGACTCCTGCACTACAGGCAGATTCTTTACTGCTGAGCCTCCAGGGAAGCCCAGTGAAGAAAGAATGATTACTTCCATTTCAGAGAAGAGGAAATGAAACCTCCTACCTGCAAGGCCTCCAACCGCATGGGGAATGGCTCATAGATGCTTCCTCCTGCAGAACCAGCATCGCTACCTGAACAGGAATCTTCCCTGGGCAGAACAACAATGGAAATGCAAAGTCGAATGAGCCAGCAGGGCTCTGAAGACAACTTTGGTGAGCTAACAGCTCCTTCTTCTACAAAGGGTCCTGAAGGGCCCTTCTTCCACCATTCAGGAGGACTGAGGTGAGGAGTGGCTGAGCTGCTGCTGCTGAGTCCGGAAGAACAGGGCTGTTGTAGAAGTAGCTGGACTTCAGGTAAAGGTGCGTGAGTGGACACTATGGCTCCCAACAGTGTGAGACTTGACACACGAACATTAACGTCTGTCAAAGGGAACAGGAAGAACCTATCACCATGGGAACAGTAAGAACCTATCACCATGGGAACAGTGACCATAGAGATCATAATTATCTCTGCAGGCAATTAAGAATTATGACTTTCTTGTTTAACCTGAATCTAATTAAACCTCTAGACAGAACTTCCAGTTTACAGGAAGCACATGTTGTAAGTTAAACAACATCCTAAGGAAAATATCCCACAAATTGAGGGTGAGACATACTATAAAGACAACTGGTAGGATTCCTTGGTGTTCCAGTGGTTAAGAATCCACCTTCCAATGTAGGGAACACAGGTTAGACCCCTGGTTGGGGAACTAAGATCCCATGTGACTCGAGCAACTAGGGAGATGCCCCTGCACACCACAAAGAAGACCCAGTGCAGCCAAAAAACAAACAAAAAAAAAGACAACTGGCTTAGACCCTTCCACAATCAATCATAAAAGAAAGAAAGAGTGGTGGGCCACTGTAGAGTCCAAAAGGCTAAAGTGAGGGGACAGGACAAGATGGCACAGTAGGAAGATGCTAGGCTCTCTTCTCATAGAGAGGAAAATTACAGTCATGTAGAGCTACCATCTCGGAGAACAACCTGATGACCAGCAGAAAAAATTTTCCACAACTAAACTTTTTTTTTTAAGCCATATTGAGACAAGTAGGAGGGGCAGAGACATGGTCTGAGAGGGACCTACACCCCTTGAGTGCTACCAACCATGGGCAGGAGGGATTTCACAGCCTTAGAGGCCCTCCTGAGGAGTGAGGATTCTGAACCCAATGTTGGGCTCCCCAGCCCAGGGGACCTGCACCAGGAAGATGATTCCTCCATAAACCAGTGGGGGTTACACCTGAGAGAGAGTTGGAGGGCTGTAGAGAATTGTGAATCCACTCCAAAAGGCTGTGCACAAAAACTCACTGGCTTCAGGTTATGGCACACAGACAGCGGTTTGAAAAGAAGCTGATCAAAGAAGGAGATTCACTGACTAATAATAAAGCATGCGCCTGAGGGTTTCTGAGAAGCTAGCGAGTGCCACTTAAAAAAAAAATTTTTTTTTTCATCTGTTTCTCTCTCTCTACTTAGTCTGCCAGGCACCGGCAGATACCTGTTCTGACTCTTGCCATCTAATTTACTAGCATGCATCTGTGGATCCCACCCATGACATGCTCATCTAATCCAGTTCCCAGTTACAGCCAGCTGCACTGGGAGCCAACCCCATACACTAACACACCTGCAGAAAGTGCAGCCCAGGAACAACAGAAGGGCACTCGCCAGCACACAGGGGACACTCCTGGAGCCCTGGGCTCTGGTGACCTGGGGGAACCATACTACCGGGCCTCAGAGTTCACCTTCTACACTTAGCCACTCTACCGAGAACAGGAGATGCAGCTGATCTACCTGATACATACAAACAAACAGAGGATTAGGCAAAGTAAAACAGGTCTCAATAAATTTAACAAGACTGAAATCATACCAAGCATCTTTTCAGACTAAAATCCTGAGATAAGAAATCAACTACTAGAAAAAACACAAACAAGTGGAGTCTACCTAACATGCCACCAACCAACCAATAGGTCACTGAAAAAAATCAAAAAGGAAAACCTGGAGACAAATGAAAATGGGAACACAGTGTTTCAAAATCTACTGCATAAAGCAAAGGCTGTTCTAAAAGAGAAATCCATAGCAATACAGGCCTACCTCAGAAAGTAAGAAAAATCTCAAACAAACCATTTAAACTCATACCTAAAGGAACTAAAAAAAGAAAAACAAACTCAAAGGGAAAATAAAGATCAGAGTAGAAATAAATAAAATGATGCACACACACACACACACACACACACACACACAACAATAGAAAAGATCAATGAAACCAAAAACTGGTTCTCAAAAAGATAAACAAAATTGAAAAACCTTTAGCCAGACTCATCAAGAAAAACAGAGAGCCCAAATCCATAAAAAGACTCTATAAAAGGGCCCAAATTGCAAAGAGTCAGACATGACTGAGCGATTGAACTGAACTGAAATCAGTAAAATTAGAAATGAAAGAGAAGATACAACCAACACAAAGGATTATAAGAGATCACTATAAACAGTTATATGCCAACAAATTGGACAACCGAGAAGAAATGGATAAATTTCTAAAAACATTCAATGACCAATTACTAGTAATGAAATCAAATCACTGATCAAAAAATTTCACCCAAAACAAAAGCCCAGGACCAGATGGCTTCAAGGGTGAGGTAAATTCTACCAAACATTTAAAGAAGACTTAATACCAATCCTTCTCAAACTATTCAAACAACTGAAGAGGAAGAAATGCTTCCACATTCACTGTATCAGGCCAACATTACCCTGACAGCAGAGCTAGGCTTTATATTCCACTTCTTTCCAAAAAGAGGAAGATGTCTGTCTGTCTATCCATTTTCTACTTATACCTAAAGACTATGAATTATTATATACCAGAGCAGAAGTGAAGAAGTGAAGTCAAAGTCGCTCAGTTGTGTCCAACTCTTTGCGACCCCCATAGACTATACAGTCCATGGAATTCTCCAGGCCAGAATACTGGAATGGGTTGCCTTTCCCTTCTCCAGGGGATCTTCCCAACCCAGGGATCGAACACAGGTCTCCCACATTGTGGGCGGATTCTTTACCAGCTGAGCCACCAGGGAAGCCCCACTAGAGCAGAACCCCTAGGACTTGCTCAGTCTTAATTCTAAAAGGATACTCCAGTCACTGCACTGATGCATTGAAAAGGCACTCAACTTTACAGCTGATTCTCCAAGTTCTTTCTTCCCAGTGGTGCCTACGGGGGCTTCAGGGATCAAAAGTAGGGTTCTGGCGATAGCTGGTTCCCCTCAAAGTTTGAGGATAATAAACAGAATTATCTTAGTGTTATAAAAATGTTCTGAATATTTTAAACTAGTAATCTAGATTTTATTGATATAAAGAAGCAATCAGTTTCAAACTACCACCAACCTTTGTGGCGGATATAAGGTTTTATCTGGTTCCAGACTTTGGTCAGCAGGCTGAGTTTCAGACGGTTATAAGGTGAATTTGATACCAAGTTTGCAAGACACTACAAAACACAAAGAGTAGCTCATTAACGGGCCTGATTAAGCCACAGCAGAGAGACAAAATTTAAAGCATTTAATTAAAAAACGTAAGTCTTTACATTCATTTGAAAATCAGTCTTTTTTCTTTTCCTTTTTTAAAGGGAAAACGGCACTTGGTACAACTTAAAATGAATTGTCTTAGTAAATCATTTATTTGGACATACAAAGAGATCACATATACAAAGGTCATATATAGCTGTGATCAACAAGTAGGAAGAACAGACTTCCAATTAGGTTATCTTTAATAAAATTACTTATATTCTTAAGTCAATTTATTTGTGGGCAATATAAACATTACACGAAACTGAAATAGAGAAACTGCCTCTGGCAACTCACTGATATCTTGGCACATTTACCTTAATTATCTGAGTGAGGGTCTGTGAGGATGATTCCGCCACCAAAGCTAACAAAAGACATCTGTGCAACTCTTTAATGCTGGAAGCGATCATTACGGAAAAGGGAGTGAAAGCCCTTTTGTGGTCACTGATATCTTCAGCAACGGAAAGAAACTGCTTTGAGCCTTCCAAGATGGCAGATAAAACTTGCAGGGCACAAGCACGTGTCTGAAATTTCAAAAGGATTTACTTCAGTGAGTTAAAAATCAGGAGTCAAATCCCCTTCCTTCCTATATATACTTTTCATTTTCAAAGTATTTAGATCATTTTAATTAGATGAATAAAGGCAATGCAATTTCTATCAGGTCCTCAAAGTAGTTGTGGACTAAGGCACTTGCGCCATCATTCCCTACTCTCACTTAAAAAAAAAAAAAAACACAAAGAACTTTAAATCACATTGCTGTTAGGTTTTCTTACTATAGGGAATAAGTCTAAGCTATACCACAGTATAAAAACCTAAAATCACGAGCATGAAAATAACTTAAGGACGAGAAGCCTAGTTTAGTCAAGGATAAAGCCAACGGACAAGAGATAAGTCAACAGCCTGTGGGGTGGAAAAAGACAGACCCATCTACAATCTGTTTCACATCAAAGTTCCTGAGGACGTTCTGCTTTACATTCTACCCTAAAGCATTCATGAGCGCTCAGAGTTAATTAAATAGGATATTTGGAACTCCATGCATACTCAGCTTGGCAGACACCATTAGTGACCAACTTTCAAAAATATTCTTAGGTACAGAAAATAACACTAGCTGCAATAAAAACCTTTGATACTCAAAGAAATACTATTAAATATAACCTTATGGATGGAAAGGAAAACATGTGCACCTCTTCAGTGGACTGCTGTTATCTGTCAGGAATAGTGCCTTTGCATCAAGATTTTCCTTATAAGGTTAATTACTTTTAATTGGTATGCTGACAATTCTGCAGTATTAAAAATCAGAGAAAGCCAAATTTAACCAAAATGGAATGTAGGTGATAAATGCAGGACTACCAATGAAATAGTACTGTACTCTCTTTCGCCAGCTCACCCCAAAATGCCAACTGAAAAGACTTTTAAAAGCAAGGAATCAACATTATAACTTTAGGATCTAATCTAAATATTTACTCAGTAAGAAGCACATCAGAGTTTGGTGTGAAAAAGGTTTTCCAGAAAATCTTCCAACTATGTTATCTCCAAATTGCTGCTGTTATTCAGGAGTTAAGTCGAAACAAATCATTTCTACACGCCTTTTATAGAGTAGAATCATAAACAAAAAAAAACCAAAGTTTTTGTGAGAACAAATTTATAGTACAGCAGTATGAGTCTTTGGAATTAAGCATAATCACTTTAGAAAGTTAGGAAGTTGACCATGTATGAGGACAGTAGG
>SJXQ01002944.1:0-143541 GCA_006408695.1 Aepyceros melampus | reverse complement strand
GGGTGTGTGTGTGTGGAGGGTGGGGTGAGGTGGTGTGTGTGTGTGTAGGGGGGAGAGAGAGGGGGAGATCTCAAGCACAGGTCAGCTGATCCAAGAACTTAGATAAGGGGCTACCAAAACTTTTCTGTAAAGGGCCAGTAGTACAGATTTTATTTTCTAGATTTTGCACACCACAGTCTTTGTTGCAACCAGTCAACTCTGCTATGGCAGCACAGACACTGTATAAATAAATGTTGCTGTTTTCAAATAAAATTTTTCTTTTTGACAGTGAAATCTAAATTTTATACAATTTCTGCATGTCACAAAATATTCTTTTCATTTAAAAAAAATTGAAGCATTAAAAACCATTTAACTCATAGATTATACAAAATCTGGTAGTGTGCCAGATTCAGCCCACTGGCCATAGTCTGCCAACCCTCTGATTAGACAACTGGCTGGTTTTAACTGAAAAAGGTAGATGTTGTGCTAAAGAAATTGCCATTTCTGTAAAATGTAATTAAAATCTACGATTTCAAGAGCTTGGCAACCAAACAAAATTAAAAGCCAAGCTGTAAAAAGAAACTAATACTCAAAATAAAAATTTTTCAGCTTAATTAACTTTGCTTCCTAACTGGGAAAAAGCATTTGTAACTATCACAGATGAAAACAAAAGAATGTCAATGAGGGGCTTCCCTGGTGGCTCAGTGGTAAAGAACCCACCTGCCAATGCAGGAGACACAGTCTGGTCCACATCCTGGCCCCGTATGACCCCACAGTCCTGTGCAGAGCAACTAAGCCTGTGCACCACACTGTCGAGCCTGCACCCTAGAGCCCATGCTCCGCAACAAGAGACACCACATGCGCACCGCAACTAGCGAAGAGCCCCACTCATTGCAGCAGAGAAGAGCCCACAAAGCAAAGAAGACCCAGTACAGCCAAAGTAAATAAATAAAATTATACATAAAAAATTTCTCAGTATGTCAGTGATGACTGTGCTTCCAACTGAATCCACCACAGGTTTATACCAGAGCTGCCATGAACTCAAATCACCATCAGAGTGCACTTCAGAAGGTATGACCCTGCTGTCCTGTCACGGTTCATCCTGGCTAAGGGAAGCTGCAGTCTACGCTCCCCAACTCCATACTCAACACGCACCCAAGAAAATGACCACTCAGCTGTGACACATGGCTGCACCTTTAAACCTAGCTCTGATCAATCCAGAATGCTATTCCATTCCAATGACATGAACTAGAACTTTTAATTTTCACACATAACTTTCTAGCAGTCTTTCTAAAAAGCCTCTCTCATCAATAAAACACTTACTATCATTAAACATTTCAAAAATAAAAAGGATATAAATATCACGAAAATTATGTCAACCTACTTTCTTCTCTATATTCTCAGCTATTTACCACAGTTCCCTTCAGCTGGAGGGTCTTCAAAAATATAAATACATATATAGTTTTTCAATTTTTAAAGCAGTTTTCCTTCTAATTACTACAGTGGCCTCATTAGTTATTTATTTGCCACCATCATTTTCCGTTTTCCGCCCAGGTTCTCATTTGTTAATGATTCAGTCAGTTGGAAACATTTTTAGCAGTTTAACTATTTAGTATATACAGTATTTGAAATTACCCTATAAAGCATTTCTTGTGTTCATAATTGAGGTTAGTTTATTTTTCTTTACCTTATAAAAAATGTCAAAGGGTCATTTAGAAGTTTTCTTATATAGTAATTAGCTAATCAAGGAGATGATCAAAGGGAGTTCCAATGTACTATGAATTGCCAGCCCTCTTCCTTGCTTTTAAGGGAGAAATTCTGAAAACAGAAATAATTTCTATTGACCTCATTAAAACTATCTACTCTGAGATAGTAGGTTGGTTACCTGAGGACATGAGATACCACTCAGCATGACTTTTTAATGTTCATTATCATAAGGGGAATCTAAACAGCAGACTACTTTCCTTATTTGGGTAAAAAGCTAACTTCCGGAGAAGAGTTAACATATTCAAGAAGAAGGAAATATCTGATCAGCCATAGCTACCTTGCTGTAGTTATCCATGACGCCAAGTTATTTTTCCTTCTTTTTTAAAAACAAGTTTTTCTCATTAAACTATGTATTACTATTTATTACATATGATTTGAAAAATATGGAAAAGTTGGAAGAAAAAAAAACACGCTGGGATCATAAAATTCTCTATCCAAAAAAAAAAAAACAAAAACTTCTCTATCCAATACTTTCATAAAACATCATCCACATTCCCCAGCCTTACATATCTTTCATAACCACTAAATATCATGATATTCCAGTGAGTATTTAAGCCATTTTGAATTTTTTTTCTATTGTAAACACCATGGCAACACTTTCATAAAATAAAAGGACGCACAGCTGCTTCAGTGCAGTTCAGAGAGGACATGGAAGCAGCAACTCAGTGTGCTCATGCTTCAAGCCAGCCCTGCGGCAGGAGACTGCAGCGTGGTCTCCCTCAACCTGACAGCCACGTAAGCCCTATCCTATCCCCGTGCCCAACCAGCGGTTCTCAAGTCAGGACTTGGGTCAGTATTATTAAGAGCCTTGTTCTGATATGATGAGATGGCGCAGAGGGAACAACAAAGACTTGTGAAGTCATCCTAGTTGTAACACTTAGAATTTAAATGCTCTTACCTTTGGAGAAGGATCTTTTAGCGTAAGAGTCATCAGGGACACAGACTGTGGGCTTCCAAGCTCTGGTGTATCAGGAACAAAGGCTGACCAGTAGCCATACAGAACTTTTTTTTCTATTGATTTTACAGTAGAAAGAAAACAGGCTAATGCTCCTTGGCGAACTTTGGCTTGGTAAGACCTTTAACAACCAAAAGAAGGAAGAGAAAAGTCTTTTAATCACTTTTAAAAACATGAGCGTGAAATGCTATTCTTTACAGGCAACAATCATACAGTGAGAAATTCAGCATTCCAGATAAGCCTGAAAGATATCAACATATTTTTAAAATTACTTCAAAATATGGTCAAGACATGTTAAAGCAATTGGTTTACATAATAAGTTAATAAGGTCGATAATTAAAAAAAAAAACTAATAGCTGGCGAATAGAGGGCAACATTTTGATATTAGGAAATTAGTATACAATATGAGATACTCCAGAGTACCCATTCATCCAACAGACAGGTACTGAGAATACCTAAGTATGTGCCAGGCACTGTGCTGAGGCTGGCAGACATAAACAAAGCTCCTGCCCTTGACAAGCTTATTATGGCAAAGACAGACAGTTAAAGAGACGATAGCACAGTAATCAGAGATGAGTCACATAAGGGAGTGACTGGAACAGGGAGCCAGAAAAGGCTTCTCAGAGCCTGACCGTTGAGCTCACACAGAAGATGAGTAGTGGTTAATAAGGCAAGAGGCAAAACAAGTAAAAGAATAAACCCAGGCAGAGGAACCACATGGACAAAGGCAGAGAGAACAATGCAAAGTGCAGAGTAATGCAAAATCCCACATAAATGAGAATCTACAAGTTACATCACATGCGACAGACTTTAAGGTTATGAGCTTATACACTCAACTTAGAATATAAAGCATAAAAATATAACAAAATACTACTACCTCACTTTACTCTGCATGCCTCCTTCAGCATCAGAATAGTCTGACTCACTACTGCTGACCCTCTTCCAACTGGAAGAGCTGAAGGGTGAAGAGACTCGGTCTTTTCCTGCAGCTCCACTTGCAGCTAACGGCAAACTGTGAGCACCCGGGGGGCAGGGGCACTGAGTGGCCTCTCTGTGCAGGTTCAGTCTGCCTGTGCCAGTGACTGGGGCCACTTCTCTTTCACCACTGGACTCCTCCTCCTCCTTCTCTCCTTGCTGGATTTTCTTCGCTTTTACTTTTGATTTTTTCTTTTTATTCTGATTTTAGGAGCAAATGAAAACATATACATGATCGCTACTGGTAACTTCTCATTGATAATCACTTAGTATGTCCCCAACATGTAGTATGGACAAAGAAGAGGAGAAGAGAAAAAAGCGGCACTTACTCAACACTCTCTGCATCAGGCACGACACTAAGTGCTTACTAGACTCTGAGAAACAAGGCATGAAACACAGAGCCAAACGTGTCCCTGGGCTTAAATGCTATTGCTGTGAGCCGGGGAAATCATTTAGCCTCGCTGAGCTTGCCCATCCTCATCTGTTTAAATATGGGCTAATGCCACCTGCCTTGCATGGCTGTGAAAGCATTCAGGCTTCTCAACAGAGGTTCTGCAAGAGATTGAGGTCTACAGAAAATGACCTTGGTGACTGTCTTCTCAGTTCTCCCAAATAGGATACACAGCTAGTACCACTCTAGATGCCTAGGAGAAACGTGACTTCATTACATACAATCCATGTTTTAGGGCACTGGGACTGTGTAAATACAATGTAAACACCAATTTCTTTCTTTCTTCTACTTCCTTCTCTCAGACATTCCAAGATCTTTGGAATCTGTGCCCTCCTCTGCATGCCCAAGGCCCCTAACCTCATCAATTTTACCTTGGATTATTACTGTGGCTCCAGACTTCTTACCCTTTTACTTGCTACCAGAGATTTTTCTGAGATGCAAATCTGATCGTATCACTTCTCTACATAATATTCCTCATTTCCACCACCTCTAAGATAAAAACCCGACCTCCTTAGCACACAGTTGAAGACCCTTATGATTTGGCCTCTGCTACATACCTGCCCCACCTTCCCCTCTGCACACCTGACACTCTAGCCCACTGGTTAATAAATAGGCTGCATGCATTCACACTCCCCATGGTTGTTACCATTGCTCTCTCGGGGAAAAAACACTCTCCTTCCTTCTCTGTACTCATTCCTGAGGCTCAGGTGAGCCACTGTATCTTTTAAAAAAGCACTTCTTACTCATCTGTTGGTTGCCCTGAATGTGCTCCTAGAATACCCTGTGGATATTCTGATCAAAGAAATCATAAGACTGCAATACGGTTGTTTATTTATCCACCTTCACCTTCTCCCTCAAATTCCTAAACCCAGAGTCAATGTTCCTAATACTTAGCACAATGTCTGGGATGTAACAGGTGCTCAGTAGACGTTGAGTAAGTCCTGAGTAAAATAATGTCTAACTATACGCATTTCTTAGGTAACTACTTTCACGTGCTACGCCTAGGCCATGTATCTGTACGGTTCTCCAACAGAAACATGAGGGAGATGGCAGCTGTCTGGAAAGACCGAGAAATCTGACAGTGGCAAGAGAGGCCTATAACGTTTTGCAGCCAGCCGTTTTTAGAGAAAACGTCTGCTGAGCTGTGGTCCGGAGCATTTGAGGAGTGAGGATGACTGGTGAGGATGATGGGTATAAAGTGAATGCCCATTTTTATAGCTGTTATACTGCCTGAACCACTTAGAAGTATTAAGATGCTCTAACTGGTATTTTTAGCCACCTGATGAATTTAAACTTACTCTGCTAAAAATCCTAAACTGAAATAAAATTCAAGGTGAGCCTTGGCACAGCAGTGATGCAAATCATAGAAAACACATAGAGCAAGCAATTAAAAACAGTCCATAGCTTAAACCTAAATAGACATAAGTGTACCACAGCCGGGCGAGAAGTGCTGGACTCTGACTGCTGTGGCTGGATGGGCGGCCGTCCATCGTACTGAGGAAGCAGAGTTGGGTACAACACAGTGGGCATCTCGATGTTTAGTCCAGGGAGTCCATGGAACATGGATTTCTAATAAAGATTAAGGAGACACACACACAAAATGAATCATAAAACAAGGTCATTCACCATATTCTGAATCACACAGATGAACAGACTGATGTTTAAATGCTTTACAAAGAAAACTAAAATGGGATAGAAAATAGATACCCTGAAGGTTTAGAGTTAAAGAGGAGTTTAATCTCATCTAGTCCAGAGAGATCTGGTTTGGCTAGGTTTAACTTTAAATTTTTTTGCTTATTAATTAAAAAAAATTATCCAATAAGTTTTACCTAATTATTTTATCTGTGATTTTTTAAAAACTCATCTCTCATATCCATATCCAAATCTAGTTCTCTATGTATTTGGAAGCAGGGGAGATGGCACAGGAAAAAAATAAAAATTTCAGTCATGATAAAGCTAAGTTATCATACGTGGCTTTGATCTAAGACCACCACAAAGTTCTTACATCTCCCAGTTGAAATGAAGACAGCTGGATCCTCAGAGAGGCTGACCTGACTTTCCCACTGACTGGCAGGCTCAGAAGCCAAAGGATGACAGCCTAATGATACACGTCTTTTTTTTTTTTTTTTTGGCAGCACCTCACGGCATGTGGAATCTTAAGTTTCCCGGCCAGGAATGGAATTTGGGCCCCCTCCATTGGAAATGTGGAGTCTTAACTGCTCTACTGCCAGGGAAGTCCCCCTAATGATATACATCTTGACTGGGCTGCCTACTACATGGGAGCTAAAGGCAAAGAGAATATTTGGTTCTTCTTCCAAGTCCAAACAGATTCAAGATAATCTAAAATAATCTCAGATCATAGTCCTGATAAAATTTTAGAATTTTGATAAATATACTAAAGCAAGATTTATTCTTTTCAGTTCTTAGTTATAAATATGTTTGAAAACAAACATTTTATTCTTCTCTCTTAAAATATGATATTCTAAAGCTAGCCTTGGAGTAAAGACATAAGGCAGTCCTTACGCCTGAGGTGTAAACAGGAAAGACACTAACCACAGTGAGGACCTGGGGTTTAAAGAGGCAATGCCTTACCTTCAGTACAGCTAGAAGAGCTCCCAGTTCATCAGTCTGCGTCAGTTTCATCTTCCCACCATTTAGGAGAGACTGTATACCTTTTAAGGCATTTTGCAACAACTAGGGGGAGAAAGGAGAAAAAGTTAAAAAGTAAATGAAATTTGTTTGTTCAGGGATCAACTTTCTAGCACTTTGTAGGATGGAAAAGAAAAGGCCTTTAGATGACTAAAAAAAAAAAAAACCACTTTAGATATGGGACGGGGAGAGAAAAGCAAAGATGAGGATCCAGCGAACAGAGCTGATGATTGACTACCAATTATTTTCTAGAACAGAGTGCTTTTATTGAGTACGAGTGGTCTTTTTGTACATATTCCTAAGTCAGCATATACTAATGGTGAGCAAGAAAAAAAAAAAAGATGTTTAATGGGAAGAATATGATAGGAATAAAAATGTGCAGCAGAGATCAGAAATAGGAAATCTCTTTTATCATGTGGTAACCACAGGAGCTATCGTTTTTTGTTTTGTTTTGTTTTGTTTTGTTTTGTTTTTTATAGCAGCTTTTCAAAGCAAAGGAATGCATATGGGAACAGGATTCTGGAGGGCAATTCTGATCAGGATTAACTTTTTGACCAGTAGTCTCATTTGTAGGATTCTGGACTTAAGAAAAACTCTCTACAGGGAGAGGATATGAACTGTAGCCTTGTTTAAAGTAGCAGAAATGCTGAAAAAAACTTTCATTTCCATCAGTTATGACAATGATTATTTAAGAAGCTAACCCTCTACTACATATGAAACTTAACAATAACAGCAAGCACTTTCCCAAGCATTTTAAATGCTTTTAGATCATATACACCTCATAAGACCTCTACAAGGTAGTTATAACCTTTGTCCCATTCCAGAGATGAAGAACACATAGGCGCAATATCTTGCCAAGGTCTCCCAGCTGTAGCAGTTGCAAAGCATGAGGTACATCAACAGGTACTAAAAAGATGTTCAAGATGTATTAACTTTAAAAAGGAGAGTTGTAAAACGGCACACTAAATATGATCTCATTTAAAAATTTTAAATATACTCATTTTTTAGAAATATAGAGAAAAAAACCTGGGGGCATGGAAAAAAAATTGCTCCCAGTAGTTTTATCTAAGTAGACTTTATATAAGAAATTTTCACCATCTTTGATCGATAATTTTTGAAAAGTGTTACTGACTTTAAATCACATTAATAAACTATCATCTTTGCTTCAGATTTTTAAAAAAATAAACGAAATACTGCAGATTTTGTTGAAATCCATGCCTTACCCTTCCATCTAAAAGACAGTCACTAGTCTGAAACTGTACAGCTTTTACAGTCAGGAGTGGAAAAGCAGTTTTAAGAACTTAGAATTGCAAAACAAAAAACAACAGCAAAACAAAACAAACAAAAACAATGTCTTGTGATTTAAATCTGAAAGATGATTTCAGTCTTTTTAGGTTATAAACATTCCCCTTATGCATGGATCTTTAGACAAAACTAATACAGCAACCAAATTAAACTCTTAATAGCAGCTTTCATTCCACTGCTGCTTCTAGACACGTCAGTAACCATCATAGGATTAGAGGCAGTCTCACCCACCATGCAGAAGTGATGTCATCCATGTCAGATGATTTTGGAGACTGTAAAGTGGTCAAGAAAACTTGGAAGCAGATATTTTGGTAGTGATCCTCCAAGTACGGCTGTCCGGGCACACTAAAACACATACAGAGAAAGCAACTCAAAACGCAACTGCCTTTGAAATAGGGCTTGCAAAAGAGTAACAGTAACAGTACCACTGACTAACAGAATTGGGATATATCCTGAATCAAACTATCACAGAAGATTATGTGTCGGGGGCCAGTGTGAGGAATCCCATCTGTGACAGAGTCATGTGGCAGACTCAGATGGCAGAGCAATTTGAGTCTTCAGATTTCTCCCTGGTTTTTCCTGAAACAGTTTCCCTGTTGTTTAGTTGCTAAATTGTGTCGAACTCTGTGACCTCATGGACTGTAGCCCACCAGGCTCCTCTGTCCATGGGATTTCCTAGACAAGAACACTGGAATGGGTTGTCATTTCCTCCTCCAGGGGATCTCCCCAACCTAGGAATCGGATTGAATCTGGGTCTCCTGCCCTGGCCAGTGTGTTCTTTACCCCTGAGCCACCCAGGTTCTAATACCGTGATTAGAGAGAAAACTTCCAAATAATACAAAGAACATTATCTGTTCTTCAAGTACTGACAGCATTTTGATGTAGACGTGTGAGCTCCATTGGTTTCCAAACCCAAAAACTAGAGGAAAAAACAAAAAAGGAGGGAGGCATAAAAGAGAGACGCAATTCAGCCAGTGTGAGAAAGTCGGGCACTTGCACGTCGCCTCTCAGATGGCCCGGGGCACCTGGAGAAGCATTTGCATGATGCTGCAGACAGAATCCCAGCTATCAACAGGTGCCTGGACTAGGCGAGCTTTCAGTCCTTTCCTAACTCACATGCCTTCTGAGCCTTTCTGCAAGGACCTCATTTAATGTTGCCATGACAACCTTTCCTCTTTTCTACCAACCATTTAGAGATCAAGAATTTAAGGCCCATCTACAATACATCTCTTTATAAAAGCTGAGCACGTTCAGTCTCCTTAGAGGGGGACGTACAATCCATACTACCTGCCATCTTCACAAGTACTCTTGTTCTCATCTCCCCCAAAAGCTGCGCATACAGGAAATCCAAGCTTTAATCTGCCCCATAAAATTTCACGTGAAAAGTCCCAGCACCTGGTTGCTTTTTTCTGCTTGATTATTCCTGTTGGAGTCTGGGAAGTGGATGTGGCATCCTGTTTCTTCCATGACCTTTTTAATATTGTTGCCCCCTTTGCCGATTACATGAGAATGTTCTGTGTGTGAGACATCCATCTTCAAGGTAACCCGATTGCTCTACATGGAAATAACATATTATTTCTTGATGTGCAAAAAAGGAAAAAACAACTCATAAAAAGACACATTTACCCCAAGGGAATAGGATTAACAAAAAGTGACCCAGTGGAAGTTCTTACAGATTTCTTAAGATCATCTTGATTTATAAATTTTTCAATTTTTATCTATCTATCCTTGGCTCATAAAAAATGTTTCATTTAAAGACAAATCTGTCAGAAGAAATAGAAAGATATACTCTTTACCAAGATAATTTTTTAGACAGTAGCATTCAAGTCAAATTAGTTATAATTATAAATAAATTACTCGTTTTTTCTTTAACAGATATTATTCATGGAAAATGAATTCAAATAACTGAAAAACAGGTTAAAAAAATTGCAAGAGTGAATGAATGTATCTTAGAAATGCTGAACAATGATAGAAAACTAGAAAGAAAAATAAAGCTCAAAACTGAATAAAAAAGGATTTACAAACATTTTCACAACTTCTCTATCACTGTATGTCAAACTTTACAAAGTAGGGAAGTTATTCTTGCAGGTAGGAAGAAGAGTGAGGAAGAAATCACAAAGTCACATCTCCAGGAGTAAAATGGCTTAAGTAAACCAGTACAGAGTGTAAGATTAACTATACTAAAGGCAAATGTAAAATTTTTAGACACAATGAATAATTATAGTCAGATTGGAATTCATGTATTTAATTTTGGGGAAATGTAGTGCCATAAAATTACAAAGACTAACATGAAATGTTTTCTCATTTATAAGATTGATATTGAAATTCTTCAGTCCTTACAAAGTAAAATTAAAAAGTCAAAATATAGCAAGATTTTAAAAAGATCAGTAGTTGTACACTTTCTGAATTCTTAAATTTTAAACTTAGATCCATTAAATACTTTGGTTTTTAAACTTAGTTATTTTAGCTAACCACTAAAAAAAGAAAAAAAAGATAATTTTTGGATATTGCAAAATTTTTAATAATTATAGGATGAATAATTATTTTCTTAAAAAAGTACAACAGCAACAAAAAGGAACAAAAAAATAGGGAGGAAGAGATTAAAAATAACTTCAATGAAATACTACATGGCAAAAATAGTGGTTAAGAACCAGACAGACTGGATTTGAACCCACCTCCCCACTCATCAGCTATTATATCCTGTGTAAATAATCTCTTTCCTGAGCTTGTTATGAGGATTAAACAAATTAATATTTGTAAATGATGTAGCTAAGTGACTGGCATAGAGTAAGTGATTTAGAAGTGTTTATTAAAATAAATTCTCAAAAACAAGTATACATTTTTAAATATTTTCATTTCTCTATTGTCTCTCTCTACATGTACTTGCAGAGAGAGAGAACAAACCAGACACACTGTCAGATTTCATGCCATCACGTACACACAGCTATACAGAACATAATTTTAGTTTTCCAGTGACATCATAAAAGCAAATATGCTAAATTCTTGCAGTCTTTATTACTTGCTCTATATTAATCAAGGTCAGTGTCTATTTCTGAAGATACCATATACACACATATGCACTTATACATAAAGACACACACACATATACATGTTATGTATTTAAGTGTGTATATATATATATAGAGAGAGAGAGAGAGAGAAAGTATTATTTAATTACCCAACATGAGAGAACCTATGCAAATTTGAAACAGACCTTTACATCCATTGTAGAATCACGTGCTTATTTTAAAACCCACCATTACTTTCTCCTGGTTTTTCTTCTCCAAATGGTTCTTTCATAACAGCATGAAGTAGCCCCTTGCAGAGACAAGATTCTGACACATGAGCGTCTTTACCATTCACTTACTTTTGTGTCTAAGACAGACATGATCATTTCCTTGGCTTCCTTAACATCTTCTTTCTTTCCAGAAACCTTAATGTGGGGATCTGTAAGAAATCAAGAACAAAGAGCTCATACGAAACAACCCAAGCTCTGTTTTAAAACTTATGTTACAATATAAGAAAAAATGATTCCACAATACATTCACTATCTGATTCATTCTAGATGCATTGTCACTGTAATAAAAACAGAAATATGTAAAATACTCAAACTGTGCATTTATCTATGCTTTTTTCCCTTCTGAACAGTGGCTAACCTATTTAACTTTAAATTGCAAAATGAGTATAGCATATAATTATTTTTTAAACAAGTGAGGAGTCTATATACTCAATTTATTACTTCATCTCTTGGTACATTCCAGCCCCTGTTCTAAAGGCTTAAAAGGCACTGAATCATTCAATCTACACCATGGTTTGCTTTTTTCTTCTTTAAACTACCTGTATTGTAAAGCAATTTCTTTAGTGAATATCCTGCCTATTTTAAATTCCAATGGTGACATCTCTAAAAATAAAGCATTTTTCAATTAAAAAAAAAATCCCACAATGCAGTACCACTTCACAGTACAATAGTTAAAATGAAACAGACAATGATAAGTGTTCTACACCACAGCTTTGTGATTGTCTGCAGAGGAAACTAAGGCACAGAGCAGTTTAGCAACCTGCCCAGAAAACCATTCAGGGGATGTTTATTATAATCCAGTGTCTTCCAATTCTGGATCCATACTTTAAACTATATGATCATTTAAGAGATATTATCGGCCAAAGCTGACAGAAAAAAAAACCTTCATTCAGGAATATTTAATGTTTATTCAGAATTAGTACTAAGTAAGTGACTAAGTACATGCTAGGTCTGCAGGAAACCACTCGTTCATTCAGCAAAGATTTTCTGAACCTCTACTATGCTTGTCCAGCAGCCTCACACTTTCAGTGGAGGGGGTGCTGGTTTGATCCCTGGTTGTGGAACTAAGATCCTACATGCCACATGCCGTGACCAAAAAAAGAAAGCCGTCTGTCCACATGGACCTTACAGACTTGTGCAGGAAGGTAAAAATCAATCAAATAAATAAATCATCTAGTAATTAGACCTAAGGAGCCTCTTGATGAAAGTGAAAGAAAAGAGTGAAAAGGCTGGCTTTTCTCAACATTCAGAAAACTAGGTATCTGATCCCATCACTTTTTTAAGCATATTAAAAAGCTTATTAAAAAGGCACACTCCACCTTCTTTATGGTCCAACTCTCACATTTGTAATGACTACTGGAAATACCACAGTTTTGATTAGATGGATCTTTGTTGCCAGAGTGATGACTCTTTATTAATATGCTGTATAGGTTTGTCATAGCTTTTCCTCAAAGGAGCAAGAGTCTTTGAACATCATGGCTGCAGTCACCATCCACAGTGATTTTGGGACCCAAGAAAATGAAGTCTGCCACTGTTTCCATTTTTTCCCCATCTATCTGCCATGAAGTGAGTTATTCTAAACCAAGATAAACTAGGATAAGCAAAATGACTCACTATAGATTTTACCAAACGACACCTATTTCCTCATGCTGTGATTTAACCCACCCATCTCCACCTCCCAGTCATCAAGGCCACGATTCATCAGTCCAGTTCAGTTCAGTCACTCAGGCATGTCCAACTCTTTGTGACTCCAGGGACTGCATTACACCAGGCTTCCCTGTCCATCACCAACTCCTGAAGCTTGCTCAAACTCAGGTCCATCAAATCGGTGACACCATCCAATCATGACATTCTCTTTCGACCCCTTCTCCTCCTGCCTTCAATCTTTCTCAGCTCAGGATCTTTTCAAATGAGTCAGTTCTTCACATCATGTGGCCAAAATATTGGAGTTTCAGCTTCAGCATCAATCCTTCCAATGAATATCCAGGACTGATTTCCTTTAGGATGGACTGCTTGGATATCCTTGCAGTTCAAGGGACTTCAAGAGGCTTCTCCAACACCACAGTTCAAAAGCATCAATTCTTCAGCACTCAACTTTCTTTATACTCCACCTCTCACATCCGTACATGACTACTGGAAAAACCATAGCTTTGACTAGATGGACATTTGTTGGCAAAGTACTCTCTCCTTTCTAATATGCTGTCTAGGGTTGTCATAGCTTTCCTTACAAAGAGCAAGCAAGTTTTAATTCCATGGATGCAGTAAGTATCTGCAGTGATTTCAAAGTCCAAGAAAATAAAATTTGTCACTATTTCCATTGTTTCCCCATCTATTTGCCATGAAGTGATAGGACCAGATGACATGATCTTAGTTTTTAGAATGTTGAATTTTAACCCAGCTTTTTCACTCTCCTCTTTCTCTTTCATCAGGAGGCTTTTTAGTACCTCTTCACTTTCTGCCATAAGGGTGGTGTCATCTGCATATCTGAAGTCATTGGTATTTCTCCTGGCAATCTTGATTCCAGGTTTTGTTTCATCCACCCCAGTATTTATTGTGATGTACTCTGCATATAAGTTAAATACACAGAGTGACAATATACAGCCTTGATGTACTCCTTTCCTGATTTGGAACCACTCTGTGGTTCCCTGTCCGGTTCTAACTGTTGCTTCTTGACCTGCATACAGATTTCTCCAGAGGCAGGTATGATGGTCTGGTATTCCCATCTCTTTAAGATGGGAATTTTCAACAGTCTTGCTGTGATCTACACAGTCAAAGGCTTTGGCATAATCAACAAAGCAAAAATAGCTGTTTTTATGGAATTCTCTTGCTTTTCTATGATCCAACAGATGTTGGCAATTTGATCTCTTGTTCCTCTGGCATTTCTAATTCCACCTTGAACATATGGAAGTTCATGGTCACATACTGCTGAAGCCTGACTTGGAAAATTTTCAGCATTACTTTGCTAGCATGTGAGACGAGTGCAATTGTGTGATAGTTTGAACATTCTTTGGCATTGTTTTTCTTACAGATTGGAATGAAAACTGACCTTTTCCAGTCCTGTGGCCACTGCTGAGTTTTCCAAATTTGCTGACATATTGAGTGCAGCACATTCACAGCATCATCTTTTAGGATTTGAAATGGCCCAACTGGAATTCTATCACCTCCACTAGCTTTCTTTGTAGTGATGTTTCCTAAGGCCCACTTGACTTCACATTCCAGGATGCTTGGCTCTAGGCGAGTGATCACACCATCATGATTATCTGGGTCATTAAGATCTTTTTTGTACAGTTCTCCTGTGTATTCTTGCCACCTCTTCTTAATATCTTCTGCTTCTGTTAGGTCCACACCATTTCTGTCCTTTACTGTGCCCATCTTTGCATGAAATGTTCCCTTGGTATCTCTAATTTTCATCAAGAGCTCTCTAGTCTTTACCATTCTATTGTTCTCTTCTATTTCTTTGCATTGATCCCTGAGGAAGGCTTTCTTATCTCTCCTTACTATTCTTTGAAACTCTGCATTCAGATGGGTATAGCTTTCCTTTTCTCCTTTGCCTTTCACTTCTCTTCTTTTCTCAGTTATTTGTAAGGCCTCCCCAGGCAGCCATTTTGCACTTTTGCATTTCTTCTTCTTGGGGATGGTCTTGATCACTGTCTCCTGTACAGTGTCACAAACCTCCATCCACAGTTCTTCAGGCACTCTGTCCATCAGATCTAATCCCCTGAATCTATTTGTTCTTCCACTGTATAATCATAAGGGATTTGATTTAGGTCATGCCTGAATGGTCTAGTGGTTTTCCCTACTTTCTTCCGTTTAAGTCTGAATTTGGCAATAAGGAGTTCATGATACCAGCCACAGTCAGCTCCTGGTCTTGTTTCTGCTGACAGTAAAGAGCTTCTCCATCTTTGGCTGCAAAGAATATAATCAATCTGATTTCGGTGTGACCATCTGATGATGTCCATGTGTAGAGTCTTCTCTTGTGTGTTGGAAGAGGGTGTTTGCTATGACCAGTGTGTTCTCCTGTTAAAACTCTGTTAGCTTTTGCCCTGCTTCATTTTGTATTCCAAGACCAAATTTGCCTGTTGCTCCAGGTATCTCTTGACTTTTACTTTTGCATTCCAGTCCAATACAATGATAAGGACATCTGTTTTGTGCATTAGCCCTAGAAGGTCTTGTAGCTCTTCATAGAACCACTCACCTTCAGCATCTTCAGCATTACTGGTTCGGGCATAGACTTGGATTACTGTGCTACTGAACTGCCTTGGGAACAAGCAAAGTTCATTCTGTCATTTTTGAGATTGCACCCAAGTACTACATCTCAGACTCTTCAGTTGCCTATGAGGGCTACTCCATCTCATCGAAGGGATTCTTGCCCACAGTGGTAGATATAATGGTCATCTGAATTAAATTCACCCATTCCAGTCCATTTAAGTTCACTGATTCCTAAAATGTCAATGTTCACTCTTGCCATCTCCTGTTTGACCACTTCAAATTTGCCTTGATTCATGGACCGGACATTCCAGGTTCCTATGCAATACTGCTCTTTACAGCATTGGACTTTACTTCCATCACCAGTCACATCCACAACTGAGTGTTGTTTTCACTCTGGCTCCATCTCTTTATCCTTTCTGGAGCTGTTTCTCCACTGATCTCCAGTAGCATACTGGGCACCTACCGACCTGGGGAGTTCATCTTTCAGTGTCCTTTTTGCCTTTTCATACTGTTCATGGGTTCTCAAGGCAAGAATACTGAAGTGGTTTGCCATTCCCTTCTCCAGTGGACCACGTTCTGTCAGAACTCTCCAATGTTACCCGTCCATCTTCGGTGACCCTACACGACATGGCTCATAGTTTCACTGAGTTTTGTGATTCATAAAGTGTGACTGAAAGAGAAGCAGACAGAGAAAGGAAAGGATGGGAAGGAGGAGGAAACCATTTTCTAAAGCTCCCCACCCTTAAGACCAGATGAAGCAATCCTAATCAGCAAGAGTACACAGGGAGCTTCAGAGCCTAGGAATGAATCTGGCCTCCCGGGGAGACCTCCCAGCAGCTAGCCTCAATCTGAATCAGTGCCTACACTCTAGCCCCACCCTCTCCCCAGACTGGGCCTCTTGCTGGCTGTCCTGGGCTCAGGCCCTCTCCTCAGCCTGTTCTCTAATCCCCCTCTCTGACAGATGCCCTGTCAAAGGGATGTTGTGAAGATTAAAGGCCTCAATGTTGGTTAAAAGTTTCTAAAATATTTAAGTATCAGGTTCTGACAAAATATGGTCCACTGGAGAAGGGAATGGCGAACTACCTCAGTATTCCTGCCTTGAGGACCCCATGAACAGTATGAAAAGGCAAAAACATAGGACACTGAAAGATGAATTCCCCAGTGCCCAATATGCTACTGGAGATCAGTGGAGAAATGTCTCCAGAAAGAATGAAGAGACAGAGCCAAAGCAAAATCAACACCCAGTTGTGGATGTGATTGGTGATAGAAGCAAGGTCCAATGCTGTAAAGAGTAATACCGCATAGGAACCTGGAATGTTAGGTCCGTGAATCAAGGCAGACTGGAAGTGGTCAAAAAGGAGACGGCAAGAGTGAACATCGACATTTTAGGAATCAGTGAACTAAAATGGACTGGAATGTGTGAATTTAACTCAGATGACCATTATATCCACTACTGTGGGGAAGAATCGCTTAGAAGAAAAGGAGTAGCCCTCATAGTCAACAAAATAGTCCGATATGCAGTACATGGATACAGTCTCAAAAACGACAGAATGATCTCCGTTCCTTTCCAAGGCAAACCATTCAGTATCACGGTAATTCAAGTCTATGCCCCGACCAGTAATGCTGAAGAAGTTGAAGCTGAACTGTTCTATGAAGACGTACAAGACCTTCTAGAATTAACACCCAAAAAAGATGTCCTTTTCATTATGGGGGACTGGAATGCAAAAGTAGGAAGTCAAAAAACACCTGGAGTAACAGGCAAATTTGGCCTTGAGTATAGAATAAAGTAGGGCAAAGGCTAATGGACCTCTGTGAAGAACGCACTGGTCATAGCAAACACTCTCTTCCAACAACACAAGAGAAGGCTCTACACATGGACATCACCAGATGGTCAATACCGAAATCAGATTCATTATGTTCTTTGCAGCCAAAGACGGAAAAGCTCTATACAGTCAGCAAAAAAAAAGACCAGGAGCTGACTGTGGTTCAGATTACGAACTCCTTATTGCCAAATTCAGACTTAAATTGAAGAAAGTGGAGAAAACCACTAGACGATTCAGGTATAACCTAAATCAAATCCCTTATGATTATACAGTGGGTGTGAGAAATTGATTTAAGGGACTAGATCAGATAGACAGAGTACCTGATGAACAATGGACGGAGGTTCATGACATTGTACAAGAGACAGGGATCAAGACCATACCCAAGAAAAAGAAATGCAAAACAGAAAAATGGCTGTCTGAGGAGGCCTTACAAATAGCTGTGAAAAGAAGAGAAGCCATATTCAAATGGGAAAGATATACCCATCTGAATGCAGAGTTCCAAAGAACAGCAAGGAGAGGTAAGAAAGCCTTCCTCGGGGATCAGTGCAAAGAAATAAAGGAAAACAACAGAATGGGAAAGACTAGAGATCTCTTCAAGAAAATTAGAGAAACCGAGGGAAAATTTCATGCAAAGATGGGCACAGTAAAGGACAGAAATGGTATGGACCTAACAAAAGCAGAAGATATTAAGAAGAGGTGGCAAGAATACACAGAAGAACTATATAAAAAAGATCTTCATGACCCAGATAATCACAATGGTGTGATCACTCACCCAGAGCCAGACATCCTGGAACGTGAAGTCAAATGGGCCTTAGGAAGCATCACTATGAACAAAGCTAGTGGAGGTGATGGAATTCCAGTTGAGCTATTTCAAATCCTAAAAGATGATGCTGTGAAAGTGCTGCACTCAATATGCCAGAAAATTTGGAAAACTCAGCAGTGGCCACAGGACTGGAAAAGGTCAGTTTTCATCCAATTCCAAAGAAAGGCAATGGAAAGAATGCTCAAACTACCGCACAATTGCACTCATCTCACACGCTAGCAAAGTAATGCTCAAAATTCTCCAAGCCAGGCTTCAGCAATACATGAACCGTGAACTTCCAGATGTTCAAGCTGGTTTTAGAAAAGGCAGAGGAACCAGAGATCAAATTGCCAACATCATTTGGATCATTGAAAAAGCAAGAGAGTTCCAGAAAAACATCTACTTCTGCTTTATTGACTATGCCAAAGCCTTTGACTGTGTGGATCACAATAAACTGGAAAATTCTGAAAGAGATGGGAATACCAGACCACCTGACCTGCCTCTTGAGAAACCTGTATGCAGGTCAGGAAGCAACAGTTAGAACTGGACATGGAACAACAGACTGGTTCCAAATAGGAAAAGAGTACGTCAAGGCTGTATATTGTCACTCTGCTTATTTAACTTATATGCAGAATATATCATAAGAAACGCTGGGGTAGATGAAACACAAGCTGGAATCAAGACTGCTGGGAGAAATATCAATAACCTCAGATATGCAGATGACACCACCCTTATGGCAGAAAGTGAAGAAGAACTAAAGAGCCTCTTGATCAAAGTAAAAGAGGAGAGTGAAAAAGTTGGCCTAAAGTTCAACATTCAGAAAACTAAGATCATGGCATCCAGTCCCATCACTTAATGGAAAATGGATGGAGAAACGGTGGAAACAGGGGCAGACTTTATTTTTGCGGCTCCAAAATCACTGTAGATGGTGACTGCAGCCATGAAATTAAAAGACACTTACTCCTTGGAAGGAAAGTTATGACCAACCTAGATAGCATATTAAAAAGCAGAGACATTACTTTGCCAACAAAGGTCCATCTATTCAAGGCTACGGATTTTCCAATAGTCATGTATGGATGTGAGAGTTGGACTATAAAGAAAGCTGAGTGCTGAAGAATTGACACTTTTGAACTGTGGTGTTGGAGAAGACTCTTGAGAGTCCTTTGGACTGCAAGGAGATCCAACCAGTCCACCTAAAGGAGATCAGTCCTGAATGTTCTTTGGAAGGACTGATGTTGAAGCTGAAGCTCCAATATTTAGGTACCTGATGTGAAGAGCTGACTCATTTGAAAAGACCCTGATGCTGGGAAAGACTGAAGGCAGGAGGAGAAGGAGATGACAGAGGATGAGATTTTTGCATGGCATCACCGATTCAATGGACATGAGTTTGAGTAAACTCCAGGAGTTGATGATGGACAGGGAGACCTGGCGTGCTGCAATCCATGGGGTTGCAAAGAGTCGGATACAACTGAATGACTGAACTGATGTATCAAGTATTTAAGGAGAGGGGCTAAAAAAAAAAGTAGGGCAAAATGGCTGTCCAACCCCTGCAAGCTGGGAGAGCTTCCACACACAATGTTCTGTCTGCTTGCATCCATTCATGCTTCCATCATAATAGAGACCATCTTGTCTGTGTAAGACTCTTGCCAACTTCAACACACTTTCGTAAAGAAAGTGAAAGTGTTAGTTGCTCAATCATGTCTGACTCTTCGCGATCCTATGGACTGTAGCCTGCCAGACTCCTCTGTCCATGGGATTCTCCAGGCAAGAGTACTAGAGTTGGTTGTCATTTCCATTCTCTTTATTCATATTATACCCACTAAGACTCCTAGAGGCAATATTTACACAGATCTGTCTACATTCAAAATTTTGGTCTCAACTATCTTAAACTTTGGTAGTTTGGTAGGCAGACACTCTGTCATTAGTGTCCCCTAGAAGTGCTCACCACTACATTGTAGATTTGAGCCTGGTGTATCTCAAACATGTCTGCTCATCAGACTCACTTTCTAAAACATAGGTTCCGGGTATCTAGAACCCAGCAGTCAGCATTTTGTTGTTTTCCCAAGTGATTCCTTAATCACACATAGGACACAGCAGATCAAGCCACATAAGACATGCAACCATAGCCTCTTATGTATCAGCCAAGTATATGTAACATAAAATGCTTCTATAGGGGAAAAAAATAGTGTATTTTCTTACAAAACAAATTAACAGATGTATTGAGTGCTATGATAATCTGAAAACCTATTACATTACAGGTTGCATAATCACATTAAAATTCCTATGCATCTGTATAGGGACAGGAAATCTCAGATCCAATTTAAGAAGGAATCTGATTTTCCACCATCTCTGCATCAACAGAACAATAAACAAAATAAAAGGCAAAAAAAGACTCAATTTTAAAAATGCATATATATTTCAAAGCGAAAGAGCACCATCTAGTGGCCAGAAATATAAACTATCAATGAACACAACAAAGACAATACAATCACCAGTAGCATCGAACTGTCTCCAGGGCTCAAAGCAGCACTCGTTTGGAATATGGTTCTTTAAATAAAAAAAAAATAAAATCAAGTCTCTGAAGTACAGAAGAAAAGATGACAAAATTCTGATTTAGATTGCTAAAGCAGCCATAGTATCGTACTTTTCTTTCCCTCTTCGCTCTTGCTTAAAGACACCTACAGGACGTGAGCTCTTCTTCCAAGTAGAACTTAATGCTCTCATCTCAAAACCTGAAGTACTACTCCTGCTTTCAATGAGTGATACAGTTCCCATTCAAGCTTGGCCCATGTACCACGACAAGGGACTATGGTGTCATTCAGACCCATTCTGGAAATACTTAATGGAGTGATGAAAATCAAAGTATGAACTGTATTAATAAACATAAAAACAAGGAAAAGGACTCTTGCAGGATGGTGGGAAAATAGAAAATAAATATGTTGTCTCCTCTTCCCCAGAACTAATGACTTTGTAGGACCACTCTCATTCAGGCATGGAAGTTTGAAGACATTGCTCTAAAAATAATACTGACTGCTGTTAAATCGACCCTCAAGCTCTCTGGATAGACGGATTGTTTTAATGGATTTTATCACTTCCACAGCTGGATCATCGAAAAAACAAAAGAGTTTCAGAAAAACATCTATTTCTGCTTTATTGACTATGCCAAAGCCTTTGACTGTGTGGATCACAATCAACTGTGGAAAATTCTGAAAGAGATGGGAATACCAGACCACCTGCCTGCCTCTTGAGAAACCTGTATGCAGGTCAGGAAGCCACAGTTAGAACTGGACATGGAACAACAGACTGGTTCCAAATAGGAAAAGGAGTACATCAAGGCTGTATACTGTCACCCTGCTTATTTAACTTCTATGCAGAGTACATCATGAGAAACATTGGGCTGGAGGAAGCACAAGCTGGAATCAAGATTGCTGGGAGAAATATCAATAACCTCAGATATGCAGATGACACCACCCTTATGGCAGAAAGTGAAGAGGAGCTAAAGAGCCTCTTGATGAAAGTGAAAGAGGAGAGTGAAATAGTTGGCTTAAAGCTCAACATTCAGAAAATGAAGATCATGGCATCTGGTCCCATCACTTCATGGCAAATAGATGGGGAAACAGTGGAAACAGTGTCAGACTTTATTTTTTTGGGCTCCAAAACCACTGCAAATGGTGATTGCAGCCATGAAATTAAAAAAGACGCTTACTCCGTGGAAGGAAAGTTATGACCAACCTAAACAGCATATTAAAAAGCAGAGACATTACTTTGCCAACAAAGGTTCATCTAGTCAAGGCTGTGATTTTTCCAGTGGTCATGTATGGATGTGAGAGCTGGACTGTGAAGAAGGCTGAGCTCCGAGAATTGATGCTTTTGAACTGTGGTGTTGGAGAAGACTCCTGAGAGTCCCTTGGACTGCAAGGAGATCCAACCAGTCCATTCTAAAGGAGATCCACCCTGGGTGTTCACCGGAAGGACTGATGCTGAAGCTGAAACCAATACTTTGGCCACCTGATGCAAAGAACTGACTCATTTGACAAGACCTTGATGCTGGGAAAGATTGAGGGCAGGAGGAGAAGGGGACAACAGAGGATGAGATGGCTGGATGGCATCATCGACTCAATGGACACGGGTTTGGGTGGACTCCATCACAGGAGTTGGTGATGGACAGGGCAGCCTGGCGTGCTGCGGTTCATGGGGTCGCAAAGAGTCGGACACGACTGAGCGACTGAACTGAACTGAAAAGCGCCAAAAAAGAAGTGATTCTCAGCAAACTGTTGTGGACTAGATTGACGGCTCCCCTGTTTTGGGGAGATGGCAGAATACAGAGAGAGGAGGCGTAAATCTGTGGAAAGAGCTGAAGCCTCACATCCACGGTGACCATATGTCCCGCACTTCCCAACATGGTTTTGATTCCAAATATTCTCATCTCAGCACCTCTATCAAAGTACAGAAAACTGTCCAATATTTGTCCAGAGTTTTCTGTTTTAGATTCCTGCCCCATTAATCTGCTCACAGCTCTCTGGTGTCATCCTACGGAAGAGAAGGAGAGTTGACAGTGATCCAGCCTTCCATAAGGAATATGAAGCTGTACGGACATGGGTTTGATATGAGTACATGATATGTGTACCCTGCAAAATAGCCAAACCTCAGGGCAACACAGGTTTTTTATGACTCCATATGGAAATTCATAAGGACTTGGTAAGACAACAAATGTTTTCATAAGAACATGCTAAATACCATATTTTCAGAAAGACAAATATTTCAAAGAGTTTGTATGTTTATTTGAGCTTAACTGATGGTTTTAAAAAGAGTATCTCTTAGAACTCTGGTTTCAAACTCCCCTCTGGTTTCCCATCCTTGTAAACAGTGCCCATCCTGGAAATATCAAAGGATACTTTACTATCTTTTCCTTCTCTCCTCAAGTTTAAACTTCCTTTCTGTTTCATTCCTATCCACAGCAAAAATCTACAGAATATGCTCACATCAGCCATTTCACTGTATTTATTCAATATCATGCTGCAGAAAGTAAGGTGCTGTTGACACATGGTGAACTGAAGCCACTGATGTCTCACCAATGATCTATTCGTAACTACTTTCCTGCTTCCACGGTTTGAGTGCTGTTGAGCGAAACCTCAATCAGAAAAATTCAAAGCAATGATTCATGATCAGCATGCTCTCTTCAACAGAAAAACAGAAAATCCTTTGTTTGACTAAACTCAGTCCTCCCACTCACAACTCCCCCAAATAAAAACATCATATTAGAACTGCATGTCTGTTTATGGGGAATATTCCATATCCTGGCCTAAAATCAGGATGGCTTTTGGGACATTTTTACAAATAAACAGGGCTTCCCAGGTGATCTGAGTGATTAAAGAATCTGCCTGCCAATGCAGGAGACACAAGAGACTCAGGTTCAGTCTCTGGGTCAGGAAGATCCCCTGGAGTAGAAAGTGGCAACCACTGTAGTATTCTTGCCTGGAAAATCCCATGGACAGAGGAGCCGGACAGGCTACCGTCCACGGGGTCGCAAAGAGTCAGACACATGTGAGCAACTGAGCGCATACAAACAAATAGAATGGTCAACCTGGCCTTAAACCCGTAGGAAGAGAGCCCAGGGCAGAACTTACTTTCTCCTGGCTTGGAACTCTTCTCACTTTTATTTCGTGTTCTTCCTAAAAAGTCTTAGCCTTTAAACCTGACTAACCAAGGATGTTGGCTGGGGATGGGTCTGTCAACGCTGTTAGGAGTGGGTCCAGTGTTGACAGGCAGAGAATTTCAGCTTCCTCTGAAATTCCCTCAAACACTGGGAATATATCCTCCGTTGGCAAGTCGTTCCAAGTAGTAATGGCCAAATTTTTTAAGGAAGGAAAACTCTGGCTCTAGTAGGATAAGAATTCTGCCCAACAGCCAACATACGTCTCAGAAAAATCTCCAGGCATCTCAAGGGCACTGGTTGACCTGGATCACATTGGGGAGATGCTAGGAAAAGCCAGCAGATGCCACAGAGCAGCTATTATGGTTTAAGGTCTTTGACCCTGCCTAAGCTACAGAGTCCCTTCGTGCTGAGAGGAACAGTCATAGATTCTACTGTCATGATGCTAAGTTCTGAATCCCAATTCAGCATAAACAATCTCTGTTATCTTGAAAGGTCACTGAACCTACTGAATCTCTGGAGTGTACTTTCTTCAAAAAAAATAAAGGGGAGGGGGGAGTTTGGTCAGATCATTTATATAATGTTTCAGAAATCTAAATTTCTTTAGTGTAAAGCAGTACTATCAGATTCTTAAATAAAAATAACCTCACAAGTTTATTTTCCAATTTTGGGGGATCTCGTAAGTGGCTCACACCAAAGATTTGTTGTTGTTCCTGTTCAGTCACTAAGTCGTGTCCAACTCTGCAACCCAATGGACTGTGGTCCACCCGGGTCCTCTCTCCCGGAGTTCGCTCAGATTCATGTCCATTGAGTCAGTGATGCTGTGGAACCATCTCATCCTCTGCCACCCCCTTCTCCTTTTGCCTTCGATCACACCAAAGATGCCACTATCTAAAATGTTTCCAAGAAGCAGAAGATACAGGAAGGAAACACAAGTGTGTCTGAAACTGTGTTCCGCCTCTGAGTGGAAGAAGATTCGGCCCCCAACCTTGCTGACAGACCCACAAGTGGCTTCAGAGATGGCAGCTCGGGCTGGCCTCCTGTGCCATATACTTTGGGAACGTGGAATCGTGTGTCACAGTAGATGAAATTCAGTGCTCACCCCACTGTCATCCCCTGCAGATGGAGCTTGTAAGCATAAAACACGTGCAGTGACAAGCCAGGAGGGACTGGGATTCCACCTCGCACCCTACTGAGCTACGTCACTATTCACAGCTAGAAACCACCCATGTCTGCTATTCTGATCTCTTTTCCTTTAGGCTGGAAAGTGGGTTTGCTGATCAGCAAAAGTCGATTAAACTTACAGTCAACTGGCCATGGCTTATATATTTCTGTGAAACTAAAGAGTTTCCCTGTAACTTCCTGAGAAAAAGACTTTCCTTTTTAGGGGGGAAAAAAGTGCGATATGGGTCAAATACATACCAGTATCAACTTTTTAAAGTAAAGATACATATTTTATCCAGAGAGAAAACCTCATCCAACCTGACTGGGAATAACTTGAAAAGAATGAAACAGAGTAACAGGAAATCAATGCACTTGAAGCTTATTCTGTAGCCAGTGATACTCCAGATTCTTTCAAGGAATGCTCTTTGACAACAAGAATTCCAATAAACTGAGTTAGAATTAAAATAAAAGGGCAAGGACAGGGGTAGAAGAGTCCAAGCTGTAAATTTTAGGGCAAACTGTTGCTGAACTAATAGTCGGATAGTATAACTGGGATCAAGAAAAACAAATTCACCTGTAAGTATTTCCTAAAAAACTATGCTGCTTTAGGGCAAAGCATAAGCTCATGCTTATTTATTTTAAAACAAACAATAAAAAAAAAACAAAACTAGGCTTCCCTAGTGGCTCGGTGGTAGAGAATCCACCAGTCAATGCAGGAAACACAGGTTCCATGCCTGACCCAGGAGGGTTCCATATGCTGAGGGGCAACTGTTGAGCCAGAGAGCTGTAACTACTGAAGCCCACGGGCCCGAGCGCCCGTGCTCTGCAGCAGAGAAGCCACTGCAGAGAGAAGCCCTCACACCACAACCAGAGAAAAAGCTTGTGCAGCAACCAAGACCGAGCACGGCCAAAAATAAAAACAAACATCTAAAAAAAGATTAATCTCCTTACTAGTCAACTAGAAGAGAAGAGGGCTGGATACGGAGATGTGAAAAAACAAATGTATTTTAAAATTAAAGAGCTAATTTTCACAAGAATAAAAGGTTTGCACTGTTACCTACAATCAATTTACATACCATGGTGCCGCTAGATAACTTCCTATTGAAATTCCATCCAGAAGAATGAAAGAACACGCAACAGAGAAATGGTATTCTTGACTCGACAGTGGCATGAAAGACGACAGGCAAATCAAAAGGCAAGAAAGCACAGCAAGCGCCTCAAGACACCTTCAGCTCAGCCGCTCGGCAACGACTGCAATGAGGTGCCCTAGCCTCTTATGTCGGAGAAGGCGATGGCACCCCACTCCAGTGCTCTGGCCTGGAAAAAACCATGGACGGAGGAGCCTGGTGGGCTGCCGTCCATGGGGTCTCGAAGAGTCGGACACGACTGAGCGACTTCACTTTCACTTTTCACTTTCATGCATTGGAGAAGGAGATGGCAGCCCACTCCAGTGTTCTTGCCTGGAGAATCCCAGGGACAGGGGAGCCTGGTGGGCTGCCGTCTATGGGGGCGCACAGAGTCAGATACGATGAAGCGACTTAGCAGCAGCAGCAGCAACCTCTTTGGTGATGAACACTTCAGGCAAGTTCCTGCTGACTGCAAGGAAAGGGTGAATTCACATCCCAGGATGGAGCATATGGACTCTTTATCAAGTTAGTAGGAAAGAGCTATCAGCTTGAGAAAATCCAAAGCTAGCTATAAGATATAAAAGAGCTTTTGCTGATGAAATACCAGCATTTCCAACAAAATCAGCAATAAAAGAGTTCCAAATCCACTGATAATATGCTGTGATAATTGCTCTCTTCTGATGTTTTAGCTTTAGGAGGAAATAAGGCATAAGAGGATGAAGGAGGGCAATCAGGCACATATTTCTTTTCTGTTAAGATTCCTATGTGCCTTATCACAGCTATTTATTTAATCAGAAACAGTTTTAGGAACTCAGCAAAAAGCTAGAAATAATCTCAGAGAAAAACAACAAAATGCAAACAAAGTATAAAGCAAGCTTGAGGCATAAGATGAGAAAAATCAAGAACAGATGTACTTAAGGAGTGTGAGAATTGAGAAAAGGTTAATGACTATTTTATAAACCACCTTATCTTATGCGGTGTAAACTCAACTCTGTGCATAACTGCAGGGTTGCTATTCAGGTGGGGTGGCAGGGGGGCGAGGAAAAAGTCAAAAGTACAAAAGAAATGGGACATGGAGAGTGAAAAAAAGAAAGTAAAAAACACCAAGCCTGAGGCAATTAGTTTCTTGAAGCCTTTTGGTATCTGAGGCTCTACACTTCAGAAATACGAGGATTCTGAGAAGAGGGATGCAAGGAAACAAAATGCCAGGAGATCTGGAATCTTCTGAATGGTTTATATTGGGTTGGCCAGAAAGTTCACTCAGGTTTTTCCGTTACCTCTTATGGAAAAACCCAAACGAACTTACTGACTAACCCAGTACATAACAATTCTACAGCAAGTATGAGCAATGCTAGGTTACTTCAAGAGAGAACGTTCTCATATGTGTGGTCGAGAGAGAGGGACAACGCTTGTGATAGTGGGAAAAAGCCACGGGGCCCGACAGGAACAGTAATGTGAGGACTCAGGAGGAGGAAGGGCCATGATTTCACAGCAGAGAGCTGGACTGAATGCCTGCCCTCTGGAGTGGAACTCGAGTCCCAGGCTGATACCAGTGGTCCCTCTGAGAGAAGAGGGAGCTTTGAGGAGAGGATGGAGCTTGTGGTGGATGAGATACCAGCAAGTTATGCAAGAATTTCTGGGAGCCACAAGTGACTAATCTTCATTCTCTCTCCAAGGAACATGACTGCTCACAGTGTACACAGCAGGTCCCAGAGGTCTAAACCCTGTCATCCGGGCCAGCATGGACTGCTGCATCTGACAGCAGATGGGACCATTCAGCAGAGTCTGAACATGGAGCTGCCGCCTGCAGGCGCAGGAAAGCGACCATGCTCTGAGGCGCTCACACACATTACGTGAGGCAGGTTCCATAAATGAAGACGTGACCCTGTCACACCACACACGCGGTCTCTTTGTTTTACTTCTGGCCTACTGGGAGGAGAAATTAAAAAAAAAAAAAAAAAACTGTGACTTTTGAAGATATTTGAGGCACAATTAAGGGCTTACATAAGAGACAGCAAAACTCTAGGAGATCATTTCTAAAAAAAACTTACCAGCTTGAGGCCGGCATTAAAATTCTCCTCCTTTCTCATCTTTGTTGTAAGATCTAGTGAGGAAGTTTTACAGAATGCACTGGAGAGCAGTTAATTAAGGGTCCACATGACTCTGGGGGTTAAAGACTGTTTCAATCGTGCTCATGATCTCAAGAAAGTTAATTTTCACAAGAAGTGGAAGTACCTAATACTTGGTAAATGAGCTTAAAAGAAAATTATTCAGAAGAGCCTAGCTACCAGTCCTTTCTTCTTCCTCCCACTTTCTACAGGATAACTGAACAGCTGACTGTTAATACTTTTTTTATGCAGCCACACATATTGAAACAATAGCCATACCCCTGTCTCCAACTCAGTATCACTCTGTATATTGTTCATTTCTCTCATACTTTTTTAGTACTGTTTTGAGCAAGAGTCTTAATCTCTCAATCCTAAGAGATTCAAAACTTCTGGAGGAATACATTATTTCAATTATCAAGTAACTTTAAAATGACTATCATTCTTAATAAAAGAGGCCCAACAGTTTCTAAATCAGGATTCACTGAATATTTATCCAAAGGTAATATTCCTGCTTAAATATCTTAAATAATGAAAAAGTTCAGAGTTCAGTACTTTAAAACTGGCTTGCCTTTGAGAGCAAGAATATAGAGCTTCTCACCAAAGGTCACAGGAAATATAATATCACTGATAAGGGTGATCAATCTGTCCTATTTTTGTTAATAAGAAATTTGATCTTCTTAAATAAATTTGTATCTATACAAAGAGCTCCTCTAGACCAAGGAGGATAATTGTCACACTGCAAAAATTGGGAAAAGGCATGGATAAATAATATAATAGAAAAATAGCCAATAAATGTATCAACACAAATAAAATTTGACCTTACTAAATAACATTTTATTTATAAAATTGGGAACAATTTTTTAAAATTATACAGCTAACAAGGATTTAGTTAGACAAACTAATTATACTCTTGATGGAAATAAAGATTGGTGCAAAATACCTGGAGAGGAATTTGGAAATATTAACAAATACTCATAATAACACAATTTCATTTTCAAGATACACATATATTCAGTGGAATAAAAAGGGAAACTACCAAATTAATAGTGATTACTTCTAAGTAACAGGGTTACAGGTCATTTTTATTTCATTTTTATGCTTCAAGATTTTTTGTATTTTCTATTAGTAAAAAAACATGCATTTATAATGTGGAAAAAAATACTCATATCTTAAAAGAAGGTTATCTCTATCAGGAAAATCTGAAATCAGCTTGCTCCAATTAGATCCTTATACTTTAAGACATTAAAATGTATTTAAGTCAGAGCTCCCTGTTTTCCAAACACAATGTTTCACAAGAATTCTCTTAAAACTTGAGACCTTTAAAAATGCTAATGATAATAACAACCATGCTTTCTCAATTGAAAAGTCCCTTCTTTCCCCTTTACAGGCCTTTTGCCAGGCATTTTCTGAACGTCACCTCTTCTTATTGGTTGTGCCATGACCCTCAATATTTTATCAGCATACTCTGGCTCTTACTGCAGACTTCCCCAATGAAACCAGAGTGAGCCTATGATGACGGCGTAACTGAAGTTGAAATACAAAGCTGGAACAGGGTCCAAATAGTTGGCAAAGGCCATATGTTTATGGCCCCACTAACGAAACATGGAATTCTTTCAAACAATTATGGCCACATCTCTCTTTTTCTTCGGCAGTTGTTTCTAAAATAAATGGAATTTATTCCAGTCCTAGCAGTGGGAGTATGCTGCTGCTAAGTCACCTCAGTCGTGTCCGACTCTGTGCAACCCCATAGACGGCAGCCCACCAAGCTCCCCCGTCCCTGGGATTCTCCAGGCAAGAACGCTGGAGTGGGTTGCCATTTCCTTCTCCAATGCTTGAAAAGTGAAAAGTGAAAGTGAAATTGCTAAGTCGTGTCTGACTCTTAGCGATCCCATGGACTACAGCCCACCAGGCTCCTCCATCCATGGGATTCTCCAGGCAAGAGCACTGGAGTGGGGTGCCACTGCCTTCTCTGAGCGGGAGTATAGTGCTCTTTAAAATATGTGTGTGTGTGTGTGTGTGTGTGTGTGTGTATATATACATATATATATATATATATACACATTTGGTTGGTTGGTTGTGCCAGGTCTTAGTTGCAGCAGGTGAAGTCTAGTTCCCCGACCAAGGAGCAAATCCAGACGCCCTGGCATTGGGAGTGAGGAGTCTTAGCCACTGGACCACCAGGGAAGGCCCTTAGTGTTCTTTTTTATTATTATCATTTTTAATTGGAAGACAATCGCTTTACAAAGAAGGTTGTGTTGGTTTCTACCATACAATGACAACAACCATCCATAGTATACATATACCCCCTCCCACCTGGACCGCCCTCCCACCCCCTAGGAGAGCACTGGGGTGAGTTCCCTGCGTTATACGGCCTAATGCTCTTCCTGATAGAATTCTCCCGTGTCCTCCACCAAGCAAGGACATATCCTTCTCAGGGTATGATGAAACCAGCCCTTCATGTAAGTAAATAACAACCTCAAAGAACAGTGTCTTCCTGACAAAGAGTTTCACCAGGATGGCCAGTAGCAATCTGTCTTCTCAGCAGCGCGGTCCCGGGCGGTCACGGGACCTGGACGGGCTCCAGCGGCTCCACCCCGGGTCTGCCCACTCTGCAGTCTCCCCTCCGTCCTGCTTCACACCCGGGACACGGGACCAGCATCCCTGGCGGGAGCTTCTGGACTCCCCTGGGCAGCCTCCTGCCACGGTCCCCATCTCCCAGGGACCCCACCCGCCACACACTCTGTCCTCCCCTCGGCCCTCAGCCCCTGGGCGGTCAGGGTTTCCAGCCACGGCCAGTTTTGGTGCCTCAGTCTATCAGTAGCCCTCTGCTTGCCCCTTTACTCTGTCCACTGTAAGCAGCTCCTTCACTCAAGTTTATTTAAATCATGTGCAGTTAATTCTGTTTTTTTGTCAGACCAAGACCACCTGATCCACCAAGTCCTCATCTTCTTTATTCTTTTAAGATTTTTTTTTAATGTGGATCATTTAAAAAGTTTTTGTTGATTTTGTTACAACACTGCTTGCATTTTATGTTCTGGTTATATTAAGCTCCCCAACAAGAGACTGAACCCACCCCCACTCTGGAAGGTGAAGTCAACCACTGGATTGCCAGGGAAGTCTTTCATCATCTTTTCATGAGAAAGCATGCCTGAGGCTGCGGTGATGACACAGACAACCCCGCACTGAGGACTTGGGCTGTTTTTCTTCTCACGAAAGGACTAACTTTTAGGGGGTGGACTCCACACCTTATGTAGGTTAAGTATCATACTCCTTAGGTCTTGGCAGACATCGTTTTGAAAAGACTGATTCCTTCTTACTTTTCAACACAAGTCAATTTCACAACAACAGCAGAAAACGGTAATACAGTTTTCTCTTTGCTTTCTTTTCCTTTTCTCTCTCCCTTCTCCCTCCTTCCCCCACCCCTGTTTCTGTCTGTGGGTCTCTCTCTCTCTGTCCACAGGCTATGCAAATGCATTTTCATCACACGGTCATGTTTACTCCAGCACATTACTGGAAATATCTTGGCACCTTCTCATGTTCCTTGATAAACATGTTGTTGAGAAATATGTGTGGATTTAAAAGCACTTAAGTTTTTCTTTAATATTTTCTTGGCTTCTATGCAACTTTTATCTCTAAAGGCATTTGTTTTCGTGTTCCTCCCCAAACATCACTATTTTAAATACATATATAAATCTGTGTTGTGCCAATGTCAAATCTATACAAGTGGGATTTCTGTAAACCACAGCATCATTCTAAAGTCAGAGTTTCTTACTGGGGTGGGGGGAGATCAATGGATCATCTTTGTGGGGTCTGTGAACCTCCCCTAAAATTGAAATCAAAGACTGTGTACATATGCTTTGGTGAAATTTTAGGATACAGTTTCAGGAATACTTAAAACATGAACGCTAACCAATAAAACGCCACCAAATCTGTGTTCATCATTACTTTCCTTCAGTTATTACAAGAGACACAGAAGAAAACAGTAACAAAGAATGGAAGGTCTGGGACTACTGTGGTGGTCCCGGAGAGAACACTCAGCTCCCAGTGCAGGGGGCCCAGGTCTGATCCCTGCTCAGGGACCTAGATCCCACATGCCACTATTAAGATACTGGATGCTACAACTGGGGCTTCCCTGATAGTTCAGTTGGTAAAGAATCCACCTGCAACGCTGGAGACCCCAGTTCAATTCCTGGGTCGGGATGATGTGCTGGAGAAGGGTTAGGCTACCCACTCCAGTATTCCTGGGCTTCCCTTGTGGCTCAGCTGGTAAAGAATCTGCCTGCAATGTGGAAGACCTTCGTTCAGAAGATCCCCTGGAGAAGGGAAAGGCTAGAATTCCATGGACTATATATAGTCTATGGGATCACAAAGAGACGGACACAACTGAGCGACTTTCATTTTCACGCTACAACTGAGACCCAGCACATCAAATAAATTAAAAAAAAAAAAAAGCAGAAGGTCTGTGAAAGAAGGCACAACTGAATCAAATTCTCTTTGCTTAAAAATCCTATATATTTTACTAGAGCAGAAATCCTGAAACTTTCACCATTCTACTACAGAAATGGATCTTCAACAGATGATATGAAATCTTGTTTCAGAACAACTCCTAGAAAGTATATTAAAGAATTCAGACCTGGAAAGGAACGGAGTCCTAGCCTGCCTTCCTGCCCTTCATCAAAGGTCACGAAGGGCCCCCACTGGGTGGGGCACACCCTAAAGAGTCCAGCTGCAGTGGAGATGACAACACAGTCCGAGCCAGGCAGGGGACCACGGATTTTAAAACTTCCCCCTCCCAGGATGCTTTCTTCTATAGAACACTCCTCCCCGAGTGTCATCTAGAATGCCATATTTTTGGTGACAGCAAGTGTACTACTTTACCAGGGAGCAGACATTAGCTGTTAAAAATAACTCTCTTCATACCATCCTTCTCATCATAAACCTCCAAAGATGCCTCAATCTTACGGAATTAAAAGTTGGGCCAGGTGTTTGAGAATACACCTTGCCATGGAGGGGATGCAGGTTCGACTCCTGGTCAGAGAGCTAAGATCCCACAGGCCTCTAAGCCTGCACACCACAACTAGAGAAGCTGGAGCACTACAATGAAGGCCCAGCGAAGCCAAAATTTAAAAAAAAAAAAAAAAAGTATGGACTGTTGCCCGCATTATCGAAAGCTCATGTGATTGGACCACACCCAGCCATTTCTCTTTCACTCCCCTTCTTTCCCTTCATATAAGCTGCACTACAGCCTAACCTGAACAGTCCCCATTGCACCAACATGTCCTAAGACCTCCCATCTCCATGCCACTGTGCCTGGAGACACGGGACCCTGCATGCTCCTCCTTTCAGTGCCACCTGGCCCATCCGCACCTGCCAAGACCAACTCAGATGTCTTGGTGCATCAGGTCCCTCCAGTGCGTCTCTGCTGGCTTCTCCTGTCACTGTTCATCCCCAGCAGGCCTGCCGCGGGCTCCACTATCATCCACACCCCTTCCGGTCTCAAGTCCGCAGGCTCCTGGATCTGACTGTGCATATCCACAGAACATACTGCTGACTGCATCTTGAGTGCAGGCGGGAGATGACTGGACTTCACTCCAGTGACGGGAGTCTGCTCCCCAGTCTTCCTGCCGCAGGTGTCCCCTCCCCTTCCTTCCACACTAAAACCCCAGCCCCTCGGCCCACCCATCACTGCCATTCAGACTCTGGCGCAGTCATCAGCGATGTGTCCGGTCACTTTGCTTCAGTGCAGTGTGACCCTTGCTTGTTCAGCTAGGAACTGGCTTTAAGTGTGCGTGCGCCCTAAGTCGCTTCAGTCGTGTCTGACTCTGTGCGCTCCTCTGTCCATAGGATTCTGCAGGCAAGAATGCTAGAGCGGGTTGCCATTTTCCTCCTCCATGGGGATCTTCCTGACCCGGGGACTGAACCCATGTCTCCTGCATCTCCTGCATTGCAGGCAGATTCCTAAGCCACTGAGCCACTTGGGAAGCCTGACTTTAAGTGGAGCAACTTTAAGTTTTTGAATCCTCCATCTCTCGCACAAAGTAGGTGTCCCATACACATAGCTGTGAGGAAGAAATGATAGTACCGGGGACAGCATAACCGGTTTAGGTCTATAGAACCTTTGATCCCTCTGTTAAAGCCGACAAAGCTGGAGTTTGTAACCACACCAAAGACACATCACAGCTGGCGCAGTGACTTCGAAAATCAAAATCCCAGAGTTTTCTCATTGCATCTCCCCTCCCTGAACTATCCAACAAGTACAAACAACTCCTCATGTTTTACTATAGTTTATATTAAAACATCTCTAATTTGCTTTATTATGTTAGTATTTCTTTTTTAATGGGAAACTCCTATTGAACTGTTAGCCTTGCCCTCGGAAAGAGAGGAGATAAACAATAGGATAAACTCTTATTCCTGACTTTTTAGAGAAACTTTTATATATGGTTTGACATCTGTTTGTTTTCCCTCACTTTAATGAGTATTAGGAATGGAGGACATAGCAATACGACCCATCCTCAGTGAAGACAGATTCAGCAGTTTGTGAGACAATAACATTTGAAAAAAGAAAGACAAGAATTAAAATGGATGCATCTATTTTGCCAACATCTCACGGTTCGCCTCAAAAGAAAAGCAAAATATCGGATTAGATCATTATGGCCACAACAGGAATTCTAAAGGCTGGAAATCAATGAAGACAAATTCAGCATAAATCTATCATGTCTCTACCATTTATATTTTCCATGGAAGAGCCTCTTGATGATACTTATAAACTAGAAAACAAAGCAAAGGAGTTCGAAGCTAAACTTCTAAAAGTTAAACTAGGTCATATCTGCTAAATATTATAAATGATTACTCAGAAAATTTTAAGAATTCTCATTTTGCAATTATAATTGAAAACTTAACCGCTGATTTAGACAGCTTGGAAAGAACATAAAATGAAGACATAGAGACATGAAACTCTTTGCAAGTCCTAGTTTCAAAATTCTACGTTCATACTAATCACTACAAAAGTCCCCAATCTACATTACAGTGACAGGGACAGTGAAGTCGCTCAGTCATGTGCCACTTTTTGCGACCCCATGGACTGTAGCCTACCAGACTCCTCCATCCATGAGATTTTCCAAGCAAGAGTACTGGAGTGGGGTGCCCTTTCCTTCTCCAGGGGATCTTCCCGACCCAGGGTTGAACGCGGGTCTCCCCACTGCAGGCAGAAGCTTTACCATCTCAGCCACCAGGGAAGCTCAATCTACGCTACTGTATTTAATAGCTCCTATTTTACTGTACACTTTTAGGAATTGAGGTACCAAATCTCACATAGCTTCTCAGCTTCCTAGATGCTACAGTATATTGTTAGTGAAGTAAAATATATGAGATAAAAAGCCACAGTATTCACAAAAATATTTTCCAAAGAAAAATAACCATTATTGAATTCTTAAGTTCAGAACTATTCATGTATATACAGTTAAGCCAACTAGTTCAGAGAATACTCATTAAGGACACACTTAAAATCAAAGAAAATGTGTGACATGGTTCTTATAAGCATAATGACATAAAATCATTCCCTAATGAAACACGGGCATGAAAGGAGGACGGCTTTCAAAAGTATGAGATTTTGTCGTTGAAGAAGACATCGTATTAACACCTTCAGCTGATAACGCTGAGATGATCCAAATTTTATTGTGATCTACAAAACAAATAAAAATGTATATGCTAAGGAAGTGAAACATTTTCCTGCACCCACACTCAATTACTCTTCCTCCTCCATTTCACGGCAAAGTGGTAAAGAATCTGCCTGCCAGTGCAAGAAAGGCAGGGTCAGGAAGATCCTCTGGAGAAGGAAATGGCAATGCATGCCAGTATCCTTGCCTGGGAAATTCCATGGACAGAGGAGCCTGGCGGGCTACAGTCCACAGGGACACAAACAGTCAGACACCACTGAGCACGCATGCCATTCCACTCCATTTCAAGAGGAGCAGTGGAATCTAAAAATACACACATGTGGTCATTCTTCTACCAAACAATCCAGCAAGTTTCAGCTGTCCTGCCAGCCAGGGCCCTGCCACCCTTCTCTACCCCTGCCCCATAGCCCTTCTCTCAAGACTAGATTTGGCTTTATTCTGGTTCACAGGTTTTTTTGTTTTTTGGGTTCTTTTTGGAATATAGTACAGCATGAACTACTTCTGCAACCACCAGACACTACACACATCCCTCCTGTCAGCCAGAAATGATGGAGATTTTCGAAGCAGCAGGAGGCAGCTTTGGGGAGTAGAGTGTGGGGCTGACTCGGAACTGAGCCAATAGGGAATATTTCCGTGCTGCGTCCAGTAACACCACACATGCTCTATTGTTAGTATGAACTGGAAAGATTTCATGTGCCCTATGGACTAACTTTATTATGTGCCTGGAAAAGAGATAGGAGTTGGATTTGCTGGCAGCTTTCAACAGACCCATTCTTCTCAGTAACACCTGCTTCTGTTGATTAAGTTTTAACAGGGCTTGTTTTTCTTAATAGAGTTCGGAGGAGACATGGAATGTATGTGCATGCTCATTCGCTCAGCCGGGTCCAACTCTTTTGCGACCCCGTGGACTGCAGCCCACTACGGTACTCTGTCCGTGGGATTTTCTAGGCAGTGATGGAGTGGGTTACCGTTTGTTTCTCCAGGAGAATTTCCGGACCCGAGGATCAAACCTGCAACTCCTGCATCAGCAGGTGGATTATTTACCATTGAGCCACCGGGGAAGCCCAGACATAGAACAGGCCATCAGCTTTTCTGACATAAGTATTTAATAAGAACAGAAGCATGAAACGTACCCTTTTAGAGCAAGAGAAGTATTTCCCCCTCTGAGCTTTAGCTTAGAATCCAAGATGTTGGTTGGAGAAAGGTGAGATTGCCTCATTGGTAGTCTGACCCATCCAGAACTGCTGCCTAGCTAAGCTTTCAAATCTTAGGTAACAAAGGGATTCTCATGGCCTTGACAGAGAACATGCTTCAGTTTCACACTGGGCCTTCCTCATGTGCCATTTCATCCATGTGGACATCACTCATTCCCAGTATCAAAGTTTGGAGCAAGGCTGGGCTTTACCTCTCCTTTGGAAATGAAGAAGTGCTTAAATAAGTAAATGAATATAAATAAAAATGTCTGGGCAAGAGAAATGCTATTCAAACAACATCAGGTCCTTCAGAAGCCAAACATATACATTTTAAACCACAGAATACCTATAATCATAATCATAATAACAAATCGTCAAAGTGTCTCCTTGGGAATATGATGTCATCATTTGAGAATGCAACCCAGAGGAGGATAAGAAAACTTTCTTCTAATAATACCTTTTGGATTCAGGTTTTCCCCTAGTTAACACAGGTATCACACTGACTATTTCAGATCAGCAACGATTTCCTGGATTTTTTGTGCTCACATAATCTGTTGGCGACTCCCTGACAGGCTAGTGGACTTGCCCAGTTTCACCTATTTTTGTTTCCTCGGTGTCCCTACATCTCAGTTCATTGATCTTCTATTTTTATTTCTATCAAACAAAGTTAGAGAAAACTGAAGGCATAAAATTTAAAATAAACCCCTTTTCCTGCTTTAGGAAGAAACTAGGAAACACCCGATCAGAAAGAAAAATGGGAATTACAGCTTAGTTTTCAAGGCTTTACGTTTCTCTTCCCCAAGTCTGGAGAGGGTTTTATGCTAACTCAGATCTTTTTGCCCTTCTGCTGTATCAGCACACACACATGTATCACCTTCTTCATTTTCCGTACAATTTTTACTGCCTCGAGCACTTCTTTAGCTTTTTCATCCACAAGTGAATTTCGGATCCCTTCCAAGTTACTGGATCTCTCTGCCAGTAAGGTGTCCGGAAAAGGACACAGCATTCCAAGTACAGATTTTCCCCATAGTCACATAAACTAGATTTTTTCCACATCTGTTGCTCATGGCTAAGGTCTCTGGGTAAGTGAGTTAAATTCCTAAAGATCCTTGATGGGATGGTGTTTCTGGCAATCTGCAGTCACTTCCAGCTCTTTTTGTTTGATCATTTATTTAGTAACATTCAAAAGCTTACAGTGGGCAAACAGTTATTATCAAAGTAAAATCAATATGAGTTCTGGTTCTCCTGATGTGAATGGTTTCTTCACTCATAAAATGGTTTTGATAGACTGTATTTCATATTATGCTCAGTAAACATCAGAATGCATTACTGCACCTCTACCTACTGGGGGCCCCAAAGCATCACTAAACTTACAGCAATTTTATCACTGAGTCTTTGGTACTCCCCCTCAGTCTCCTTTCCTGCCTTGTCTACCTCTGCTTCCAGGGTATACCCTTTAGGATCTGTCTTTTGTCTGGATAATCCATTTCCTCACGTAGCCTTAACACCCTGATGCGTTCAAATTCTGGTTTCCCAACTTTGATCACCCTATAGTTCCAGCCACCCAGTCAACAACTTCCCATTTTCCTCACCCTCTCCAATTTCAACATGGCAAACCCAAAATTTATTACTACACTCTCTCCTTTTGGGAGACATGAAGATGTCCATGGTTGAGGAACGAACATGCTTTGCAAAGGGCAGTTCAAAGATGAACAGATCAGAGCACGTGATCCTGTCCTACTTGACAAGGTCTGTGCCCACAACTAGGTCCCTCCCGGTTCTCTTCAGTGCACCAGCCAGCGGGGCACAGTCCATCATCAGAAAGCATCATACTTGTCTTTTCCTGTGACTAATTCCAAAATTTATGAGGCTCACTTACACCTGAAAACACTTTCTTCCTTCATCTAAACCAGATTTAACTTGTCCTTTGGAAATACTGTCTTAGGAAAAGCTGAGTTCTATATATTCATAGTTTTAAAAATCACCTATAAAAGTTGACCAACTCCCGCTACCAGCTACAGTGGCTAGTACCTAAACAACAATGAGAAAAAAATATTTAAAGTATTTTAGGCATCTTTCCCCAAATCTCTAATAAAGCAGCTATCCTATCTTTTCAGGGTTTATTCATTATTGGAAAACTCTATTACTTTTACCCCTGGGAGAGATGGTCATAGTTGTGCAGATTTGAAGATCTGACGGAACTACAGCTGGTTATTAGGAGAGAAATTATGTCATGATCACAACTCAATACTCAATTATTTCCCCTATCATTCCTCATTCAAAAAAGTAAAAGATCACAGGGCCTTGAAACAAAAAATGTAAAACATTTAGAACCTAAGAAATTCCAATAGACTTTCTAATCTACTGAGTCTGATGAACATATGGCGATTTGCTCTGTGTGGCAATGAGGGGTGTGCAATATTCTTTATTTAAAGATTAAATCACTCAAATACTGTGATATACTTGTAAGGCTAATCTAGAAAAAATTAATACTCTTTGTTTTTTAAACTTCCAATGTACACTTGCAATTTTGACCAATGTCTTTTAACTTCCATCTCACAATAAAAACTCAATATGGTCCGAAAAAATACATGCACCTCAATGTTCGCTGCAGCACTGTTTCTAGTAGCCAAGATGTGGAAGCAACCTAAATGTCCATCGAGAGACAAGTGGGTAAAGAAGACGTAGTATATACATACATATAATGGAATCTACCCAGCCATTTAGGAAAATGAAATAATGCCACTTGCAGCTACATGGTTGGACCTAGAGATTGTCACACTGAGTGAAGTAAGACAGAGACAAAGAAATAACGTATGAGATCCCTTATGCATAGAGTCCAAAAAGAAATTATACAGATGAACTTATTTACAAAACAGAAACAGACTCACAGATTTAGAGAACAAACTTATGGTTGCTAGGGGGAAGGATGGAAGGAAGGGACAGTTAGGGAGTTTAGGATGGTCAGGTACACACTGCTATATTTAAAATGGATAACATCCACAAGGTCCTACTCTATTCAATGTTACGTTGCAGCCTGGATGAGAGATTTTGGAGGGGAAACGGATATAGGTATATGTTTGACTGAACCTCTTTGCTGTCTACCTAAAACTATCACAACCTTGTTAAATGGCTATCAGTTCAGTCGCTCAGTGGTGGCCAACTCTTTGCAACCCCATGAACCGCAACATGCCAGGCCTCCCTGTCCATCACCAACTCCTGGAGTTTACTCAAACTCATGTCCATTGAGTCAGTGATGCCATCCAACCATCTCATCATCTGTCGCCCACTTCTCCTCCCACCTTCAGTCTTTCCCAGCATCAGGGGCTTTTCAAATGAGTCGGTTCTTTGCATCAGGTGGCCAAAGTATTGGAACTTCAGTTTCAGAATCAGTCCTTTCAACGAATATTCAGGACTGACCTCCTTTAGGATGGATTGGTTGGATCTCCTTGAAGTCCAAGGGACTTTCAAGAGTCTCCCCCAACACCACAGTTCAAAAGCATCAATTCTTCGGTGCTCAGCTTTCTTTATAGTCCAACTCTCACATTCATACATGAGTACTGGAAAAACCATAGCTTTGACTAGACAGACCTTTGCTGGCAAAGTAATGTCTCTGCTTTTTAATATGCTGTCTAGGTTGGTTATAACCAGTTTCTTCCAAGGAGCAAGTAACTCCAATATAAAATTAAAAATTTGGTTGAATTGGTTCATAGTGCTTTTCAGGTCTACTATACCTTCTACTTCTCAGTATAATCATTCTATTAATTTTTGAGAGTTTGACATTGAAACTCTAACTGAAGATCTTAATTTATCTACTTAAATAATTGCAATAGTTAGTGGAACTATATGTAACTTTTTTCTGTATTTTCCAAGTTTCCTGTTATCATATTTTCATAATTTAAAAAATAAAAATTTAAATAAAAAATAAAATATAAAGTAAAAAACTCAAGTCAATTGCTGTGTAAAGAAAATTTTGAAAAGAGAATGTACAGAAGCTTAATGCCATGAATATCACCTGGTACAAATGGCCCATCCTGACAGCCAATCCACTTATTTAAACCAGACTCATTTAAACCTGGACCTTACTTGCAGCAAGGCTGACCACAGACCCCAGAGTTTGTAAAGAAGAATACTAGCTACTTAATAACCTATTCCTATTTCTTTTACCATATGATGTGGAAACAAAAGAAAACAAAGTTGACTGCATTTCTGGCCAGATACCACGATAAAAATATATCATATAAAACCTTATGGATCTTGATTTTGGCAGTTCCACTGTATACTTTAGACATTTTTTGCTGTATTCAGCAAACCTGACAACTGCATTCTGCAGTTTTCACAGACATTCCCATCAAGTTTGGCTGCAAAACAGATCTCAGTGTCTGACCAGATTTCCTCACTTTGGTGGCACCCCTCACAGTCTCTTGTTTTGTTCTCTTTAAGTTTCCGTGATTTTTGTTTTTCTATGTTTGTACATTCTTCAGCATTCCCTTACTTGGCCCTGAATCTGATCAGCCCTGAGAGTCTCCTGGCCACAAAGTTCTCTGAGAGTGAGGAGGAACTGGCCCACCCCAGGTTAGAGACACAGTCTGTACAGGCTCTTTCCAACATAAATCAACAACAAAGACATGTGGGGAAACCAGGGTCGTGCGGGAAAGCAGTGCCAACCTGGAAACAAACACCTGGAAGAGTTTGGTTTCCAAATGAATCCTGGACTCACACCTACAAAACAAACTCGACTTCTACCATTTGACCATTTTTATCCAACTATAAGCTCCCAGTTCTTTCCTGATGGGAGTATTTCCCAAGAATTTTTTTCTAGTCATTATGGAAATGGTTGCTTTTATCAGTGGCGGATACGAACTTCAAAACCCATGAGTTTGGGACTTCCCTGGTGGTCCAGTGGCTAAGTATCTGCCTTGTCATGCAGGGGATGGGGGTTCGATCCCTGGCTGAGGAACTAAGATCCCACTTGCCGGTGGAGCACCTAAGCCCAGGTGCTGCAACTCCTGAAGCCTGCACACTTAGCCCGAGTGCCACGACTAGAGAGTCCACGCACTACAACACAAGATCCTTCATGACACAGCAAAGAGCTCACGCACTGCAACTAAGACCAGCAGTCAAATAAATAGATTCTTTACAACCTATGAGTTCTTGGAGTGTCTTGATGAAAAGGATTATAAAGGCACTTACTCCAGGCTCCTGGAAGATAAGGGTGTTCTCCCAAGAATCAGAGTACCAGGCCAATCCTTGCTCTGCAATCTCCAGAAAAGAAGCCCCATCAGCTCCTTCAATTAGTGCTTTCTCTCTAAGACAGACTTAAGGAATCCGGAGCCTGAACCATTTGTTAATCGTCTCCTCTCAACAACCCTTATTTATAGGAGCACAATGCCCTTTTGTGATCTTAAATATTTAAGCACACAAACACTTATATATTTTTCTAAATGATTCTATCGAACTAGAGACAGATGGAACTAATTAACGCACAAGGGAAATCACAGTAAACCATCTCTAAAACTGTATGTTGATGGGGTTCTCTGCCAGTTCCTTCAAATGGAAACTGATTTAAGGTCCCAGGGAGCGTACAGTCCTTCACTGACTTATTTTTAGTGTTCCTCTCATGTAGATCTTCAACTTTGTCATTGCCTCCTCTTCGAGGATTTGTGCATGTCCTCTTGCAAATTAGAGGGGTTTCCCTAGTGGCTCAGATGGTAAAGCATCTGCCTGCAATGTGGGAGACCCAGGTTCGATCCCTAGGTCTGGAAGATCCCCTGGAGAGGAAGTGGCAACCCACTCCAGTACTCTTGCCTGGAAAATTCCAGGACAGAGGAGCCTTGTAGGCTACAGTCAATGGAGTCACAAAGAGTCAGACACGAATGAGGGACTTCACTTCACTTCACTTCTTACAACTAGAAAGGAATCAGCTTTCTTCTCAGTCTCATACATAGATAGCTGGTACAGTGGCAGCGAGCCCCATCTGCATCTCGGCATCATCTAGTTTCATATGAAGCCATCATTCTGTTTAGAAATTCACAGCATCTAACTTTACAAAAAATCTTAAATCATGAGATTTAAGAATGAACTTCACATCTTTTATATCAGAGAACAAAGATGTCTTTGTCAGGACTTCTCTGGTGGTCTAGCGGTTAAGAATCAGCCTCCCAATGCAGGGGACGTGGGTTTGGTTCTCCATCCAGGAAGATCCTCCCCCCGCCCCCCAGGGCAACTAAGTCCATGAGCCACAACTACTGAGCCTGTGCTCCACAACAACAGAAGCCACCGCAATGAGAAGCCCAGGCACCGCAGCTAGACAGTAGCTCGACAGCTCGCTGCAACCAGAGAAAACCCATGAGTCGCAATGAAAACCCAACTTGGCCAAAAATAAAAAGATAAACAAAAAAATCTTAAAAAAAAAAAAAAAAAAAAGACCGTCTGTATAGGAATTGAAATAACCTTAGAAACCTTTCAGAAAATAACCAAAGGACAGCTGTGTGTTACTTCTCCACTAGTTCCTCTGGTCCTATTCAAATGTTCATTTATGTCAATTATAACTAATGTAATGATAAGCAAAAGAGATTCCTGGAGTCTCTAATGGAAACTCTGCATGGTTTATAGCTCAAACTTTCCAGGTTCTCTGATGCTAGCCTAGCACTGCCTTTGAACTACTTAATCAGTTCAGTTCAGTTGCTCAGTCGTGTCCGACTATTTGCGACCCCATGAATCGCAGCAGGCCAGGCCTCCCTGTTCAAATAGAACTCCTTAAATTTTACACCACTGAAAGCAAGCAAAATAAGTGTTGCTAATAGTGCTTAGTTGCTCAGCTGTGTCCAACTCTTGGCAACCCCAGAGATTGTGGCCCGCCAGGCTCCTCTGTCCATGGAATTCTCCAGGCAAGAATACTAGAGTGGGTTGCCATGCCCTCCTCCAGGGGATCTTCCCAACCCAGGGATCAAACCCAGGTCTCCCACATTGCAGTCAGATTCTTTACTGTATAGACATGCAAATAAATCCTGTCCCCTGATGATTCACCTAATGAATCCTTTCCCCTTCCCATTAGAAAAAAACAACTTCAGATACATTTGTAAATTCACATGTAAACCTTTATTCCATATAAACTTGTGCTTCTCCTTTGAGAGGTTATAACATCTGTCTGGTTCTCTCACTAATAATGAGATAAATAAAATCTTTAACACATGTTCAATTTATATCTGTAGGAGAGTCAGGATTTTTCATTTGGGCGGAAATGATCCTTTAAGTCTAAAACCAATAATTCCCAAGGCTATGAATAAAGACAATTTAAATCCTATTACAGTAGATTCTGAAAAGCATTTTTTGGCTAACAGAAATTTCTCTGCATTCAATGATAGTTTAAATAAATGATTTAGAAAATATATTCCCATAATGTTTGGTGGTGATGTATTTACAGTGGTGAGATCTCACCTGGGATATATACATAAGCTTCTTTGTGGAAGATAACATAATATATGAGTTCTACAGTTTAACAAAAAGCCAAACTGTTAGGTACAGACATACCAAGGAGCTAAAAAATAGTGGAAACTGTCACTTGGGGACTCAGCGATCTGCTGTTGTGAATGTAATCTATAATAATTTAACACCCTTGATGGAATAAAGGTTCCTTGAAAAAAACCAATCCTGTTCTCAGACCTGGCAACAACCAGGCTTCTTTTAGCATCATCAGCTCTTCCCACAATATATGAATTCCCAGTGGACTTACTATCAAAACCAAAAACAGAGCTAAGAATGTGTTTGTTTAAAACGTGTTGATGAAAAACAGCTCACATTTGGTCATGTTTCAAATGACACGATTCTCTCAAAAATGAACAGTCTTTCTTACTCCTTTGCCCTTCTTCTTAGTATTTTTATTTTATTAATAGTATTTAATTTTATTTTTAGGTTTCATAAAACAGAATGCCAACACTGAGTTTATTTCAGATTATAGCAAAAGAGGAAACAAAGTATTGTCTTAACAATAAAAGACAATTTAGTAGTTTTCATTCCTTCCCTACTCTTATCTGTAACTTTGTAAAGAAGGTTCTAAGGCACCATATCAGTAAATACAGTAAATACCCAAAGCCGTTCATATCAATTAGTCCTTTCTGTGTGCCAGCAAAAGGGCTTAACATGCCTGCTTCCCAAATACTTAGCCTGAAATTTTTCCTCTGGAAAAGTCTGCAAAGATTTTAGATTTTACAGGTATCCTTTTGTTCATATTTATATTTACATTCTATTTTAATGCCTGAAGTTATTGTCTTCGGAATCTAAGCTGGGCTTTCAACAAGTGGTCACCTTAAAAAAAAAAAATCCCATTGGAACAAATGCTCAGTTTTTGTTTCTTTTCTCTGATCACAGTTTATAGAACTTAACAGTTTTTACTCCCAAGAGCAACAGGAATTTTTAACCAGTAAGAAATAACAGAATCCAGTTCCACCCGTTTCATTATCTTAGACCTACAGATGGTGAGAAGAAATGGCCGATGAAATATTTCTGATGCTTGACCACATTTGGTAAGAACCTAAAGGGTTAAAATGGAATTATTATCTAGTCCAATAGTTTGGTTGTTAGAAGTAACCCTGGCTTTGCTGGATGGAGGACAGAAAGGAATAATGGGCTGGCTTTTCATCCCAGCCCCAAAAGTGGAGGGAGAGAAGAAGTGGATGAACCACGTGCCAGGAACTGCTTCCTAACTGAGTGTCATATCCACAACAGCAGTATAATTGCCTCTACCAGGATCTGCCAAAAATTCTTTTTTTCCATTTTTAAAGTCTTTATTGAATTTGTTACAATAGTCCTTCTGTTTTATGTCTTTTTTTTTTTTTTTTTTTTAATTTTGGCCCCAAGGAACGTGGGATCTAGTTTTCCAACCAGGGATCGAACTCTTACCCCCTGCATTGGAAGGCAAAGTCTTAACCACTGGACCACAAGGAAGTCCTGACAAATTCTATTTTTCATTTGCTAGGGAAGAAGGGCATGAGAAACCATTCAGCAACTTTAATAGCCTGTGAAGGCTCCCACATAATCTAAAATCTATTAAGTATAAGTGGCCTGTGTGCAACACAACCGGGGACTACAAGCTTTTGAACAGGTAGTATTCTCTGAATGTTTTTCTGTACTGGTTTTATGAGACATGCAATATATTCTCCTAGCCAAAAATACGAATATTTTTACATGATGGCTCTGGTCCCAGGTTTGGCTCCCAAAGGTCTAATAATCCACAGGATGACTCAAAGAACTAGATATTTAATTTTTAAGACAGTAGAGAAAACATATTGTGAATGCATATCAGGGCATTTTGTCTTCTACAGCGTGGTTTTGGAAACCGAGCACCATTTCTAAGGTTCTCTCCTGCGGTTGATTCTGAGACAGGGAGTGAAACTTCTCAGTGTTACCAGCTTTCAAGAACTTCAAACCTGTTGCTGTGACAGCAAAAAGAAAAGCTTTTGATGTGAAAGCCAGCTGCTCACAGCTGATATGAGTGGTTAAGGACAGACTGCATCGATATTTATGGCACTCCTGATTCTAACTAATTTTACCCACGAGCAACCTAAATCAAAGAATAATCTTTGATGGAAGTCTTATGTGGGTCCCTGTCTTGCTACCTTCTTTATTCCTCAGGATATCTGGGAATGAATGAGCTAGGTGGGATTCCAGCCTCTCTGAGAGTGTAAGTGATTTACACAGGTGTGTGCAGTTAAGAAACTCCTCTTGGTGCATGAGACCTCTTGATGCAACTGAAATCCGAGTCAGAAATCCTAAATATTTATCCTCTGAAATATCTACTTATTAATCATAAGCTACCAGGTGGCACTAGTGGTAAAGAATCTGCCTGCCAATGCAGGAGAAATAAAGAGGCAGATTCGATCCCTCAATCGGGAAGATCCCTGGAGGAGGGCATGGCAACCCACTCCAGTACTCTTGCCTGGAGAATCCCATGGGTGGAGAAGCCTGGCGGGCTACAGTGCATTGGGTCGCAAACAGTCAGACACAACTGAAGCAATTTGGCATGCACGCACACGCTAGTAGTGAACTAATGTTTATTTGTGTTATCTTTCAAGGACAAAGCAATGTCCACACAGAGGTTTAATATCTGTTGTACGTTTTCCCTCCCACATCTCAATTAGCGGTGCATTTTCCAAGAGAAACACAGAATGTGATAGTTGGGCAATGAACTGGTAATGCTAAGTATTCTTCCTATAGACAATGTGCTATGACTTTAAAGAACTTACTGAAATCTGTATTTCACAGTTGAAAAATGTCCACACAGTCACGAGCAAATATAAATTCACAGAATACACTATACATGTAGTGTTAACATCCAACATCCAACAGGGAGGCTGATTTCATTTCAAGGTCAGAGAAATGAAGTTATTTTATATGCATGCTTTGTATATACTAAAGTGAGCTATCTAATTATATGTTCACATTCTGTGTTTTGGTTACATATGGTTATTTTGATGCATAATAGAAGTTGTCTGTCACAGCAATTAAAAAAGTAAAGCACCAAGAAAATAAACTGCAATTTTTCATGTTAGCATCTAAGACAACTCTTTGCAAATACCATACAAGCATTCCTCACTATCAAAGTATATTAAATTCATGTTATCTTAATTTATTAGATATCAGGGATTAAAAATCCCTGAGTTCTAATCAGCTTTAGTCAGCTAAGTTTGGATAGCATGGTTTACACAGTACAAAGGCTAGAAAGTTGTTTCTCTTCTTTGTCAGATGAAGCCATTTTAAAAGGCATCTCAATGTTGTCAGAGTGTTAAATCAGATATATCTGCACAAAAATAATTTTGTTGATTAAATTCTTGCTTTTCTCCACAAAGGAATTAACTGCTAACTTAATATGTGACTACAGTTAGTATGAGAACATTCTGGCAGAAACAATAGTAGGTGCTGAAGAGTCCTGATGACCAGGAACCTCTGTGAAAAGATGTGTGGTGATCATGTGGGAAACATTTAGGGATAGGACCAGGGCAAGAGGAAGCACACCACAGGGCCCCTGCGTATCCTGCTGGAAAGGGAATCAGAGGTTACCTCAGGAGACTAGACCTAAATATAGGAACAACTTCAAATCAACAAGATGTTAAGGAAAAACCTGTGGGAGGTAGACGCCAGAGACTCTAAGTATCACCTTGCCCTCTCTCCTACCCCCCACACACTCTCAAAATGAGCCAGTTTAATTTCACACAGGCATACCTGTGGTTTCCAAGGAAGTAGCAACCCAGTCCACTTAGGAAAAGTAAAAAGAAGCCCTTCCAACCAGTCATTAAGTGAGGAGAGCTACTGCTTTCTACGCTATGAAAGGGAATTGAAAAGAAGTTCTCCGTGTTGATGATGCCAGCACAGGCCACGTAAGAAGGAACATTACTTCAAGACACAAGTGAAAATGGAACAAGCAGGGGTGTGACCTTTGAAGGCTGATTAGACGCAAAGGTATAATGAAATGAGAGGGCCACAAATCTAGAGGAAAAGAGAAAAACCACAGGCGGGCAAAAACAGACAGGGGCCTCGTGAGCACTGATGGGGGCAGGGGGGAGTGACAGCCTCTCACGGAGAGCACTGTGGAACTGGGAGGTGACTCATATGCCAGCAGCAGACACTGTCCCCAAGAAGAGTCTCTCGGGTCTTTCAAAAGACAGGTGGGGCTGCTGCTGGAAACCCCAGCGTCCAATCCAGACTCAAGCACTGCTGCGAAGATTTCCCCAAAACTCAACTGAAATTCACCTTCTCCTCCATCAAAAAAAAAAAAAAAAAAAAACCCACACCAAAAAGGGAAAAAAAATTTTTATATATATACACACACTATATTTATCTATATTATATACATACACACACACAATCCAGGAATGTAACTGAGAAACACCCACTCAAACCGAAGGTGTTTCTCCTTTGTCCATTTAGGATCATGACTTTCCACAAACTGTAATTTCTTCTGAAGACCTCAGATGGAAAATCCCTGACACACAGGAACTGATGCAGAGTTGCCAGAGTCTGAGAAATACTTCCCCAAATGTCCTGGAATGTGAAACCCAATCAAATGTAAACCGAAATCACATGAGGAGTCTCAGCTGGCCACAGAAGAACCAGCTTTTTCTCAGTTTTTAACTTGACAGCCCCACTGACTTAGGGACCTTGGAGTGTGGAGGCTGTAAGGCTGAGACCAATTTAAGGACAAATGCTCTCATTTTTCTTCCCGGAGATGACCAAACACAAAACTGTAGAGATGGAGATCGAAAGTAGGGTAGATACTAAAATGTGTGCCCGGCAGTTAAAAAAAAAAAAAAAAGTGGGGGGGGGGGGAAGATCATAACAAACTAAAGTTCATAAGGCTAAAATAAGGTTATATATTTAGCTCCCTGCATTTGTATGTGGTTTAAACAAACAGTCGCCAAACCCAGAACAATTCCTCCATGAAAACAAAAACAAAGAGAAATCTTGTGACCTGGACACAGTTGCTTTTCAAAATTTTTAGAGTCAGGCTCCTACTCACTAACAGTTTCGGTTTACCAAGGAACTTTAAGAGAAAGCAGATGTAACCTAAATACGACTGCAATACGTATGGTAATTTGTATGGAATTGCAAGCAAAAAACCTCAGGTCTGCAGGGGACCCGCTTGCAATTCTGATCTGCTACAAGAAAACCATTTTCACGTCCAAAATGCCTTTTCAGGCTTCCTCTTTTTTTCTCTTGGTTATTTGGAAGGTAAACAACTTCAACTTGGAAATTAGGGTTCAAGTAGAGTGTTACACACACACGCACACGTGTGTTCAAGTGTTTATTCCTAAAGCTGGTACAATATAGACAGCCACAGAAGAAAAACTTCCCAGCCACATCTGAGGCATCCCTGGACTCCCTGGAGGGCCCACCCTCTCCAGACACTGATGAGATGTTCCTTCTCCTCCCTGCCTGTTGGACATCGGCTGAACAGAGGTTGCCAACCTTTGGCAACTTATGAAGAAATCAGACTAGAAATCCAAGAGACTCTGGACTTCTCTCCAAGAGAAACGCCCACTTGAAAACAGCTGCAGCGTTTGTTGTTTTTTAAACAACTTGTGACCAAACGTGTTTTAATCCTCTGTGACTGATTTTTGCAAACCCCTACGTTTCCAACCTCAGGATGATCCAGTTTGCTGATGGAACTGACTAGATTCATTCAGCATCTTTCAAGTACTGTTCAACAAAATTTTTTAAAAAGTCACTTTCTCCTTGGAATACAAGGAAATAAGCACTTCCGCTCAAAGTTGTTTGCTCTCAATTCCCAATACACTATTTTTAGTAGATAAGGGATAAGAGGAGGGCTTTCCTTGCTGGCTCAGATGGCAAAGAATCTGCCTGCAATGCGGGAGACCTGTATTCAATCCCTTGGTCAAGAAGATCCCCTGGAGAAGGGAATGGCAACCCACTCCAGTATTCTTGTCCGGGATATCCCACAGACAGAGGAGCCTGGTGGGCTACAGTCCATGGGGTTGCAAAGAGTCAGACAGGACTAAGCAACTAACAATTTCACTTTCAAGGGGTAAGAGAGACAAGAATAAAACATGGCAACACTGTTCAGGGCTGTTATAATTTTAGGAGAACGTACTGTAACATCTGGTGGTAAAAAGACAAAGCAAAACCAAACCACTAACTTCTGAGATAGACTATATATTAAGATTTTCATATTGCTATTTTTAGGGGTGGTTGTTGAATCTAGGCTTCTTACATACCTAATACTTCAAACTGCTTTTTTTTTCTTGACCTTATGGAAGTTTATTTCTTTTTTTTTTATTTTAATTGGAGGCTAATTACTTTAAATTGGTGGCCCGTGAAATAGAAACACAGACATTAATAAGCTCTATCACATCAGTATGCAGAAACATCATGTCTACCATCTCCATCATTATAAGAAGGGAAAAGCAAGAAAGAAAAAAGGGAAAACATCAAGATAGAGAGAGTAGGCAATGGGAAGGACAGGAAAAGAAAAGCAAAAAGGGTCTTTGCCTACCGTATACTAAGACATATTATGCCATCTAAGAGACAAAAGGAACAAGTTCCAGAAAAACATGAGGGAAGGAGGAAAAACTCACACGTGTGTGTGTCGATCAACTTGGTTAACAAGAAAAATCACACATCAGTGAGAAAGGACAGATAACCTATAAATTGGTGCTGGGAAAATGGACTCCTTTCATGGAAATAAATTTGGATCCCTACCTCACATCATATACAAAAACACACTGTGGATGGATTAAAGATCTATGCCTGAAAGGCAAAATTAAATAGAAAAAAAAATAGGGTAACTCTGAGCCATTGGGCTGGGGGGAGACCAGCAGAGGCAGCTGAACTTTCTTTTTTTTTTTTTTTCTAGTCAAGTGCAGTAGTGAGAAGGGGGGAAGATTATCAGCTGAACTTTCTATCAGCAGAGGAAGGAGTGACCTCTCCCCACAGCCCGCACCCGTCTCTTGCTTCCTCCGGACTGCTGGGTGATGGAGCTACCACCTTGTGACCACACACGACAAGCATGGAGACAACCAGCACAAAACAGAGAATGCAGCACCGGGGTCCCCGGCCATACACACTGTCAATCAGTGGAACCAGCCCTAGGTTGCTGACCTCCAGACAGCCTGTGATGCAAGGAAAAAATAACTCCCACTTTTGGAAATTACAGCTGATTAAGGTTTCTGTTCCTTACAGCCATGAATGAAAAGTGTGCATGAAGTAAATGTTGTGTGTGTGTGCGCACGCGTGCATGTTCTCAGCAGTGTCTGACTCTTTGTGACCCTATGGACTAGAGCCTATGAGGCTACTCTGTCCATGGAACTTGCCAGGAAAGAATACTGGAGTGGGTTGCCTCCTCCAGGGGATCTTCTCCACCCAGGGATCTAAAAGTCTTGTGTCTCCTACACTGGCAGGCAGATTCTTTGCCACTGCACCATCTGGGAAGCCCAAATGCTGTGTGTACCCCCAAGGTAACAAACCATACCTACACTATGTAAAAATGTCTCTGAATATAGCCTGCAGAAGAAAATGGCAACCCACTCTAGTATTCTTGCCTAGAAAACCCTATGGAAGAGAAACCTGGCAGGCTACAGTATATGGGGGTCACAGAGTCGGACAGAAGTAGTGACTGAGCACAGTTCAGTTCAGTCGCTCACTCGTGTCTCATTCTTTGTGACCCCATAAATTGCAGCACGCTAGGCCTCCCTGTCCATCACCAACTCACAGAGTTCACTCAGACTCACGTCCATCGAGTCGGTGATGCCATCCAGCCATCTCATCCTCTGTCATCCCCTTCTCCTCCTGTCCCCAATCCCTCCCAGCACCAGAGGCTTTTCCAATGAGTCAACTCTTCACATGAGGTGGCCAAAGGACTGGAGTTTCAGCTTTAGCATCATTCCCTCGAAAGAAATCCCAGGGCTGATCTCCCTCAGAAAGGACTGGTTGGATCTCCTTGCAGTCCAAGGGACTCTCAAGAGTCTTCTCCAACACCACAGTTCAAAACCATCAATTCTTCGGTGCTCAGCTTTCTTCACAGTCCAACTCTCACATCCATACATGACCACAGGAAAAACCATAGCCTTGACTAGACGGACCTTTGTTGGCAAAGTAATGTCTCTGCTTTTGAATATGGTACCTAGGTTGATCATAATTTTTCTTCCAAGGAGTAAGCATCTTTTAATTTCATGGCTACAGTCACCATCTGCAGTGATTTTGGAGCCCCCAAAAATAAAGTCTGACACTGTTTCCCCATCTATTTCTCATGAAGTGATGGGACCGGATGCCATGATCTTCGTTTTCTGAATGTTGAGCTTTAAGCCAACTTTTTCACTCTCCTCTTTCACTTTCATCAAGAGGTGGTGTCTCTGCATATCTGAGGCTATTGATATTTCTCCTGGCAATCTTGATTCCAGCTTGTGCTTCCTCCAGCCTAGTGTTTCTCATGATGTATTCTGTATATAAGTTAAATAAGCAGGGTGACAATATACAGCCTTGACATCTCCTTTTCCTATTTGGAACCAGTCTGTTGTTCCATGTCCAGTTCTAACTGTGGCTTCCTGACCTGCATACACGTTTCTCAAGAGGCAGGTCAGGTGGTCTGGTATTCCCATCTCTTTCAGAATTTTCCACAGTTTACTGTGATCCACACAGTCAAAGGCTTTGGCATAGTCAATAAAGCAGAAATAGATGTTTTTCTGGAACTCTCTTGCTTTTTCCATGATCCAGCGGATGTTGGCAATTTGATCTCTGGTTCCTCTGCCTTTTCTAAAACCAGCTTGAACATCAGGGAGTTCACGGTTCACGTATTGCTGAAGTCTGGCTTGGAGAATTTTGAGCATTACTTTACTAGCATGTGAGATGAGTGCAATTGTGCAGTAGTTTGAGCATTCTTTGGCATTGCCTTTCTTTGGAATTGGAATGAAAACTGACCTTTTCCAGTCCTGTGGCCACTGCTGAGTTTTCCAAATTTGCTGGCATATTGAGTGCAGCACTTTCACAGCATCATCTTTCAGGATTTGAAACAGCTCAACTGGAATTCCATCACCTCCACTAGCTTTGTTCGTAGTGATGCTTTCTAAGGCCCACTTGACTTCACATTCCAAGATGTCTGGCTCTAGATTAGTCATCACATCATCATGATTATCTGGGTCGTGAAGATCTTTTTTGTACAGTTCTTCCGTGTATTCTTGCCACCTCTTCTTAATATCTTCTGCTTCTGTTAGGTCCATACCATTTCTGTCCTTTATCGAGCCCATCTTTGCATGAAATGTTCCCTTGGTATCTCTAATTTTCTTGAAGAGATCTCTAGTCTTTCCCATTCTGTTGTTTTCCTCTGTTTCTTTGCATTGATCCCTGAGGAAGGCTTTCTTATCTCTCCTTGCTGTTCTTTGGAACTCTTCATTCGGATGCTTATATTTTTCCTTTTCTCCTTTGCTTTTCACTTCTCTTCTTTTCACAGCTACTTGTAAGGCCTCCCAAGACAGCCATTTTGCTTTTTTGCATTTGTTTTCCATGGGGATATCTTGATCCCTGTCTCCTGTACAATGTTACGAACCTCTGTCCATATTTCATCAGGCACTCTATCAGATCTAGTCCCTTAAATCTATTTCTCACTTCCACTGTATAATCATAAGGGATTTTATTTAGGGCATACCTGAATGGTCTAGTGGTTTTCCCTACTTTCTTCAATTTGAGTCTGAATTTGGTAATAAGGAGTTCATGATCTGAGCCACAGTCAGCTCTCAGTCTTTTGTTGTTGTTGACTGTATAGAGCTTCTCCATCTCTGGCTGCAAAGAATATAATCAATCTGATTTCAGTGTTGACCATCTAGTGATATTCATGTGTAGAGTCTTCTCTTGTGTTGTTGGAAGAGGGTGTTTGCTATGACCAGTGCGTTCTCTTGGCAAAACTCTCTTAGCCTTTGCCCTGCTTCATTCCGTATTCCAAGGCCAAATTTGCCTGTTACTCCAGGTGTTTTTTGACTTCTACTTTTGCATTCCAGTCCCCTATAATGAAAAGGACATCTTTTGGGGTGTTAGTTCTAAAAGGTCTTGTAGGTCTTTATGCTGCTGCTGCTGTTGCTAACTCACTTCAGTCGTGTCTGACTCTGTGCAACCCCATAGACGGCAGCCCACCAGGCTCCCGACTCCCTGGGATTCTCCAGGCAAAAATACTGGAGTGGGTTGCCATTTCATTCTCCAATGCATGAAAGTGAAAAGTGAAAGTGAAGTCGCTCAGTGAGCCCGACTCTTAGCGACCCCATGTAGCGACCCCAGAGGAGCCTACCAGGCTCCTCTGTTCACGGGAGTTTCCAGGCAAGAGTACTGGAGTGGGATGCCATTGCCTTCTCCGTGTAGGTCTTCATAGACCCGTTCAACTTCAGCTTCTTCAGCATTACTGGTTGAGGCATAGACTTGGATTACTATGATTTTGAATGGTTTGCCTTGGAAACGAACAGAGATCATCCTGTCAATTTTGAGATTGAGCACACACGCTCCTAATACAGAGGGCAGATGTGATCTTGAAAATAACCAAAAGTAATCTACAATCAACAGTGTCTCTAAAACATTCAGTGGATTCAATGGAGGATTCACGTATCAAAGGAGGTTCAGGAGGACTAGATATGAGACAGATGGTGGTCCAGTAGCAAAAGATAACAGTGTTGGAAGAGAGCTCCTCTTTCATCAGCCTTGTTGGGGCGTGGCTTGACTGCTGCCCACCAAGGGTCATCAGACATTCAGGATGGAACTGGCCTTGAATAGACACTGGGATAGCTAAGGAAGTCCTGAATCATGCATTCATGTGACAGAATCAGGCCTATCTACTAAGCTCTTTTGCAAGCATATATTCAAACTCTGTCCCTGGGTCCATTTGCTATCAGAGAATCACATAACAGTACATTGAAAATGCCATCAATAAAACACTGAGAACAAAAACTTATTTATTTGTTTAAATAAACAACTCCATAACAGTCTGAGTGCAACACAGTGAGCCAAGTGTGCCTCCAGTAAACAATCTCAGAGTTTTCTGGGAAATTATTGAGGAATACCTCAGATTCAGAACTGTAATTATAACAAACTCAGTTTTTTTAGAAGGACTCATGGCGGGGGGTGGGGGGAGTGTGTGGCCATTTTCCCTCCTTATCTAAAGAAGCCTAAAAGAAAAATGCACCCAACTTTAAATTCTATGTCTCAAAGTAAGCAAACCTCAGTTGCTCATGTTAAATCCTAGTGAAGTTTACTAGAGAACTTTATCACAGACAGGGAGGCATGTTTACATTTTAACACCTTCTCTTTACTTGATTTTCTGGAAAAAAAAATTATAAATGTACCCTGTAGGTATGTTACACGTACAGTTTCAATTCTCAAATGAATTAGATCACCTAAAAATATATAGCCTGTGTACTTCTGGGTCCAAATCTACATGTGAATTTAGAAATGCTTTAGGCACTTTAAAAATAAATCAACTTTGTCTTTTAGAAACAAAATTTGAAGTATTCGTGGTTCAATAAAGAAAAATTAAAATATAAGCAGAGTATGCACTCTGACTAACAGTAAGCCCCAGTATATTTGGGGCTGTATTAGTTTCTGGGCCTATTCTTCTCTAGCAAAACCAATCTGCTTGCTTTAGTAATGAAATACTTTTAAACTTAAGTCATAAGTATTGAGTCCCTAACATAGATGGGTGTATATACGCATGCACACACACAAAGATGAAATAATTCCTACTAGGCACACTACTTCAGAAATACAAAATATATCCGAGGTACTACAGATGAAACACTTAAATTCTAACAAAATCTATCGTTGACATAGTTTTATGATATCTCTATTTGTATTACAATCTTTATCAGTAACAAAAATTGATAGCACAGTAGGCTGCCTGACATCTGTCAAAATCACCACAGAAGGGATATTAGGAAAAGGTTGCGATCAGTATTTGGCAACTGTATCATTTGTGTTAGAATCACTTTACTAGTAGAGAAATTTCAAAGGAGATTTTAGATAATTTATAGGAATGGATAATAAAAAAATTCGTGGATTATATACAAAATATTCACTGAGAATTGAATGACTCAATTGTATGACTGGGAATTGAATGACTCAATTGTATGACTCAAGGAACTCAAATCAGGGCTCTGTGACAACCTAGAGGGGTGGGATGGGGTGTGAGGTGGGAGGAAGGTTCAAGAGGGAGGAGACATATATATACCTATGGCTGATTCATGTTACAATATTGTAAAGCAATTATCTTTCAACTGAAAATAAATAAACTTTTAAAACTTAGTGGACAGGAGAAAAACAACTGCAATTATTCGGAGCCCATAGCCCTTCTTGAATTCAGAAGACTTTCTGGAAGTCTGCAGCCCCACTACACTCTTCTTGCTATTGATTTGGGTATGTGCATTTTCCATTTTAAACCTCTTCAATGAGCCCTGTGGCTAACAACTTATTCTCCAGGGTTGTGCTTCTATTTCACAAAGTCTTCACATTTCTTTTTAGTAGAAAGAGAAAAAAATTGCAGAAGCAAAATACTTTTCTGAAGAAGACAAACATGAAATAGGAATCAGCAGTATTCAGTGAGAACCTTCTTGTAAGAAAGTATTTGTGGCTTCAAAAAAGTAAACACTGATTCCAATTAAAAAGCAGGTGCCCTTCAGATTTCTAGAAGTTAGATTTTTCTTAAAAAAAAAGAAAAAAAAACTTTTCACTGGGAAGGGACAACACTTGGATGGTAATGGTAGTTATGATCTAGCCATTTCATTTCAAAACTCTTCTACTCAATTTACTTTATGCATAGAAACATAATATCCAGCACAAAGAACTTTTCATTTATTGTATTTCACTGATTATAAGATGTATATTTCAACATCAATGAAGTGGTGATGCATCTTAAAATTGAGAACACTCAAAACTACAATATAATCAATCTGATTTTTGTATGACCGTCTGGTGATGTCCACGTGTAGAGTCTTATCTTGTGTTGTTGGAAGAGGGTGTTTGCTATGAGCAGTGCATTCTCTTGGCAAAACTCTGTAAGCCTTTGCCCTGCTTCATTTTGTACTCCAAGGCCAAATTTGCCTGTTATTCCAGGTATCTCTTGACTTACTACTTTTGCAGTCCCCTATAATGAAAATGACATCTGTTTTGGGTATTAGTTCTAGAAGGTCTTGTAGGTCTTGATAGAACTGTTCCACTTCAGCTTCTTCAGCATTACTGGTTGGGGCATAGATTTGGATTACTGTGATACTGAATGGTTTGCCTTGGAAATGAACTGAGACCATTCTGTCATTTTTGAGACTGCACACAAGTATTGCATTTCGGACTAATCTGTTAACGATGAGGGCTACTCCATTTCTTCTAAGGTATCCTTACCCACGGTAATAGATATAATGGTCATCTGAGTTAAATTCACCCAATCCAGTCCATTTTAGTTCACTGATTCCTAAAACGTCGATGTTTACTCTTGCCAACTCCTGTTTGAGCACGACCAATTAACCTTGATTCCTGGACCTAATATTCCAGATTCCAATGCAATATTGTTCTTTACAGTATCAGACTGTACTTCCATCACCAGCCACATCAACAACTGGGCATTGCTTCTGCTTGGCTCTGTCTCATCATTCTTTCCAGAGTTATTTCTCCATACTTCTCCATTAGCATATTGGGCAGCTACCAACCTACGGAGTTCATATTTCAGTGTCATACCTTTTTGTCTTTTCATACTGTTCATGGGGTTCTCAAGGCAAGAATACTGAAGTGGTGGTGAAGTAGTGTAGGAACAGAATTCCAGTTGATCTATTTCAAATCCTAAAAGATGATGCTGTGGAAGTGCTGCACTCAATATGCCAGGAAATTTGGAAAACGCAGCAGTGGCCACAAGACTGCAAAAGGTCAGTTTTCATTCCAATCCCAAAGAAAGGTAATACCACACAATTGCACTCATCTCATACGCTAGCAAAGTAATGTCTAAAACGCCCCAAGCCAGGCTTGAACAGTACATGAACCGTGAACTTACAGATGTTCAAGCTGGATTTAGAAAAGGCAAAGGAAGCAGAGATCAAATCGCCAACATCCGCTGGATCATCGAAAAAGCAAGAGAATTTCAGAAAAACATCTACCTCTGCTTTATGTACTATGCTAAAGCCTTTGACTGTGTGGATCATAAAAGACTGTTGAAAATTCTTAAAGAGATGGGAATACCACACCACCTTACCTGCCTCCTGAGAAATCTGTATGCAGGTCAAGAAGCAACAGTTAGAACTGGACATGGAAAAACAGACTGGTTTCAAATCGGGAAAGGAGTACGTCAAGGTTATATATTGTCACTGTCCTTCTTTAACTTATATGCAGAGTACATCATGTGAAATGCCAGGCTGGAAGCACAAGCTGGAATCAAGATTTACAGGAGAAATATTAATAACCTCAGATATGCAGATGACACCACCCTTATGGTAGAAAGCAAAGAACTAAAGAACCTCCTGATGAAAGTGAAAGAGGAAAGTGAAAAAGCTGGCTTAAAGCTCAACTAAGATCATGGCATCCGGTCCCATCACTTCATGGCAAATAAATGGGGAAACAAGGGAAACAGTGAGAGACTTTATTTTGGGGGGGCTTCAAAATCACTGCAATGGTGACTGCAGCCATAAAATTAAAAGATGCTTGCTCCTTGAGAGAAAAGCTATGACCAATCTAGACAGCATATTGAAAAGCAGAGACATTACTTTGCCAACAAAGGTCTGTCTAGTCAAAGCTATGGTTTTTCCAGTAGTCATGTATGGATGTGAGAGTTGGACCATAAAAAAAGTTGAGTGTCGAAGAATTGATGCTTTTAAACTGTGGTATCAGAGAAGACTCTTGAGAGTCCCTTGGACTGCAAGGAGATCCAATCAGTCCATCCTAAAGGAAATGAGTCCTGAATATTCATTGGAAGGACTGATGCTGAAGCTGAAACTCCAATACTCTGGCCACCTGATATGCAGAACTGACTCATTTGAAAAGACCCTGATGCTGGGAAAGATTGAAGGCAGGAGGAGAAGGGGACGACAGAGGATAAGCTGGTTGGATGGCATCACTGACTCAATGGACATGAGTTTGCGCAAGCTCTGGAAGTTGGTTATGGACAGAGAAGCCTGGAGTGTTGCAGTCCATGAGGTCACAAAGAATCGGACATGACTGAGCAACTGAACTGAACTGACTGAAAAACTACAATGAAGTACTACCCAATAAATCCTGAAGAGGGTATGGACAAAATGGAATCCTCTCACACTGTTGGTGGGAATGTAAACTGGAGCAGTCACTATGGATAACAATACGGAGATTCCTCTAAAAACTAAAAATAAGAGTTGCCGTTATGATCCCACAATCCCACTTCTGGTCATGTATCTGGATGAAAGTAGAATTTGAAAGGATACATGCTCCCCTACACTCTTTACAATATCGAAGACAGCGAAAACAACCTAAATGTCCATTAACAGATGAATGGAAACAGAAAATATGAGACCCCATGGACTGCAGTCTCCCAGGCTCCTCTGTCCATGGGATTTTCCAGGCAAGAGTACTGGAGTGGGGTGCCATTGCCTTCTCCAATGGTATATATACACACAGCAAAATATTAACCATCAAAAAGAATGAAACAGTGCCACTTGCAGTGCATGGATGGACCGAGAGATCATCATATAAGCAAAGTAAGTTAGAGAAAAATACCACTGATGTGTGGAATCTAAAATACAACACACATGAACACATCTGTGAAACAGAAGCAGACTCACAGACGCAGAGAACAGACCCGTGGCTGACAAAGGGGAGAAGGAGGGAGGAGGAAGGACTGGGAGTCTGGGATCAGCAAATGCAAGCTAAACTATTATATATATTATGGATCAATAACAGGGCTCCCTCGTGGCTCAGATGGTAAAGAACCTGCCTGCAATGCAGGAGACCTGGGTTTGATCCCTGGGTTGGGAAGATCCCCTGGAGAATAGAATGGCAACCCTCTCTAGTGTCCATGCCTGGAGAAATCCATGGCCAGGGAAGCCTGGTGGGCCACAGTCCATGGAGTCACAAGAGTCAGACACGACTGAGCGACTAACACGTTTGCCTTCAACAAAAAAACAACAAGGTCTTATTGCATAGCACAGCAAACTATGTTCAATGTCCTGTGATAAACCATAACGTAAAAGAATATGGAAAAGAATATATATGTAACCAAATCACTTTGTTGTACAGTACAAATTAAGACAACATTGTAAATCAACTATACTTCAATAAAATATTTTTTAAATGACAGGCTATAACGGCTCTTGGTCCTATAGTGACCATGGACGGTATAATTCCATTGTGCAAACTGAGACACAAAGGTCCATATTTTCATATGTCCTGTGACAAAACACTTCTAAAAGAGCCATATAAGTTTAAAATAACAATTCCAAATGACAAGTATGTGTCCTGATTTAAATAGTAGTGTTTTTTTTCTTCCTGAGTGCTAGATATGTTTCTAACATTCAATGAGATTACACAGTCAGTAACGCAGGACATAAATATAATCCAGATAAGCAGTACTTGTTCGTGACTAGTGATTCAAGTTGTCTAACACAGAGTATAAAGCTTTCCCACTGGCCATCAGGGCTGCACACAATAGAATCTTAAATACATTCCCCAGCTTCTCTCTCAGTAGCACTGTTCTTACTGTCTTGCTAGTTAGGAATGAACTGTTCATGATGTACTGAACACCTGCTTCATCTGCTTCTCAAAGGATTCCCTCATGTTCTCTCCTGCTATTTTCTCATGCACTGTGTGTGTGTGTGTGTGTGTGTGCACTCAGCCATGCCTGATTCTGTTGTGACCCCATGGACTATAGCCTGCCAGGCTCCTCTGCTCATGGCATTCTCCAGGCAACAATATTGGAGTGGGTTGCCATGCCCTCCTCCAGGGGATCTTCCCTCATACTGGAACTCAGCTGGTGAATTAGGCTTTGTCAATCCATATCATGTTTTAGTTCTGTTTACTTTTCACTTGCGTGAACATTAAAAAAAAAACTCAAAAAACCCCAAACTTTTGAGTATTATGTGCCTAGCTCCTTATACTTCGAATTTGCAATCTCTGCTTTATCCAACTAAAGGTCTGAAAGGTGCCTTAAGGTAGAAATTTTACCTTTGTAGACCCATAGTAGGTATTTTCTAAACACAGGCTGAAATGAATACATCCTTTAAAACAAAACAAAAAAAACACTCTACTCACATTATGGCTTTGGGGGATGCTCTGCAAAAGCCAAATCTTAAATGTCTTAAATTACACTGAATTAAGTAAATTTTATTATAGGTAACAGAAAATGTGGCAAACTTTTGTTTATTATGGTTTTTATATTTTCCTGTTTTCTGTGTATATTCATACCCAAGAGATGAGACAGACAATATCAATAAAGGTTTTTAGGGAATTTCTATTAGAAATAACAACAGTACAGTTTGCAGAAACAGAATATATGCTATGAACAGTTTAGAGTTCTGGCATCCAATGGAATTAATTCTCCTTAATTCTAAATGGAATTTTACAGAAAACCAGCAGCGACTCAGAAAGATGACCTTAAGAGATATCCTGTCCTTTCCTAAGCTTACGTCAATTAAACATATTAGTACTGGGTATCTACCACATAGTGTGGACTTGGAATACAAAGAGAAAATCAGGAACAGTCATGGCCTCCCCCTTAGAACTGAGTGTTCATCAATTTTCCCAAAGAAATAATGGAAAATTTATCAATGAACATAAATCTAGGGGACTGTAAGAAAGTGTCTTAGAATTCTCACTTATTGGGAAGTTATTCTTCAGAAAACAGTCCTGAATATTGAGTAGTTTCCTTGGTCAAACTGTTAGGGGGATCTCTTAGTCTAGTTCAAAGAGCTATGAAGCTTTTTAAGGAAATTTAAAAATACTGGGAGGAACTAGAAGGACTCCCATGATCATGGAGGGTGGTGATTCTCTCGGTGTGGTTCCCAGGCCAACAGCAGGGCTGGCCTCACCTGGAAACTTGAGAGAAATGGAAATTCTCAGGCCCCACCCCCGACCCACTGAATCAGGAGATGGGACAGCAACCTGTGCTTTAACAAACCCTCCAGATGATTCTGATACTTAACTTTGAGAAGCATTGCCAGAGTACAATCCACTACATGTCACAGAGAATTTTTAAAGGCCATTCAGCCAAAAAGAGATGAGAAAGTGAAAGTGTTAGGTCTGACTCTTTGTGACCCCAGGGATTGTAGCCACCAGGCTCCTTTGTCCATGGAATTCTCCAGGAAAGAATACTGGAGTGCACTGCCATTTCTTTCTCCAGGGGATCTTCCTGACCCAGGGATTGAACCCAGGTCTCCCAACTTGCGGGCAGACTTTGTATGTACTGAGCCACCTGCGAAGCCCAAAGAGATTCAGTTCAGTTCACTCAGTCGTGTCTGACTCTTTGCGACCCCATGAATCGCAGCACGCCAGGCCTCCCTGTCCATCACCAACTCCCGGAATTCACTCAGACTCACGTCCATCGAGTCAGTGATGCCATCCAGCCATCTCATTCTCTGTTGTCCCCTTCTCCTCCTGCCCCCAATCCCTCCCAGCATCAGAGGCTCTTCCAATGAGTCAACTCTTTGCATGAGGTGGCCAAAATACTGGAGTTTCAGCTTCAGCATCATTCCTTCCAAAGAAATCCCAGGGCTGATCTCCTTCAGAATGGACTGGTGGATCTCCTTGCAGTCCAAGGGACTCTCAAGAGTCTTCTCCAACACCACAGCTCAAAAGCACCAACTCTTCAGCGCTCAGCTTTCTTCATAGTCCAACTCTTACATCCATACATGACCACAGGAAAAACCATAGCCTTGACTATATGGACCTTTGTTGGCAAAGTGATGTCTCTGCTTTTCAATATGCTATCTAGGTTGGTCATAAATTTTCTTCCAAGGAGTAAGCGTCTTTTAATTTCATGGCTGCAGTGATTTTGGAGCCCAAAAAAATAAAGTCTGACACTGTTTCCACTGTTTCCCCATCTATTTCTCATGAAGTGATGGGACCAGATGCCATGGTCTTCTAAACAGGGACTAAAACACAGGTTGCCTGTTGTCTAATCAAATTTTCTTCTACCATACCAAAACGTGTATATTTTATTTGTCATGTTATATCCTTGTGCAATTTTGAACCACGTATAAAAAGCTCAGAGAAAGAATTATTGGTTTGAAATATTTCATTCTCCATCCCCTCCCTTTTTCTAAAAATCTAAACCTCATCAGAGATTCAGATATTTTGGAAAATTAACCAATATATTGCTAATGACAAACAACACCATTACTGTGCCCACAATATACATAAAAATATAGTAATACCAGGCGTTAGACGACATGTTTGTTTATTATCTGCCTGCTCTACTAGGCTGCAAGATCCACGAGGGTGTTTTGTCTTCTTTGATAATTCTTTTACTTTAGAACAATGTCCAGCTCTGAGGCGGCACTCAAAAAGCACTCAATTTGAATCAACAAATAAATTAACTTCAATGTGACTTGTACTATCACTTAAATTTGGGGATCTTGTTTCTCCAACTACATATTAAGTTATTAGAGACTCGGCCTTTGATAATTCTTGAACCCACATCACCTAGAAGGTACAATGTACCATACCTGTCTAACAGTTGACACTATTTTTTGTGTAAAGGGAAAGACAGTAAACATCTTGGCTTTGCAGGGCATAATGTCTTTATCTCAACTACTCAGCTATGCCTCTCAGAGTCGGACACGACTGAAGCAACTTAGCATGCATGCATGCATTGGAGAAGGAAATGGCAACCCACTCCAGTATTCTTGCCTGGAGAACTCCAAGGACAAGGAGCCTGGTGGGCTGCCATCTTCTATAGGGTCGCACAGAGTCAGACACGACTGAAGCGACTTAGCAGCAGCAGCAGCAGCAGCTATGTCTCTGAAGCAGGAAAGTAACCACAGACAATTTGTAAATGATGGATGTGGCTGCATCCCAATAAAACTTTCTTGACAAAAGCAGGTGCAGGCAGGGCAGATGTGGTCTGTGCTATGTAGTTTGCTGATCACTGATCAAAGCAACAGAGCTAACAACTATTATTACTGTTATATTTTAAAGACTAAGTTAACAGATACAAATAAAAGGCTATAAGCAGCTCTCTAATACCTATTTTTAAAAATAGCACATTAATGCTTATTACTTTAAATCTATATCCTCTTAAGAAAATTAGGATAAGTTGTAGAGACCTAACATCAGTTATTTATTTACCTAGAGGCCAATTAACATAAAGTTCATTCCAGTATCTTTTAACATTTTTAAAACAGAGATATAACCAAGATGGACATTAAAGAAAGCCTGCTTCCTTCACTTCACTGACCTTGTAAATTTTGGGGCCAACGAAGTAGGAAAATGAGCACTACTTTATTAAATACAATTTACTCTGGCACCCCAAAGCAGTTGGTTAATCTTCTCCACAGCATCCCAAAAGGCTTTAATAAGAAATACATCACTTTGTATTTCTCTTTAAAAAAATAAAGCGTGCTTCCTTTGTAATTACAGCCAAAGGAAGACAGACCTGGCCCACCAGCCATACGGTGTGGTCCTGCAAACCTCAGCAGCTGACATGAGCAAGGATAAATCACTTGGTTCTGTTGCTGGGGAAAATGTCCTTTGGACATGGAGGGAAAGGAGAGAGCCAAGAGCTGAAATTCACCCTCTGAAGCATTATTTTGTTGCCAGAATCATGGCTATTGTTATTGGCATTCACTTTTCAAAGAGAGAATGAATTATTTCACTGTTGTTGACGTATCAGCTGACTTTTTTCCTTCGGTGAGTTCTGTGAACACACTTTCCCCTCCACCCCCTTTTTATAAATATAATCACTGAGTGTGCTGGTCAGTGTACATTGTACTAGAAAACAATGGCTTAATATATCCCTGGCCTGGTTTAAGAAAGGAAAAGAATGCCTCTCTCTCCCAATCCCTCCCCTGCAAACTGAGTTATATCAAGAATCAAAGAGAACCAGACTGACATAGAAACACAGGTACAAACAATGTCTCCTCCTGGTTTCCCGGGCTATAGAAATGGGAACTTACCTACTCATTCATCTTTCCCTCTTCACACTAATCCTACCTCCAAATGTTAATCAAGGAAGAAGACAGGATTGGGATTGACATAGATACACTTTGTTCCTATGTATAAAATTAATAACTAATGAGAACCCACTGTATAACATGCTCTGCGGTGACCTAAATGGGAAGGAAATCCAAAAAAAAGAGCGGACATAAGTATCCACAGAGCTTATTCACTCTGCTGTATGGCAAACACTAACAGCACTGTAAAACTATACTCCAATAAAAATTTTAAAAAGGAAGAAGGTAGGTGCTTTTCTTACCCTGTCCTCTTTGGAAGGGATGACTGTTATCTAAAAGATATGAGCTGTTTTAGTTCCCAAAATGCTGACAGGGTTCATAAAATAATTTTTATGAAAACATTTACAAACTGTGAGCCACCTCACAAATGTTGACCCGTTTTATTTCATTGTTTTGAGTCTCTGCCCACTCTAAATCATAATATTTGATGTAATTAGGTCACATTTTATGGATATAAGCAAAAAAAGAATAAGTGTCAGTAGGAAAACAACCTCTCATGGATAAATGAATTCAATGTTGCCTTCTTCACCGCTGTCAGCAAACCTTTCAGAGGCACTAACCAAAGGGGAAGGTCAATTTGGATAGTTATAAACATATGACAAAGGAATTAGCTCTAGTCCATGTAGATGCAAATAATAATAATAATAATAATAATAGCATTGTCACATAATCCTTTCCACTTTTCTCTCTTTCTTTGGCTCCTCTCTTCTGCCTGGGGTAACATACCTGCCCCAAAATAGAAAGAACTGTGGAAAAATATAAACATCTACTCAAATACTAGGATATCATTAGGTGAAAGGGGACAGAATTGTCATCCACTCCATACTAGAGGTTTCCTTTCATCTCCTAACTCCCTGGATCCTGTGAAGACATTAGATTACATGGCAAAGGAGACTTAAGGTTGCAGATGGAATCAAGGTTATTATTAACCGGATTTTACAAACAGGGAGATCAGGACTTCCCTAGTGGTCCAATGGCTACAACTCTGCACTCCCAATGCAGGGGGCCCGGGTTTGGTCCCTGGTCAGGGAATTAGATCTTACCTGCTGCAACTGAGAGTTCACAGTCTGAAACTAAAGATCTCACAGGCCATAATTAAGACCCAGAGCAGCTAATTAAATAAATAATAGTTTTGTAAATAAGGAGATTATCTTGGATTATCTAAATGGGCTCAATATAACCACAGGTCCTTTAGAGGGAAGCAGAAGGGGAGAGTCAGAGGGAGATGTTGACTATAGGGGAAAAAAAGGCTTTAAGGGTGGATGAGTGGCATTATGAGTCAAGAAATATAGGTGGCCTTTTGGAACCAGAAAAGGCAAGAAAATGAATTCTCCTCTAAAGATTCCACTAGGGAATGCAGTCCTGCCAACACCTTGATTTTAGCCCAGTGAGGCCCACGAGGGAAATGTGACCTATAAAACCGTAAGATGACAAAATTTGTGTTGTTTTAAGCCACTTGGTTTGTGGTGACATGATACAGCAGCAGCAAAAACTAACATATTAGACAATTATGATCTAGCAATTCTTTTTTTTTTTGGCCATACATTGGGGCATATGGGATCTTAGTTCCCCAACCAGGGATCAAACTCACATCCCCTGCAGAAGAAGAGCAGAATCTTAACCACTGGATCACCAGGGATGTCCTTAACATATCAATTCTTACATAATTGTATGAATCAGGTACCATTATTGTTCCCATTTCACAGAGGAAGATGCTGAGACAAGAAAAGTTAATGACCTTCCCAGGGTCACAGAGCAGGGCCGAATTCCAGCCCAGAATCAGGCTCTAGCAACCACACTGCCAGGCAATCGTTAACGCTGTGAAAGAGATGATGGTGCAGAGAACACTTCATGGACAAGCACATCCCTGTGGCTAACATTTAAAGTTTTATGATGAAGAGTGACTGGAAGACTAGAGTCATCAATGTGGTCATCAAAGGAAGTGAAGCGGGTTGTTACGACAATCAGGAATGTGAATATATTTAGAACAGGTCATTGTAAGAGACAAGAGAAAATCTAATTTAAGGCTTGACTGAATCTATGCAGAGACCAAACAAGAACACCCTTATAAGATCTCTCAAGATGAGTCCAGCTTTCTCATTTCTTCCAGACCATACATCCCCTCTATCTGCTGTAATTAACTTCCCTCCCATGGTTCAGTTCTTAGGAAGTTACCCCTGTTCCCCTTCAAGGGTCCTCCAGCTCCCAGCGTCTTTGCCATGACTCCCAACATCCTTCTCCTAGAATTGTGGTCCAGAAAGGGACACTCTAATGAGCACCAGGCAGAGACATCTGGATTTGACAAAGCAGGCCATAGCAAATAGTTTCTTACCCAAGATAAGGATATAGATGAGAACTAAAGATTTCATTGCTTTCCCCTCAATGGTCAATAAATAAAATAGAATGTTTAACAATAAACAAATACAGGAAGAATACTGTCACTTTTAGAAAAAAAGTGATCCTTTTAAAATTCAAGTGATACTGGTAAACGAATAAACAACTTATTCCTAAAAATGGCACTTCATTCATTATACCTGAGTAACAGTTTAAAATCCTTCACAAAGCTTCAAAAACCACATAATGGCTACTAATATAAACTAGTATTCAATTACATCTTTTAATAAATATATAGCTTCATCAGGTATTAACTTGAAAATGAAATTCATCTTTGGCAGAAAAATTAGGGGGAGAAGGTATATGCCAGAATGCTGAGAGACTATTTATTATACTATAAAATCACCATTATTAAAACATTCATTTTCTATGCTTAATAAATTTAAAATTTCAATCATAAAACAATATTTTTCCCAACTGGCAACTGAAATAGTATTTACTTGTTTTTAAGTGGACAAAACATAAATTTAACATCATTCAATTTTTGAACAGATTACTTATAATTTTATTAAGCTCTTAACAAAAAAGATTTTGAAATATTTGCCCATATAACACCTTGAACAAGCTAAATTCTCCTGCCTTAGTTTATTAGGCAGCATTGAGAATTGAAGGCATTTTTGTGGTATGAATATTTTATAGCAAAGATGATACTCAATACCTGCATGGAGTTTTGTTGTCATGGGGACCATCTAGGAGAAACCATTTAAATGCCAGAATTTCAAACCCCCTGGAACACTGCCTTCAGGTCTGGCTTTACTTACAACTTGGAAATCAAAACTGTAGTGACCATCTTTTTGAAAAAATGTACAATCCATCTGCTTAAAAAAAAAAAGTACTGACTTCACTCTTTGAAAAGTCTTAAATTTCCTTTCCATGACAAATTTTGATGGTAGAGCATACCAAGTGGGGGGATACTGCTGCCTAGCAGGTCGTCATGGCAACTAAAGTACACACACACACACACACACACACACACACTCACACACACACACTGTGAGCCTGCACTAAAGCTAACATGATAAGGCCACAGCTGAGAAGTTTGGCATGTTATTTTCACTGATGCTGTCGCCTTTTTTATTTCTGTTGGTATTTTAAAAGAAATCCATCTAACTTCATCTTTTCCTTAAAGCTCACCCACAAATCATCATCAAAATAACAGATAATTTTGCCCCAAATCAAAAGGCATCAGAGAAATGAAAATGCAAGTGGGGAAAAGGGGAGAGGCCTTGATTTCCAATTAGCTGGAAGCCTGCTATCAGTCTGTTCCAATTATGTGCGCGATGCTATCAGCTGGCCTGATAGTCAAACTCCAGCCCACAGAAGCATCATAGCCAGGCTCCTACTAAGAGACTGGGAGACTGTGTTTTCTTAGGAAATCAGATATTACAAAGTCCTCCTCAGTTTGATTCCAAGAACCTTCTTTGAGGCCTGTCTCTAACTACACTATTCCATGAACTCTGCATTCCAGCCAAATCTGCCTGCTTGTCATTCCATACACATGCTGTGTGTCCTTCTGACCTTCCCTCGCTATACCCACCACCTGAACACTCTCTGAGCCTTCGTCCTATAGGGAGTAAAATGATCTATAAAACCATGACCAACACACAGAAATCCCTTACATTTCTATACATTAATGATTAAAATTCAGAAAGTTAAGGAAATAATTCAATTCACCACTGCACCAAAAAGAATATGTAGGGATAAAACTATCTAAAGGGACAAAATTTCTGTATGCAGAAAATTATAAAGACACTGATGAAAGAAATCAAAGATGACACAAACAGATGGAGAGATATATCATGTTCTTGGATTGGAAGAATATTGTGAAAATGATTGTACTACCCAAAGTAATCTACAGATTCAATGCAATCCCTATCAAACTACCAAGGCTATTTTTCAAAGAACTATAACCAAAAAAAAAAAAAAAAAAATCACAATTTGTATGGAAATACAAAAGACCTCAAATAGCCAAAGCAATTTTGAGAAAGAAGAATGGAGCTAGATGGATCAATCTTCCTGACTTCAGACTATACTACAAAGCTACAGTCATTAAGACAGCATGGCATTGGCACAAAAACAGAAATACAGAACAACGGAACAAGCTGAAAGCCCAGAGATAAACCCATGCACCTATGGGCACTTTATCTTTATAAAGGAGGGAAGAATATACAATAGAGAAAAGACAGCCTCTTCAATAAGTAGTGCTGGGAAAACGACAGCTACATGTAAAAGAATAAAACTAGAACACTTTCTAACACCATACACAAAAATAAACTCAAAATGGATTAAAGATATAAATGTAAGGGCAGAAGTGATAAAGCTCTTAGAGGAAAACATAGGCAGTACACTCTGACATACATCACAGCAAGAGCCTCTTTGATCCACCCCCTACAGTAATGAGGGGGAAAAATTAACAAATGGGACTTAAACTTAAAAGTTTTCACATAGCAAAGAAAAAAATAAACAAGATTAAAAGACAACCCTCAAAATGGGAGAAAATAATTGCAAACAAAACACCTGACAAAGGATTGATCTCCAAAATATACAGACAGCTCACGCAGCACAATACCAGAAAAACAAACAACCCCAATCAAAAACTGGGCAGAAGACCTAAACAGACATTTCTTCAAAGAAGACACATAGGTGGTCAAAAACACATGAAAAGATGTTCAACATCACTCATTATTAGATAAATGCAAATCACAACTACAATGAGCTATCACCTCATACGGGTAAGAATGACCATCATTTAAAAATCTACAAAAATGCTGGAGAGAATGTGGAAAAAAGGGAACCCTTCTGCACTGCTAGTGGGAATATAAAGTGATAAGCCACTACAGAGAACAGTATGGAGATTTCTTTAAAAACTAGCTATAAAACTACCATATGATTCAACATCCCACTGCTGCTGCTGCTGCTGCTGCTGCTGCTAAGTCGCTTCAGTCGTGTCCGACTCTGTGCGACCCCGTAGACGGCAGCCCACCAGGCTCCCCCGTCCCTGGGATTCTCCAGGCAAGAACACTGGAGTGGGTTGCCATTTCCTTCTCCAACTACTGGGCATATACCCTGAGAAAATCGTAACTGAAATAGACATATGTAACCCATGTTCATTGCAGCACTATTTACAATAGCTAGGACATGGAAGCAACCTAGATGTCCACCAACAAATGAATGGATACAGAAATTGTGGTACCTATGTACAGTGCAATATTACAGCTATGAAAGAGAACACATTGGAGGTAGATGAACCTAGAGCCTATTGTACAGAGTGAACTAAGTCAGAAAGAGAAAGACAAATATCGTATATTAATGCTTGAGTACAGAATCTAGAAGGATGGTAATGATGAGCCTGTTTTCTGGGCAGGAAGGGAGAACAAGACTGTGAACACAGCAAGGGAAGGAGAGGGTGAGACGAATTAAGAGAGTAACATGAGAACATATACACTGTCACGTGTAAACAGATTCCCAGTGGGAGTTTGCTGTGTGACACAGGGAACTCAACCCCGTGCTCTTTGACAGCCTAGAGGGGTGGGATGTGGTGGGAGATTCAAGAGGGAGGGGACATATGGCTGTGGCTGATTCATGTCGATGTATGGCAGAAACCAGCACAACACTGTAAAGCAATTATCCTCCACTAAAAACTAAAGAAAAACTATGACCAATCCCCACCCAGCAAAAGCGCCTGTGTTTTTCAATATTTATTTATTTGGTGGCACTGGGTATTACTTGTAGCATGCAGGATCTAAATCTTTGTTGGGTCATGCAGGATCTTTAGTTGCAGCATGTGAGGTCTTTTTTTTTTCTTTTCTAGTTTTGGCATCTAAACTTTTTGTTGCAGCATGTGGGGTCTAGTTCCCTGCCCAGGGATTGAACCTAGGCCCCCTGCGTTGGGAGTGCAGAATCTTAACCACTGGACCACCAGGAAAATCCCCAAAAGTGTCTTCTGAATTTATGTAACTATCTTATTTATATTGCTTATTTGATATTAACTTTTGCCTTCCAGAGTATTCAGGGGTCTACTTCACTTCTCCCTGACACTGACCATTTAGGAAGGGGGTTATATTTTGTGATCTAATAGCTAGTTCTCCAGTTACTTGGACAATAACAGTAGAAAGGACCATAGAAAATTAAGGAATATTGATAACAACCAGCGTCTACTAATACCTTCAAGCTGGTCATGCCAGAGTTGTATGAGACAGAAATTAAAAAAAAAAATCATATGGGTAGCCTCATGGCAGAGATGAACAAATCTTGAAAACATCACTGAGATATCATTTATTCATGTGGTGACACTCACTGGTGTCAAAAAATCCTTAAAACACTCCATAGGAGCTAGATATACCACAATTCTCTCTAAAGATAATGATTAAAGATATTTTTCTCCTAAATTTTTTTCTGGACACCTTTCTGACAAAATACATATACAGAAAATGAAGAATGATACTTGGGCAGTAAGTAATATTGCATCTAGAAAGAAAAAAAATAGACGTTTTCAAAGTGACTACCTTGGCCATTTGGGCCATTAACTTCAAAACTTTTATTCAAGGCTAGAATAAAACTGAATATCCAAACTTTAATGGCTCATTTTATAACAGAAAAAGTTACAGTTCTGTCAAGTCCAAAAATACGTCTTTCATTTTTCTTATATTACAACTGCTTACCAGACATCTCCGCCAACTACTTCAAAATGTAACAAGTCCAAAGCTTAAATGATGATCCATTCCATTCCCACACATACAAAATAAAAACAAAACCACTCCTTCACTCATATTTCCTGTTCCAGTTAAAAGTGCCCATAACTGTGGTCACTCAAACTAGAAGCCATTGAGTCAGCGCTGACTTGCGTCTCAGCCTCAAATCCTAAATTCAACAATTTCAATAGGGAAACAATATCAGGTAAAACAAACAGTGTGGATTTAAATATCAGGGCTTCTTATTAACTATAAAACCCTTGGAAAACACATTTAATCTTATTAACTCTCAGTGAGACTATGAGTCATGTAAGATTTTTTTTTAATAAATAAATAGGTTTTGAGATAGATTTCTATTATCCTATTATTGTTCTCTTGGAATTCACAAAACATGCTATCAGATTTAAGGTGATGGGAAATTAAAAATGACAGCAAAAAACTATTTCATTTGGTTTAATTACTCTTTCCCAAACTTACTTGGCTTATTTTTAAGGAACGCACTGACATTTCTTCTTCTTAAAAAAAAAAAATAATTAGCTGTGAAATACTAACCTATTTCATGGGGTTGAGTCCACGGCTGTGTGTGTGGAAACACAGGTGTCTTTGGGGGTTTCGCTCTATACTGCATACCTCCTAGCCGTCCCACCAGTTCCTAGGGTGTCTGGGGGCTCCCTGGTGTGTGCCTGCCCTCTCCCCATCAGCCTTTCATGTGGGTCCAGAATACTGCTCAGGGCAGTTTCTGCCCAGGGTGGGGCTAAACAGGACAGGTTTGTGTGTGCGTGTGTGTGTGTGTGTGCATGAAAGTGACTGAGTATAATATAGCCAATCACTTCTGTACAACAACATAACTCAGTTACACACATGTAGGCATCCTTTCTTCATCCTCTTTTCCATTACAGTTTCTCACAGGGGATTGGATATAGTTCCCTGCGCCATTCAGTAGGACCTTGTTGTTTATCCATCCTATCTATATATGATAGCTTACATCTGCTAATCCCAAACTCCCAGTCCTCCCCTCCCCAGCAGCACTACTCACGACAGCTAAAACAGGACAACAACCGAAAGGTCCAATGACAAATGAATGGTAAAGAAGATGAGGTGCATGTACACGGTGGACTACTACTCAGTCGTGAAAAAGAACGGGATGAGGCCATTTGCAGCAACATAGATGCCAGTGGGATGGATTTTCTTTTAAGGAGTCAAGGCCAGAAAAAGAACACATTCCCTTTTGTGCAAGGAACTCTATATACCTTAGAGAATAAAACTCCTGTGTCTGTGCTTTAAGAAAAAGGTTTCAATATGAGATTAAAGCTCATGTAATATCATACATATCCCATACACATTAATTAAAATTCCTTCTCCTTCTGCAAATCAACTCTATCACCTAAGTATCCCACTCTTAACTTCTTTTGCTCTGACTTCTGTCACCACATCTCATCTCCCATCTAGACTACGGTCAACACCTTCCAAGATCTCAGCTATTCTCTCACCTCCTGGGTCAACCCAGAAATCTCTCTGAAACACAGATGTGAGCAACTGCCTTTCAGGTAAAGAACACATTCCTTAGGATATACACCCTGCTGCATTTGGCCCCAATCTTCTTCCAATATCTCGACACACCATTCCCCATTGGCCTCTCTTGCACAAGCCTGGAGGCAGCTTTCATATTGTCATGTCTATGGTCCCAGCAGATAATTTTAATTTTTTTTTTTTTTTTTTACTGTTAATGAAATACGTGTGCTTTCAGGGCTGTGCCTTTTCACGTATCACTCCCTTGGTCTGTGAAAACCACCCACACCCATCCCAATCTCCATCTGGCAAACAATTCATCCTCAAAGCCAACCCAAATGTCACTTCTTCTATGAGGTCTTCCAGAATGAGTTAGTCACTCCTTCTGTGGACTCCCATGGCACTTTGTTCTCAACTCTGTCCTGGCAAGCTATTTAAACTCAAGAACAAAAGCGAAAGACATAAATAGTGATCTTAAAATTATTAATTCCTAGTGAATTTTTTCCACCAAAATCCTAGGCACTCCATACTTTTTCTTGATTACGTATACACAAGATCCAAGGGAAATACTGGGAACAAAGAGCCTCGACATAATCAAATAAATTCGGAAACCATCCTATTCATCCAAATGAATCAGGCCTGATCTCATTTTGAAATACCTGCTGGTGTCTTGACAATTTTTAAATGTCAAAGGAGTTTCAGGGAACAGCCAAAAAATTTTAAGGCTCTCCTAAGTTTCCAAAATATAATTTCTAAAGTAACAGTCTTTCCTTCATACATGTGTAAAACTTTTAGAATTCAATGGGGAAATAAAACTTCCATTTCAAAAATCAACTTCGAAATTGGGAAATAAAAACATATGCCACTTCCAGGCACTAGTCATAATAACGGGTTTCCCAGGTGGTTCCAATGGTAAAGAATCCACCTGCAGTGCAGGAGACACAGGTTTGATCCCTGGGTCAGGAAGATCCCCTGGAGAAGGGAATGGTGACCCCCTCCAGTATTCTTGCCTGGGAAATCCCACAGACAGAGGAGCCTGGAGGGCTGCAGTCCATGGGGTCTCAGATAGTCAGACACAACTGAGATCGGTCCCAGGAACAGTCTCTACCATTTGCTGAGGGCTTCACGCTGGCTCCTCGGGGCAGTCCCTGCAGACTCCTACATAGAATTCCTGCCACTACTCCATGAAGTAAGAGTCATTATTCCAATGTTTTAGATAAGGAAGCTGGTCAAAAAGATTAAGGGAATCCACCTAGATATTATCCAGTGAAGACTCAAACCCAGACCCTATGACTCCTTGGCGCATGCACACGTTTTATAAGCTATGATATAGAACCAAAAGTTGGTCAACTGGGTAACTTCTCTGTGAGGAAATAACCATGGTCTTGCTCACTTCAAAGGGGCTGCTGCTGCTGCTGCTAAGTCCCTTCAGTCGTGTCCGACTCTGTGTGACCTCAGAGACGGCAGCCCACCAGGCTCCCCCGTCCCTGGGATTCTCCAGGCAAGAACACTGGAGTGGGTTGCCATTTCCTTCTCCAATGCATGAAAGTGAAAAGTGAAAGTGAAGTCGCTCAGTCGTGCCTGACTCTTAGCAACACCATGGACTGCAGCCCACCAGGCTCCTCCGTCCGTGGGATTTTCCAGGCAAGAGTACTGGAGTGGGGTGCCATCGCCTTCTCCGCTTCAAAGGGGCACCATTGTGTAATCCAGGGGGCTTTCATCTAAGACTTATATACTGACCACCAGACAGCTAGATGAAGTTATCAAAAGTATTTTTATTTCCTCATAAAGTGAGCAACTTTAAAATTTCCTTAGAAAATGATACATATTTTTATAATTTAACGGAACAGTAAACTCAATTTAAGAAAAATCTAGTCTAAATCAAAGGAGTTTTTTAAGCTGAAGTTTATCAAACAAACAAGAGGGTAAAAATCTTGCAGTTCATGTAAGAATTGCTGGAAATAAAGTCTAGAAAATATTAAACCAAGGTTTTGTAAATCCAGCTCTATTTTTATTTCTCCAATAAAATTGATATTTCTTATTTTGACTGAACATGACAAACGATTGAGACTTACAGCTCCCTCAAACTACTTGGCTCACTTCTTTTTTGTCAAGTACTGGGTGATCATAAAGAGTATTACGAGTCTTCCATGAAAACAAGACTTCTATATCATAACACAGACCTTGATTATAACTACTTTGCAAATACATATTTATCTTCACACGCAGTCTTTCTTACCTGGAATGGAGATAATTATAAAATTTGTTTGCTTATTTATACTTTCTGAAAATGCAGCAATAAATCACAGATACATCCACTTGGAAGATAGCATTGTAGTCTTTCTTAAATTTTATGGATACTTCAGTAGTTCAGTTGCTCAGTCGTGTCCGACTCTTCGCGACCCCATGAATCGCAGCACGCCAGGCTTCCCTGTCCATCACCACCAACTCCTAGAGTTCACCCAAGCCCACATCCATTGAGACAGTGATGCCATTCAGCCATCTCATCCTCTATCGTCCCCTTCTCCTCCTGCCCCCAATCCCTCCCAGCATCAGTCTTTTCCAACGAGTCAACTCTTCACATGAAGTGGCCAAAGTACTGGAGTTTCAGCTTTAGCATCATTCCTTCCAAAGAAATCCCAGGGCTGATCTCCTTTAGAATGGACTGGTTGGATCTCCTTGCAGTCCAAGGGACTCTCAGGAGTCTTCTCTAACACTGCAGTTCAAAAGCATCAATTATTCATCGCTCAGCTTTCTTCACAGTCCAACTCTTATATCCATACATGACCACTGGAAAAACCATAGCCTTGACTAGAGAGACCTTTGTTGGCAAAGTAATGTCTCTGCTTTTGAATATGCTATCTAGGTTGATCATAACTTTTCTTCCAAGGAGCAAGCGTCTTTTAATTTCATGGCTGCATTCACCATCTGCAGTGATTTTGGAGCCCCCAAAAATAAAGTCTGACACTGTGTCCACTGTTTCCCCACTTACTTCCCATGAAGTGATAGGACCAGATGCCATGATCTTCATTTTCTTAGTCATTCAAAATGCTTCAAACTGACCAATGTTTTCACCTCTGTGATGACTCACATAATATTTGGTACTTGATTTTTCACAAGAATAAGACCATAAGAAAAAAGAAGATGCTACATTCGATAAAGTAATGAATAAATCAAGTATGAACTGTAATCACAGAATTCTGCATATTATTTATTTATGAAAGAAGAAATATTTGATAAGCAAAATAATTTTTAAAACATTTTAACACTCTCCCTCATTTTACTGCTGCTGCTGCTAAGTCGCTTCATTCGTGTCCGACTCTGTGCGATCTCAGAGACAGCAGCCCACCAGGCTCCGCCGTCCCTGCGATTCTCCAGGCAAGAACACTGAGTGGGTTGCCACTTCCTTCTCCAATGCATGAAAGTGAAATGTGAAAATGAAGTCGCTCAGTCGAGTCCGACTCTTCAAGTCAACCCCTCTTTGTTGAATGCCTGGCATGTACCATATTCCACCCTTCAGGGATGTAATGAGTTGTGCCTCTTGGATAAGATAGAAAGAGTAAACAAAGAATGACAAGTGAGATGAGCACTATAAAGGAAGAGAAATATAGGGTGCTGTGGCTTTTGCGTCAAATAAGGTTTGAAGAAGAAACGAGCAGACAAAGTAGGGAAAAACAGCAAGCAAGAAGTTTCCAAGTAGGAGAAGTAACGAATCTGAGCAGGCAGGACCCTGAAGGGGCCCTGGGCATAAAAGCCTTTCTGTGTCCCATTCCCTGAGTAGCAAAGGGAAGGTTCGTTGCTAATTGGGGAAAAGAAGGATGAAGAGACAATGGAGGAGCCCTAAGAAACAATGTATAGCCTTGGGGCAGGGTCCTGGTTCCCCCTCAAGGGAAACACAGAACAGTATCCAGCTCTTCTGCAGAACTAAAACCCCCACCAAATGGAAGATGTTCCAGAGAGAAGGTCACAGTTCAATAACCTTGAGAACCACAGATCACGAGACCATCGGATGCCAGAAGATCTCCAGTTTAAGGACTGCAGGCCCCTGCAGTTCCTTCCCAAATGCACCTGGGTTGGGACATTCAGTTTTGAGGGTATTAACCCTCTGTGGCTTCCTTTGCCTGGCAAAGCAATTAAGCTATTCTTTTCTACTTCATCCAAAACTCTCTCCAAGGTTCAATTTGGTACCAGTGAACAGAGACCAAATTTCGGCATAAACAACAGGCAAGCAGGTCCAGAGGCCTCAGGGACAAGTCACATAGGGCTGGAGAGGAACCCAGGTGGGAAGCCAAGCAGATCTCCCTGTGGGATCTAAGGACTCACCCCCTCAGGTGCTGGGAGGGGTCAGCCTGCTCTGTCCCCACTTTAGCCTCTGCTGAAGAAAGTGCCCTTCCCTGGTCACACCTCCTTCCGTGTCATGGAGGGACTATCCAACCCGTGGTCTGGAAGCCTGGCCCTCTGACCCAACTGGGGACGGCTCTGAAGGGCCTCACGACTCCAAAGCTTCCACTGATGGCGGGGCCTGCTGGGAGCCCTGCACAGCAGCCCCTCCTCCTTGCACACAGCCAGGCCTTCTTCTCCACCCTTCCCTGCCACATGGGCTGATCTCAAGGGCAAAGGCATTCCCTGACAAATGTCTCATACAGGAAACTCCCTCTCAGAGTCTGCTCCCCAACTCTGGGATCCAGTGTGAGCCGGGAAGAGAGGTGAAAATGCTGACAGAGGGCAGCACACTCAGGGCCCCACCTGGAACTCAGCCTAAGGCTTTACAATAAAGGTGTGACAGATAAGATCACTATTTACATCATCAGAGGCGAATCCTAAAGGAGGACAAGAGAATACAAAGAGGGAACATCAGGGGAAAAAAAGTCACCCACTAGGAATTTCTCCCCAGACCTTGAGGCCAGGTGATCTGAACATCAGGGTAGATGTACTAAAAGCCTTTTATGGAAAGGAAATTATCTTGAAATTCTGATACAATAGGACTAAACTCCAGTTTGTGTACTGTTGGCCATACAATCCTTAAACAGGGATTGTGAGGCTCAAAGGCTTTAGGATAAAAATACTGGAGCATTCATTAAAAATTCTTGTATGGAATCACGTAACAATAAAAGAAAAAATCCCATTCCATATATCATAATAGCTGTTTTCTAGTAGAAAAATTAACAAAAGGAAAATCCTTTTTGTTAAATAAGACTTTGCAATTTTAATATTTCAGGTAGTGTAAAAGTCACACCAAAGGAAATTTATTGAAAATATCTTTGTGTTGCCACCCTTTGGTATTTTTGTATATAACACCTCTGGTAGCTCTATTTTTTTGGTTTATAAGTTACATAAAAGGTGGTAGCAAATAAACCATAATTCTGCCAAAGATAATTCATTCAATGTGATGCATACAAGCCCATTTTAAATATAGTCTTTTATCCAGATATACCTATCAAGAAGAAGCAACTTTTAAATTGTACTTATTGGACAGAGCCACCTTCTGAAAAATCAAAACAAAACTGATCAAGTGTAGGAACAGATTAGTGTGCAACAAGAGTGGTTGGAGTACTGTAGTACAGGGGAAAGCGGACGGCAGCTGACTGGGTGTGGAGATGAAACTGGAGTTGGGAGTGGACAGACTGATCCATGGTGGGGGCCACTGGGGGTGGGAGTCGCTGTTTTGACCTCCCTTTTCAGAAAGAACTGGCCTTCTTCGCTGGTAGCCCAGATGCTAAAGAATCTGCCTGCAAATGCAGGAGACCTGGGTTCGATCCCTGCGTCAGGAAGATCCCCTGGAGAAGGGAATGGCTACCCACACCAGTACTCTTGCCTGGGAAATCCCATCAGAGGAGCCTGGTGGGTTACAGTCCAAAGGGGCACAAGGAGTTGGACGTGACTGAGCAACTAAACAAACACAACAAGGGGTTGCTGGGCAAGAGTGTGGCTGGGCTGAAAAGCTGAAGTGAATCCCAAGGCCCTGCAGCTGGAGGCAGTCAGCTGACTCCCCAGTTGCCGCGGCACTGCCAGTTCTTCCTAAAGAGAAGTGTCACTCATTTGTGTCCGACTCTTTGTATCCCCATGATCTGTAGCCCACCAGGCTCCTCTCTCCATGGGATTTCCCAGGTAAGAATACTGGGGTGGGTTGCCATTGCCTTTTCTAGGGGATCTTCCTGACCCAGGAACTGAACCCACATCTCCTGAACTGGCAGGCGGATTCTTTACCACTGAGCCACCTGGGAAGCCCTCAGCAGTGAAAGACTAAAGCCCAGGGGCATATTGGGATCTTGTCCATTCGGCTCAAACTGAGACTTCTGTAACAGGCAACCTTTGTTCCAGAGCCACTGCTGGACCAATGGAGGTGTTGTCAGGTCCGCACCCCAGTGCAAGGCTCCCCTGACCCCGTCTTCTTCCCCCACGTTTCCTTTCACAGGTGTCAGAGCTAAACTGGGCCTCCATCCTGCTTCCTTCCCGGCATTCTGACAACTGACACAGCGACACTTAGCAGGTAGAGTCAATGGTACTTTGTGCCCGATGGAATGTAGTGGGTGAGCAAGAAAGAGGGCTCAAGAATAACTCCTGAGATTCTGGCTTGAGCATCTGAAACAGGAACTCTGAAAAGGGCCCAAATTTAGGGAGATTGCAAGTTCGCTCGGAGTCAGGCTAAGAACAAGGCACCTATAAGAAATTGCCTTTCATCCAGACACCTAAGGAAACAAATGAGTTTGGGACACTTGTTTAAAATTGTTTCTGTTCCCCTGCTCTGCATACCATGTAGTACCCAGCCTTCCTCAAATACTGATTTAATACTTAGACAAAGAAAACAATTTCTTGAAGTACCAAAAGGTCAAGTAATGCCTAGAGCAACTGTAGACAACCTAGCAACAAATTTTCTTGAAGAGGAATTTTTCCTATGAAAGATGGATCATTCACCTCTTCACTGAGAATTTTAAAATTCACTTTTCACACCTGTTTAAAATTCACAATTCCAATCACAGGTTGGAATTCTGTGATTTCTTTCCAGGTGTACAATACTCACTAAATACTCTTGACTGTTTCACTTCATTATGAAATTCAGTAAAGTGACTGGTGTGGTATGTGGGCTTTAGACTCTAAAAGATATAGCTAGATAGTTTACCAAAAGTGCCACAAGTGTTCTTTTCTCCATCATAAATGGGGGTAGGGGGTTAATCCCTGCCTAGCAGGGAGGCTGTGATCTAGAACAAGGTCTGAGAATAGGAGGCACTTGTAAAAAGTATATTTTGTTAATCTATGTCCTATCTTAGTGAACACATCTGTTAAGCACAAGTAACACTAACACCTTCATTACACAGACACACACATGGAAGGATTTGGGAAAACATCCTAGAAGGAAGGCTCTGTGCCCTGTGAAACCTGGATGGCTCCACAGGTTTGAACAGTGCATGGCATGTCCCTATTGCCTCCACTTACACGGCAGCTAACGTAGAGAGTGAGTGTTTCCAGTAACACTAGAGCAGCAAGGAGAAAATACCCCTGGCCAATGGCATCCAAACAGGAGACCACATGTTCCAAGTAGACCCTGCTGCAAGCAGAAATTTCAAGACAGTCATGAAGAGGACACAGTCTATCACACCACAGATAATGCATGTTTAGGGAAAAAAATGGTTTTCTTTTTCAGAGCATGAAATTTAAAAAGCAATTTGCTTCTGCTTAAGAGTGAATGTACTACATCCTCATACAGTTTTTTCACCATCTACCTCCATCACAAAGGCCACTGTGATTTATTTCCTGGAGAACTAGAACCTGTAGTGAGGGAATGAAAATTCATTCCATAAGATCTGCTTGACTGACAGTTACAGAAACCAAATCTACTTGCAAATGTGGAAATACACATGGCTAACTGCTTTCATCCCCCTGCTCTGCATACCATGTAGTACCCAGCCTTCCTCAAATACTGATTTAATACTTAGACAAAGAAAACAATTTCTTGAAGTGCCAAGAGGTCAAGTAATGCCTAGAGCCACTGCAGACAACTTGGCAACAAATTCCCTTGAAAAAGGAGTTTTTCCTATGAAAGATGGATCATTCATTCGTCTCTTCACTGAGAATTTGAAAATTCACTTTTCTCAGCTAATATAAAGTTACCACCAATTTCCTGAAAATCCAAACACAATTTTTGAAACCCCAAAATTATGATGACAAAGAAACATTTCCAGTGTGCTTCAGCATCCAGCTAAAAGAAGAAAAATGCTCAGGAATTCCCAAATCATATTGTTCCTCTTCATCCAGCTCCTACATCCAGTGGGCAGAAGTGAAGTATTTATTGAGTCCATATGGATGCTTGGAAATGTTAGCAATTGTATTTAAAACAAAAATAAATTCAACCATGTCAGCATTTCAGGAATTTAGAGCCAAAAACCACAGTCAATACATGCCAAAAATCTCATGCTAACCAGAAAGCATTTTCGAACTCCTCCAGAATGAATATTTTTTTATCATAATGATCACATGTTCTGAACTGAGTTTAATTAAACAGTGCACCTGGATGGATATACTGACCGGAAGTCCTTGTCAAGCTTATAAGTCATTGAGTGGGCATGTTTGCTCTCCAACAGGTGTAGATGACCAGAGGCAGGGTGGCAGGTAAATAATTAAATATAGCCCAGGCTACATGTTAGAATTGTCCTTATTGTTGTCCAGAGCCGTGTGAAGTTGCAGACCACACTTTTCCCATGGATGGAAGTGCAGTTTTTACAATCTAAGGTAGACATCAATAAATCCTCTAAGAGGTAGCCACTACTTGTGCTCCCATTTTTCAGATGAGGAATCTAGAGGTTTAATGGGGCTTCCTAGGTGGCTCAGTGGTAAAGAATCTGCCTGCCAATGCAGGACACATAAGAGACACAGGTTTGAAGCCCTGGGTCAGGAAGATGCCCTGGAGGAGGAAATGGGAACCCACTCCACTATCCTTGCCTGGAGAATCCTCATGGACAGAGGAGCCTAGAGGGCCACAGTCCATGGGGTTGCAAAACAGTTGGACATGGCTGAGTGAACACACACATCAGGAGGTTAAAGGGGGCCCACCGCCCATGTTTCATAACTGGTAAGCAGCTGAGCTAGTCTTCCAACAAAGGGAGTTCTCAATCAAGACACCACACTCCTAACCACTGCCCTCCACTAGAGTAGAGACCTTTAAAGCATGGAAGAAAGTCCTTCCAAGATAACCAAGGCCAATCCCACACGCGTTCACCCAGCTAGGCTATCTGATTATGCGGTAGCTACAGTCAATAAGCCATTTGACTTCCTCAGCTTCAGCTGAATCTGGGAAGGCAGGGAAGCAGGTCTGATTGTGTTGGCGACTGAGAATGTCTAGGGTACTGAGGCTATTTGGGGTGAGACATGGTTCCTACCAACACCACCACCGTAAACATCAATCGCCACCAAACTTTCTTTGGACTTTGTGCCTGAGATTACTACTCTAGCTTTAATCCAGCATGTTCTCTGAACATGTATCTAAGTATACCAGAGTAAGGAAGTAGGGGGGAGAAGAGGAACCATGATTGTTCATTAGAATTTCACTGGCAGCAGAAGGAGGGGGTAAATTCATATATTCATACATCAACCCATTGATCAAGGCATCAACCATTCATTCACTCTTATTTATTCACTCACAGATACAAACACACAGTTTTGAACACCTACTGTGCACGAGGTACTACCTCACGGGCTGGTAACTGTTTCACAAAGTGCCATTCTCAGTGATTCATAAAAATTAGAAGAATTGCAGGTGTTCACAGTTATGCTATTTTAGTCACATCATGATTGTCTACCTAATCTCCCTCTACATGAACAGTTTATCACTTTATTAAAAGGCTGTTAACAGATATTATTCAGGTATCCTGCTAAGTGAATAATTAAATTCAGTTTCTAAGAGATTATACCTTCAATGGGGCTTCCCTGATGGCTCAGCGTTAAAGAATCCACCTGTCAGTGCAGGACACACTGGTTCAATCCCTGGGTCAGGAAGACCCCCTGGGTGAAGGAAATGGCAACCCACTCCAGTATTCCTGCCTGGGAAATGCCATGGACAGAGGAGCCTGGCAGACTAGAGTCCATGGGGTCACAAGAGTCAGACACAACTTAGCGACTAAACCACTCACCACCATATTTTCAATACTAAAGAGATCTACCATTTAATAGAACTTTGCTATGAATCCTTTTGTAATTGTAAAGTAAGAAAACCATTTTTTTAACTATCTGGCATTGGACACTTAAAGTTTCTCAAGGAGAAATAAATACATATACATAAAATACAACCAGAATCAGCATTCTAACCAGGTATATATTGTTACTGTCCCATGCAAAATTTCATTTTCTCTCAATAAAATTCATTTCAACTTTGTAATGAGAAGAGCAACAATAAATTCTATCATCTTTTAAAGGCAAACATTAACATTAGTGAGATAAAGTTATAAAGTTCTGCAAGGTTACCATTTCTGCTTACTTTTTAATTGACTGCTTACATTTCTCAGTCAACTCCTTCACAAATTCTCAGTCTCGCACCCACACACATACACTTTCCTCCTGGACTCTGAACCCTGCCAAGTTCCAGGAGGAAAGAGTTTCCTTTTATATAATGGCAGTCTACAGATCTGATTTTCCCTGGGGTAAACTTGTTCTTTTGTACACTGATTAAAAGAAATTTACTATCGTTTGAGTTATTCAACCTTAAGAAACAACTGCAGAACACTCCATGGTAATAGGTGCATATTTTTAAGATGATGACAAAAAAAGTAGATTATTAGCTGTTCCAGAAGAAAAGGCTATCAGTTCATTTATTTTGTGTAAGAAAGAGACACAGGACAGATGGTGCCTATACAGTCATCTCCAATCTATGCTTATGACATGTAATAAAAACATTATCTTTTAAAATCAGATATATTTAACTATTAAAATGCTTAAAAATATACACGTGCTCAGTTCAGTTCAGTCTCAGTCATGTCCAACTCTTTGCAACCCCATGGACTACAGCACACCAGGCCTCCCTGTCCATCACCAACTCCTGCAGGTTACTTAAACTCATGTCCATTGAGTCAGTGATGCCACCCAACCATCTCATCCATCCTCCATTGTCCCCTTCTCCTCCTGCCTTCAATCTTTCCCAGCATCAGGGTCTTTTCCCATGAGTCAGTTCATCGCATCAGGTGGCCAAAGTATTGGAGTTTCAGCTTCAACATCAGTCCTTCCAATGAACACCCAGGAATGATCTCCTTTAGGATGGACTGGTTGGATCTCCTTGCAGTCCAAGGCACTCTCAAGAGTCTTCTCCAACACCACAGTTCAAAAGCATCAATTCTTTGGTGCTCAGCTTTCTTTATAGTCCAACTCTCACATCCATACATGACTACTAGAAAAACCATAGCGTTGACTAGATGGACCTTTGTGGGCAAAGGAATGTCTCTGCTTTTTAATATGATGTCTAGGTTGGTCATAGCTTTTCTTCAAGGAGCAAGTGTCTTTTAATTTCATGGCTGCAGTCACCATCTGAAGCCATGCAGAGAGCCATACACGTGCTATCCAAGTGCAAAAGGTCAGGTTCAGGTTCTATACTAGAAGCTCCAAGCACTGTCAAGATCTACCAGCTAAATGAACTGTAGGTGCAAATTTCCAGTCAAGGCACCTACAAATTGCCTAACCATATGGAGTTCTCTGAGACTCTGTTTCTGCATGTAGGATGACAGGTTTAGGTCATAGAACTCATTCAGTTCAGTTCAGCTGCTCAGTCGTTTCTGATTCTTTGCGACCACGTGAGTCGCAGCACGCCAGGCCTCCCTGTCCATCACCAACTCCCGGAGTTCCCTCAGACTCACACTCATCAAGTCAGTGATGCCATCCAGCCATCTCATCCTCTGTCGTCCCCTTCTCTTCCTGCGCCCAATCCTTCCCAGCATCAGAGTCTTTTCCAATGAGTCAACTCTTCACATGAGGTGGCCAAAGTATTGGAGTTTCAGCTTTAGCATCATTCCCTCCAAAGAAATCCCAGGGCTAGAGTAATTTAATTCAGAAAACACATATATTGTAATCCAATGACTGACTAAATAAGTGTTCAATAAATGATAGTTATTGTTATTATTGAAACAAGTTGAAAGATAAAACTTATTGTGTATAGTAACACAGTCTTATCTGCATGAAAACTGGCATGCTTAATATCTGATCAAATTTTTATTTTTAATTCGTCCTGCTCAAGGGTACAAAGACTTAATTTTAATGGGCAAGGAAAAGTTAGTCAAATCACTGAATTTTCAGGCTAATCAAAATTGCAGGGCTTCCCCAGTGGCAAAGAATCCACCTGTCAACGCAAGAGATGTGGGTCCTATCCCTGGTCCAGGAAGATCCCACACGCCATGGAGGAACTAAGCCTGTGTGCCACAACTATTGAGCCTGTGCTCTAGAGCCCAGGAATTCCAACTACTGAGCCTGTGCTCCATACAGCCTGTGCTCTACAACAAAGAAAGTCACTGCAAGGAGAAGCCCGCACGCTGCAACTAGAGAGTAGTCCCCACTTGCTGCAACGAGAGAAAAGCTCGTGTAGCAATAAAGACCCAACATAGCCAAAAGTAAGTAATAAATTAAATTATTTTTAAGATTATATTACACAAAAGCAGATTCTCATTCTTTGTGGATATGAGAGAGAAAGAGGCAGAAATTTTAAAATAAATTTTATAAGTGAAAACAACACTAACAATCTAAAGCTAATTTTGACATCTCCAATTATAAAGGGTATTTTAATACACTGAGTGTGCAATCATTTCCCACAAAGTTGTTAAGAAACATCAATCAAAATAATAAGGCAAGCCTTCAAGAACTTACTTCAGCATTAAAAAAAAAAAATCTTTCTTTTTAACTAACTCTCCCCTAAAAATATGTCTTCAGGAAACCAAGAGCTTACAGGGTATCTCCTTCAGTTCAGTTCAATTTGGTCGCTCAGTCATGTCCGACTCTTTGCAACCCCATGAATCGCAGCATGCCAGGCCTCCCTGTCCATCACCAACTCCTGGAGTTCACCCAAGCCCACATCCATTGAGACAGTGATGCCATCCAACCATCTCATCCTCTGTCGTCCCCTTCTCCTCCTTCCCTTTCTCAGCATCAGGGTCTTTTCAGATGAGTCAGCTCTTTGCATCAGGTGGCCAAAGTACTGGACTTTCAGCTTCAACATCAGTCCCTCCAATGAACACCCAGGACTGATCTCCTTCAGAATGGACTGGTTGGATCTCCTTGCAGTCCAAGGGACTCTCAAGAGTTTTCTCCAACACCAAAGTTCAAAAGCATCAATTCTTCGGCGCTCAGCCTTGTTTATAGTCCAACTCTCACATCCCTACATGACCACAGGAAAAACCATAGCCTTGACTAGACGGACCTTAGTTGGCAAAGTAATGTCTCTGCTTTTGAATATGCTGTCTAGGTTGCTTATAACTTTTCTTCTAAGGAGCAAGCATCTTTTAATTTCATGGCTGCAATCACCATCTGCAGTGATTTTGGAGCACCAAAAAATAAAGTCTGACACTGTTTCCACTGTTTCCCCATCTATTTCCCATGAAGTGATGGGACCAGATGCCATGATCTTCATTTTCTGAATGTTGAGTTTAAGCCAACTTTTTCACTCTCCTCTTTCACTTTCAACAAGAGGCTTTTTAGCTCCTCTTCACTTTCTGCCATAAGGGTGGTGTCATCTGCATATCTGAGGTTATTGATATTTCTCCCAGCAATCTTGATTCCAGCTTGTGTTTCTTCCAGTCCAGTGTTTCTCATGATGTACTCTGCATAGAAGTTAAAGAAGCAGGGTGACAATATACAGCCTTGACGTACTCCTTTTCCTATTTGGAACCAGTCTGTTGTTCCATGTCCAGTTCTAACTGTGGCTTCCTGACCTGCATACAGGTTTCTCAAGAGGCAGGTCAGGTGGTCTGGTATTCCCATGTCTTTCAGAATTTTCCACAGTTTATTGTGATCCACACAGTCAAAGGCTTTGGCACAGTCAATAAAGCAGAAGTAGATGTTTTTCTGGAACTCTCTTGCTTTTTCCATGATCCAGCGGATGTTGGCAATTTGATCTCTGGTTCCTCTGCCTCTTCTAAAACCAGCTTGAACATCTGGAAGTTCACGGTTCATGTATTACTGAAGCCTGGCTTGAAGAATTTTGAGCATTACTTTACTAGCGTGTGAGATGAGTGCAATTGTGCGGTAGTTTGAGCATTCTTTGGCATTGCCTTTTTTGGAGATTGGAATGAAAACTTTTTTCCAGTTCTGTGGCCACCGCTGAGTTTTCCAAATTTCCTGGCCTACTGAGTACAGCACTTTCACAGCATCATCTTTCAGGATTTGAAATAGCTCAACTGGAATTCCATCACCTCCACTAGCTTTGTCCTTAAGACGTTGCCAAATTTATGGTATTAAGACTAGTAATCCTATCTGTCTCCCACGCCTGAGGTGGCCAGGAAGGCTCTAGGAATTAGATCAGGGCCCAAGGGACTTCCCTGCTGGTCCAGTGGCTAGGACTCCACTCTCTAAATGCAGGAAGTCCGGGTTCAATTCCTAGTGGGGAAACTACATCCCACATGCCACAACTACAGATCCTGCATGCTGTAACCAAGACCCAGTGCAGCCAATAAATGTATTTAAAAGAAGATGAGGGCCTACTGGTTCACAAAAAACAAGCAAACACACAAACAAAACCACATGTAGCTGAAGTGTCTCTACCCTCTGATATCATGTGTTCACAATGTGATGAAATCCACTTCAACCTTGCTCCTCTCCCCTCTTCCAGACTGGCAGGTGAGGGAGAAGGTACCTTCCCAAGCCAGAACTGAGAGCAGATGATACTTCAAAGAAGCCCAAATGGGGACCAGGGTCAAGATGAAGGCAGAGATGATCTGATGCTTTTAAACGTTTGCTGAACTACATTTGGGCAGAGCCTGGAGTTGAGGGCTGCAACAGTGTGGGGGTTTGCAAAGAAACAGAAAGTCTCCAAGAACAGAGCACACTAAGCAAAATCTCTCACTGCCTCACAGGTCTCGTCTGCCACAAACACACACGTCTTGAATGGCTAATATTTACAAGATGAAAATCCAAAAGGAAAGGCTGTGCTTTTTGCCATCAGCGCATAATAGAAGGGCCCACAACAGGAAATTCAGCCATAATTTAAATAAGGTAGAAATGACTAGATGAAACTCTCCCTAAAACACACCCCCATCAAATTGCTCTGGAGAACTCCGGATTCTCTCTCACTGCAAATAGGGAGGGAGATGAACAAAATTTTTTTGTATTTCAAAGGGAGTAGTGGACTTCAGCTTATACCTGCACCAAGCAGGGATCCAAGTTCAAATAAGATTCTGGTTAGTAAAGGGAGAGAGACAGACAGCCAGACAACAAAGATCCTTAGAGATTCTTAAATGCCTTCATCTCCTGAACTTACTTCTCTGTAAGGGAGGCCAGATCCCATGATGAGTAACTGGAGGTACAAGAATCAAACCTAAAGGTGTACTGTCTGCCTCGTCAGGACACAGCAGCCAGGGTTTGGGGCAGACAAGCTCCAGAGACAGCCAGTCTTTAAGCCACAGGCTTCACATCCTGCAAATCACCAGCAGACTGTGAAAGTCAAAGAAAGTCAAGTCGTTCAGTCATGTCCGCTCTTTGCGACCCCATGGACTTCAGCCCACCAGGCTCCTCCTTCCATGGGATTCTCCAGGCAAGAATACTGGAGTGGGTTGCCATCTCCTTCTCCAGGGCATCTTCCCGACCCAAGGATCGAACCCAGGTCTCTTTCATTGCAGGCAGACCTTTTAACCTCTGAGCCACTAGGGAAGCAATTCAGGAGATGCTGGAAAGGTAAAGAGGGTTGAGTATAAAAAGGTCCCAAATAGAAGGAATGGCTTGGAGGGTGGAAAACACTCCCTGTGACTCCAAGGAATCCTTGTATAGCTCTGGATTGGCACAGGTTTTTGATGTTCTGTTAACTGAAAGGTGACCTGCCTTGTCACTCTGGTAGTCCACAAGGAGCAGCCAAAGAGATGGTCAGATCGATTCTAACTAGTACTTATTATTTATTTGCAAAATTACACCCACACACAAATGTTCTTCAACCAATCATCCTGTTGATTTCCTATAAAAAATATAACTTTTTTCTCCCTTGTAAGGAGCCATGAGATTACATAATGATTTCAAATTGTATAACTAGGAAGTTATGAAGTTTCTAGATTATGTAACATCTAAGAACCATGGATGCCTTTATTTTCTTTCCACCTATGATGCAATTCTCACTGGAAAACATGCGTAAGTTATGAGGCATTCGCACATGTAACATTTTAAAACTGGCTAGCAAAAAGCACTGATCAGCTGTTATGTAATTTATTCTCCCATACATGAAAGTCAATGACTAGAGGAATATGAACTTGGCTATTCAGCTTTAAAAATCACACAGAATTCAGTAAACTAGAGTCATATTGACACTAACTGGTTCCATCATACTTGGTTTTAACTCCTTAACAAGTTTCTTTTTGCTTGTTTAAAGAATCAAATTTAAGTTTGTGAAACAATCCTAAAGTTGCTAAGAATTATTAAACTGTGAAACATTACTTTAGTAACCCACAAAACCAGCCATAAACTGGACCTCATCACAACCAGACTCTACCACTTCTAAGACATCTTCTAATGGTCATTTCTTCCTGTGGCTACAACCTCCTACCAGTGCAATTCTTGAAAGCCCTCAACTTGGAAAGTTCTCTAGAACATTATGTCTTCCTTTGGCTTTAATTCTTCCTGTGCCATCCCACCCCAAGGTTAACCATTTCACCCTCTCATCACACACTCTAAAATCCACCCCCAATCTGTAAAGAACTGGAAAAAGGCATATAACTATCCCAAGAAATCTGATTACAAATTTATTCTACACAGCCTCAGCTGTATAATAATTTGGTTTGGCAAGTTTTTTATTCATTTCTATTGCATTTTCCATAAGAAGCTGTTCTGAACTTTCTCCAGTTTCTTCAAGTCTCCAAAACACCCCTCTGTGCCCCCAAGAGATTACTTCATCTTCAAATAGATTGAGAAAAGTAAAGGAAATTTATACTCAATTTTCTCCTGTTTCTCTTAAATCCACCATAATCTTTACTCTTCTCTCCTTCTTACCAAACTCAGGAAAATACATTCAAACCCATTTAACAGACTTTTATTGAGGACATACTACAACCCAAGCATTCTATGAGGTATGGATCTGGCAGAATCAATGACCACAGCCATTAAACCCACGACCATACCTAGCAGAGCCTATTGAGGACTATACATACAAACCAAAAATTGAAACTGGTTGTTTCACTAAAATGAGCATAATAACACCAGCAGAAGGACTCACAAAGTGAGGGAACAGCTCAATGCTGACTAACCCCAGCCTAGCACCTATTATCTTCAATCTAGCTCTGCTCTCCTATTTTCTCTAGCGACATTCTCTTCTCTACACTTTCTTAGCCTCAAAGTTCTCTCAACTTTTATTCTTAAAAGAATGAAACAGTAAAAGAAAATGATATCATTTCACCTCAAATCAAGGACACAGCAACCACTCCATCCATTATCATTTTCTTTTACAGACAGACAATCTTCAGTATTAGTTGCTGTGTTTTCCTTTCCTAACTGTTGTATTCTAGATTCTGTTGTTCTCTCAAAGATCACTAATAGGATAATACTTATTTTCACTTTCCTATACATGATGTTTTATTCAATAGAGGTGAGGATATTCTGATTTTTAAAAAATACATGTTCCAAAAACTATTCAAGTTTTATTTTATTCCTTAATTCATATGATGGATGAGATTATAAAATGATAATGCAGATGAACACCCCAAAATTTATTAAATGGTAAACAATCCATGTTTTAAATACATTTCAAGAGAATTAAGAATCTCTAATAGATAGATTATCTATGGTGTTGGATGTGTAGATGATATATTAGTCATTCAGCGGTGTCCAACTCCTTGTGCCCCCATCGACTGTAGCCTGCCAGGCTCCTCTGTCCATGATATTCTCCAGGCAAGAGTACTGGAGTGGGTTGCCATGCCCTCCTCCAGGGGATCTTTCCAACCCAGGGATCGAACCTGGGTCTCTCACACTGCAGGCAGATTCTTTACCGTCAGATACCTGGGAAGCCTGCACAATAGATTTTAGAAGAAAAACACCAATAAATACTATTCTTTCCCTTCTAGAATAAGGTCCAACATAGAACACAGGGCTGGGGACTTGACAATACAGTGGTTAAAACTGTGCTTCCAATGCAAGGGGCACAGGTTTGATCCCTGATCAGGAAACTAAGGTCCCGCATGGCAAAAAAAAAAAAAAAAGAAAGAAAGAAAAACAGAATATGTGGCTAAATAAAGCCAGGGTTTCATTTTGCATGAGAGTGTAATGGACAGGATCACCCCTGTGTGGGTATCTTTTCATTCAAACATCAAGTTCCAAATGCTGAAGAATGCAGTTACAACTGTTCGTGGAAACCGGATGCATTCACTGCTTCCTTATAAGCAATTTTCTTGCCATTTGTCTATAAAACACTATCAAGTGCTGACTTTTACAATAGTTGGATGCTAATAGGATCATCAGGAAAAAAATGAAAATAATGAAATTCTTGTGATTACCATCAAGTAAATATTTCAGAATCCCCATGGAGCACACTTAACAACTATATTGTTAGTAACGGAAATATTTTTCTAACTTGGCTCCAGCCACTCAGCATGACTTTCAGGAGATCACAGCACATGGACAGAAATGATCCTATGGCTGCGTCCTCTCCCTATGACGGATCGTCAGTGAATTGCATCACAGCTGCCAATGGCCCAGGATTCCTAAGCCACCTGGCTGACACCCAGGTGAGGACGCCCATGGCGCCTGCCCTGCTCACACACTGACATTCTTCTTCCTGATCTGCTGAAATCATGGGTTTTCAGGACCTTCCTCTCTTGCTTCTCCCTGTAGTGTATATTTTTCTCTATGTTGACAACAACCTAATGTGCCTGGAAACTGCTTCAAGTGCCTGTGTGCCACTTGGGATCATTTTAATACTTTTGCAGATGGTTTGGAGCATTTTTTTTCTCAAAATGAGCCATGAACTCTAAATCATTTTGCCATATTTGCACTGATATATAAAATACACTTGAGATGAATGCAGTCTTTTTTTTTTTTCACTAAAATAACAGTCATTAATTAACCACTGGAAGAGAATGCCAACTCCATTTTTCCATGGCATAATGACCATTCAATCACCCAGGATAGCCATCTTAGCCTGTACTGCCCACAAAGAGACCCTGAGACAAGAACCTGGGTTAGTGTATGTTACTTGCGTAGTTTATTTGGGAGGTGATCCCAGGGATCACAAGTTAGGAAGGAAGGAAGATACGGGTGAGGAGAGAGGGAAACCAATAAAGGGAGTGGTATGGAGCAGCTGCTACGAGAGCTCCAGCCCCCTGGGCTATCCAGAGAAGACATGAATAATATGCCTTAGAACACTCCACAGAGAGAAGGGAAAACTGGACATTTGTCTTCTGACTCCAGTCCTTCACTGGTTGAAGCCTACTGCTGGGAGAGGTCATCTTCCAGCATCACTGCCGGCATTTCCAGGCTGCTCTGCCCCAGAAGGGGAGGTTCTCACTGTGCTGACCCCAGAGAGAAGGGCAGCGACCCAGCACTTGAGCTGGGAACTGTTAGCCTGCAAGGGGAGAAGCCCACTGCAGGTAACTCAGAGACAAACCAAGAGCATTAGAACATCTGCTGTGGCAGCCAACTGCCCAACTCCTTGCTTGTGTCAAGCCGCCATGTTATGATGATTCGCCTTTCAAGAATTCTCTTTGGGTGGGAGGTGGAAGGAAGGTTCAAGAGGGAGGGGACATAAGGATACCCATGGCTGGTTCATGTATGGCAGAAACCAACACAATATTGTAAAAGCAATTATCCTTTGATTAAAAATAAGTAAACTTAAAAAAAGAAGTTTCCTTGATCCCACTGTTATCAAATATGATGTACTACACTGGCCTCCCAACCTTTAACCCCTTCCTACCACAGTTATCAGTTATCTCCTGCAACCATCCCCTACCCCAGGCTGTCCACTGTCTACAGAATGGACGAGGTTCTCATGAGGTCCAAACTCACTGGCCACCAGCTCTTCCCCCCTCCCCCTTTCACCAATCACTCTCCTCTCTTCTCTAACACACAATGATCCTTCTCAGCTTTGAGCCTTCCCCACACAGAAAGGCTTAACCCTACCCATCCTTTGGAAATCCACACAATCAGGTACCTACTGCTCAGGAATATTTTCCTTGGCTATGGCTTGCACTCTGCTCCTCATCCTCCTCCTCTGAACTATTCTAGTCTTGACAGCAAACAATGCCACTTTTAAAAAGCTGTTTAAAGTGATTAAGGCAGGAAACCCTGGCCAAACTCTAAGAATCCAAGGGGCAGAGACTGAGCTCAGTGCTTCGTCCTTATGTTCCTACAACCTTCACCATGGTGCCCACTGGCCAAAGACCACCAAGAACACAGCTGCAGTAGATAAAGCGAGCTTTCTTCAGTGCGAAGCACTGAAGAGGAAACTGAAGGAAGCTCATTACAGAATCTGGGTTTGTTCTGGGTGATTCCATTGAGGTCTTAGAAAAGTAGAGGTGGCCAAATCTGGGTCGGAAGCTGCCAGAAAGCGGGGGAAATTTACTGAATGAATATCTTGGCAAATGTAACACAGAAGGCAGAGGATGAAAGCAGAGTGGAGTCATCACTGTTCAAAAAGCAACAATTACTGAGGTTGCTCGTAAGAGAGGGATGCTTAATTAATTTTGCGGCTGCAGAGTGTCCATGTTTTCAGCCTTGCTTCAGACTTAACCAAGGAGTAACCCTGTCTGATTATTTATACTCCGTGAGAGGTATTTATATTCAATTGGGAACACTGCGGCCAGGCTGCCAGGGCCATTTTTCACTTTCTCCAAAGTGACTCAAAAGATACCAGAATGACTTAAATCACTGTTGAATTAACTTCAAATTTGTTCTAAGTTATAATGTAAACTTTACCTCCTAAGTTATAATTCCACTCCTGGCAGGCACCATGCACACAGATGGGAATAAGACATGCTGGCCTTTGACGCAGGTCCATGAGCTCAGAGTCCAGGAGGAAAGGCAAAAGTCTAGGCTGCTGCAACACAAGCTGAGAAAGTGCCAAAATGTAAAAATGCATATGGTACCGAGTTAGCACAGGGAACTGAGTATTAACTCTGTCTCAGCATGGATGGGTGAGGCTTTCCAGGAAGACACGTCATCTGAGATGGATGTGGAACAAAGACTAGGGGCTCACCAGTCAGGTAAAGAAGGGTGGAGACGCAGCAGACACAGCACATGCAAAGGTGTGAGATGGCTTCCTAGGTTAGCAAAGAGAGCATAAGTCAATGTGGCTGGAAAAAAACTTTACTCCAAACCAAAAATTCTGCAACGAACTTGAATGGACATCCAAACCTAGGTCATATGGATACTACATTTTGCAAGGTGTAGAAACGGTGTTACATAACTTGCCTATGATGTAAAAATCGATTCAGCATTGACCGAAGGAGAAAACCCAAGAGGATTAGATTAAAATATCCCCCTTGATGGTAAAAGCAAAACAAATAGGGTCATACAGTTTGATCTCAAATTATGTATATCCTTTGTGGCTGAAAGACCTTTTTCCTTCCTTCTCCCTCATTTTGCTGAGTTCATGCATGTCTCCCAGCTAAATGAAATAAATCTGGACTCTGTGTGCTTGTCAGACTTGAGAAAGAACATGAACCACCCAAACAAAAGCAAAACAGTGCAATGCAGAAGGTGGCTTTTGTTCCATTAAGCAAGCTCAATGTTGAAGAGGAAGTAAATTACACCAAAAACTAAATACTCTCATTGACAGTGTGTGCTAAGTTGCTTCAGTCATGTCTGACTCTGTGCAACCCTATGGACTACACCCTGCCGGGCTCCTCTACTCATGGGATTCTCCAGGCAAGAATACAGATCCCACTCTAAAAATAGGGACAGTATAGAAATGGAATACAAGTCAATCCAAAATAACATATTCAAGTGTCCGTCCCTTGAATATAAAGAAATGGAAAATTTTTCACAAATTTTTCCCACTAAAATACAAAACTAAAGCTCAACACATGGAAATAAAAGCAAAGGACTTACTGGGTCTTACTTCTGTTACACTAAGAAAACTCAGGAATACAATAACTTCTTCAATAGCATTTTAATTATTTCTCATGCTTTGCCAATACATACACACTCATGTATATACATAAATATATATCTATGTGTATGTGTGTATATATGTGTGTACCTATATATTTACATAATTTCCATGCTATTAATATTGACAATCTAATCTTCATAAATTGTTTACTTTGGAAATCCAATGTCTTAAAAGTTTATCCATACTTTCCTACAGTCCTTCAAAAGTCAATACATTATTATCACTTAAGGTCAATTCATTTCTTTTAGTTTTGAATAGAAATGATTCATGAATGACTTGTAAATAACTATTAATAGTGAGAAATGAGCTGTGTGGACACTATGGTTAGAGAGAAGCATAAGTAATCCTAAGTTTCCAAGTAGGAAAAACAATTTAAAGGTCTTTATTTCATTATATACAAAAAAAGAACTACTCACTAAATAGGGAAAGATTATGAATCAATGGATAAAAAGCAAGGGTAAGTAATTCACAGCAATAATGCAAATAAATGTTCCATGAATGGACGAAACAGGCTCAGCTTTTCCATTAATTAAGGTAGTGTATGGAAAACGTATTTTTCACTATATATTTAGGCTACCCAAAGATGGAAAAACACAGAGTTGGCAGAGATGACAGGAAAGGGGTATTTCCTTTCCAGAAGACAGAACCTTCTGGTAGAATTTCAACAGTCATCTGGAAGGACAGATGGCAATCCTAAAAATTACCAAAGCTGCTCATTACCTGAGACCTGGGAACTCTACTTATAAAAATGTATGTAGGAAGAAAGGCTACACCAAGGGGCAAATAAATCTGATATTCACTGTATTAAAAAAAAAAAAAAACATAGTCCAAAGTCCATTAAAACAGATTTGTCAAAACACATTATAATATATCCACACCCCACATAAACACAATGGCATTTCTTATAGATACAAAATATATAGAGAGATAGATAGATAGATGTCATCATAGGGGACTGGAATGCAAAAGTAGGAAGTCGAGAGATACCTGGAGTAACAGGAAAATTTGGCCTTGGTGTACAAAATAAAGCAGGGCAAAGGCTAATAGAGTTTTGCCAAGAGAACACACTGGTCATAGCAACACTCTCTTCCAACAACACAAGAGACAACTCTACACATGGACGATGGTCAACACTGAAATCAGATTGATTATATTCTTTGCAGTCGAAGATGGAAAAACTCTAGACAGTCAGCAAAAACAAGACCGGGAGCTGACTGTGGGCTCAGATCATGAACTCCTTATTGCCAAATTCAGACTTAAATTGAAGAATGTAGGGAAAACCACTAGACCATTCAGGTACGACCTAAATCAAATCCCTTACAATTATACAGTGGAAGTGACAAATAGATTCAAGGGATTAGATCTGATACACAGAGTGCCTGAAGAACTATGGACGGAGGTTCGCAACACTGTACAGGAGGCAGTGATCAAAACCATCCTCAAAAAAAAGAAATGTAAAATGGCAAAATGGTTGTCTGAGAAGGCCTTATAAATAGCTGAGAAAAGAAGAGAAGTGAAACGCAAAGGAGAAAAGGAAAGATATATCCATCTGAATGCAGAGTTCCAAAAATAGCAAGGAGAGATAAGAAAGCTTTCCTCAGGGATCAATGCAAAGAAATAGAGGAAAATGACAGAATGGGAAAGACTAGAGATCTCTTCAAGAAAATCAGAGATACCAAGGGAACATTTCATGCAAAGATGGGCTCAATAAAGGACAGAAATGGTATAGATCTAACAGAAGCAGAAGATATTAAGAAGAGGTGGCAAGAATACACAGAAGAACTATATGAAAAGATCTTAATGATTCAGATAACCATGATGGTGTGATCACTCACCTAGAGCCAGACATCCTGAAATGTGAAGTCAACTGGGCCTTAGGAAGCATCACTACGAACAAAGCTAGTGGAGGTGACAGAATTCCAGTTGAGCTATTTCAAATCCTAAAAGATGATACTGTGAAAATGCTTCATTCAATATGCCAGTAAATTTGGAAAACTCAGCAGTGGCCATAAGACTGGAAAAGGTCAGTTTTCATTCCAATCCCAAGAAAAGCAGTGCCAAAGAATGTTCAGACTACCTCACAACTGCACTCATCTCACACGCTAGCAAAGTAATGCTCAAAATTCTCCAAGCCAGGCTCCAACAGTATGGGAATGGAGAACTTCCAGACATTCAAGCTGGATTTAGAAAAGGCAGAAGAATCAGAGATCAAATTACCAACATCCATTGGATCATAAAAAAGCAAGAGTATTCCAGAAAAATATCTACTTCTGCTTCATTGACTATGCGAAAGCCTTTGACTGTGTGGATCACAACAGACTGGAAAATTCTGGAAGAGATGGGAATACCAGACCACCTTACTTGCTCCCTGAGAAACCTGTATGCAGGTTAAGAAGCAACAGTTAGAACCAGACATGGAACAACAGACTGCTTGCAAATTGGGAAAGGAGGACATCAAGGCTGTATATTGACATCCTGCTTATTTAATTTATATACAGAGTATATCATGTGAAACGCTAGGCTGGATATAGCACAACCTGGAATCAAGATTCCAGGGAGAAATATCAATAACCTCAAATACGCAGATGACCCACCCTAATCTCAGAAAGCAGAAAGGAACTAAAGAGTCTCTTGATGAAGGTAAAAGAGAAGAGTGAAAAAGCTGACTTAAAACTTAACAATCAAAAAACTAAGATCATAGCATCTCTTCTCATCACTTCATGGCAAATAGATGGGGAAACAATGGAAACACGGAGAGACTTTTCTTGGACTCCAAAATCACCGCAGATGGTAACTGCAGCCATGAAATTAAAAGATGCTTGCTCTTTGGAAGAAAAGCTATGGCAAATTAGACAGTGTATTAAAAAGTAGAGACATTACTTTGTTGACAAAGGTTCATATAGTCAAAACTATGTTTTTCTAGTAGTCATGTATGGATGTGAGAGTTGGACCATAAAGAAAGACAAGCATCGAAAAACTGATGCTTTTGAACTGTGGTGTTGTAGAAGACTCTTGAGAGTCTCCTGGAATGCAAGGAGATTAAAAACCAGTCAATCCTAAAGGAAATCAATCCTAAATATTCACTGGAAGGACTGATGCTGAAGCTTCAATATGCTGGCCAACTGATGAGAAGAGTCAATTCATTAAAAAAGACCCTGATGCTAGGAAAGACAGGAGGCAGGAGGACAAGGGGATGACAGAGGAAGAGATGGCTGGATGCCATCCCCGACTCGATGGACATGAGTTTGAGCAAGCTCCAGGAGATGGTGATGGACAGGAAGGCCTGGCGTGCTGCAGTCCACAGGGTCGCCAAGAGTTGGACACGACTGAGCAAGTGAACAATCTCTCATTTTTTAAGAGGAAAGATCCAACTGCAAAAAAAAATGCTTGTTTGTAAAAAATGAGCCAATTTTCATAAAGTGATAATACATAACTTGGCATAGACCAAATAACCAAAAGTAGACATATGCTGTGTTCTTGTTTTATTTTTATTTCAGGCGAGACTTATTTTGCTTTAAGAGTAATTTCTGGCAACAAGATATAAAGAGAATGTAATTTCTCATTCCTGAAATCTATTACCTTTTGATAAAAATGTCTCTTAGTACCAAGGTTGTATGAAAATGGCTATAATAAGCCACAAACCATGCTTTAGTGCCAATAGAAAGACCATTTGAAGAAGTGAGGGTGCTACTCTGACTTGTTTTCCTTAGCTAATGAGAAATACCACATGGTGGTTTGGTCATGTTTGCAACTGCAAAAGACTTCTTAAAAATAATCTAATTGCTACTGACAGGGCTGACAGACGTCACCGAGTTCTGTCCATTGGTGCCGTAACTGGCAGAATAAAGCCAGGGAAATCCCACACGTGGCTGGGGCAACCATCAAAACCTTGTACCCATCTCTAGACCAAGACAGGAGTGCACGGCACCCTCATGGTGCTCAGATATGGTCCCAAACCATAGAAACTGTCGCAGTTATCACCAGCACACATTCCAGAAAGGAGGAATGGAAGACACAGTCAGCTGGACCAGCCCTGCAGGCACCAGAGCTGCAGGCACAACTGAGACAGGGCTGAAACACTCAGGGGGGAGAGACAACGCAGGTTGCACCAGCTACATAATTCAACCTGGACTACAAACTAGCTTTTAAAATGTGCGGGTCTGCCCTCCTACTGTGTTTCATCTCTCCTACTGAAATCCTGTCCGTCCACCTATGTTACTATGGACGTATGCCCTCCTTCAGGAGTCACTCATATAGATCAACTCTGTTCCTAATGCTGCAAAAGAAAACCAGTTACACAAGACACCCATTTGCATGAAACGGCCTAATAAGAACCCAGTGCATGGATGGACCTAGAGACTGTCATACAAAGTGAAGTCAGACAGACAGAGACAGGTAAGTATCATATGGTATTGCTTATATGTGGAATCTAAAAATATGATACAAATGAATCTATTTACAAAACGTAAGCAGAGTCAGAGATGTAGAAAACAAACATGGTTAAGGAGGGGAGGGATGTATTGGGAGATTGAGATTGACATATACACACACTGCTATATATAAAATAGATAACAATTAGGATCTGCTGTATAGCACAGAGGAAGAGTCTACTCAGTACCCTCCACTACTCAATATCAATATGGGAAAAGAATCTGAAAAAGAATGAATACATGTATTTGTGTAACTGAATCACTTTGCTGTAACCTGAAACTAACATGACACAGTAAGTCAACTGTACTCCAATAAAAACTTTAAAAGTAAAATTTTAAAGAAGAATCCAATGCTATGTAGAGCCATCTCCTGATACCACACCTGTTCCTCTAAGCTCAGCGTTTCTCAGCCTTGCACTGTTGACATTTTGGGTCAAATAATTCTCGTTGCAGAGGCTGCCTTTTGCATTGTAGGATGTTTAGCATCATCCCTGGCCTCTACCCACCAGAAGCCACCTCCCACATGTGATAACCAAAACTATCGCAACAGCGCTACCATGCCCCTGGGGAATAAAATCAACCCAGCTTGAGAACCACAATACCAAGTAACAGTATACAAATCCTAGTGAAACCATTAATGGATTTTAAAAGAGAAAAGGAAGGAAAAATACTGTAAAAAGCACCAATAGAAATTAAAAACTGAGGTTGAAAATAATTTTAAAGATGGTCATCCAGCAAGGTTCTAAAATGTGGGTAAGGACTTAGCATTGCATTTCTTCTTGAAGAAACAGTTAAGAAACAGTCTCAATCTGAGTTTTCCTAAATGAATGTGCTGGTGAATCTTCTTTCCTCTGGTGAGCACTCACTCACCATGAGCACCTACGCACGTGCTTAGGAGTGGAGAGAATGCCCTTGAATTTTGCAATCAAGGTTTCCAGCCTAACTCCATCATTTCAAGCCCTATGTATGACACTGAACAAGTTACACCATCTCTCTATCAGTCACTCATGTGCAGAGTAGGGATAATCATTGTCATTCGTGGAGGATAAAAAGAGAGAACACACCTGGGACAACACATATTACAAGGCAGACAAATCAGGAATAGTTTTGCCCTTCCTCCTCATGGGGTTTAACAAGGAAAAGGAGCTGTAGTTAGCAGGGATCTTGGGATGGCAATTTCTTCACTTTTAAAGGTAACTGACTTGAAATAAAACATCTGTTCAGGACAGGACCACTGAGGGGAAAGGAGCTCTCTCCCCAAGAGACAGGGTAACAGAGGCAGGTGAATTCAGAAAGCTTGTGACTTGGCTCCAGTCCCTTTTGAGGAACACAAAGGCATGATATACCATTTAATTATCCTTCTCACTTTCTTTCCCTTTTTTAAATTTTACAAAAATTTTCATTAGTTCTTAAGAGATTTCATAGTGCTTTTAAACTTACAACTAAGAAGTTATTGATAGTATAGCATTATCTTTGCATACCATACACTCTAAAATGCTGATTAAAGTATTGTGCCTAATATCTAAGACTATTTTTTAATATAGACTCTGTTTTTCAGACCATCACAGGAACACAGCAAAATTGATGCAAAGTACAGAGTTCTCATATGCCCCTCCCCTCACAGAGCCACTGGCTCCCCCACCATCAATATCACAAACCATTTTGTGGGTTTTGACAGATATAAAATGACATGTACTTACTATTTTAGATTATATAGTTTAGCTGCCCTAAAAGTCCTCTGTGTTCAGCCTATTCATCCTTCCCTCTTCCAAGTCCCTAGCAAATACTGACTACTAAATCTTTTTACCATCTCCATATTTTTTACCTTCTAAAACATCCATGGAATTGGAATCATACAGGATGCCTTACCAGTCTGCTATTTACTAACTGTAAAACCCAGGGCAAGTTATTTGACTTTATGAGCCTTAATTTTTTCACCTGTAAAATGAAAATACCATCACCCAACTTACATGGTGTTCTGATCAGGAAACAAGATTATTTACATAAAATATTTAGCAGAATGTTGTGCCCCAGTTGGTCTCAATAAATGGTAGTAGCCAATATTACTATCGACATGTCAATGACATAACCAAATCCTAATTAAAATACCACAACCAAAACAACTTTGGTCTAGAAGATAATCAGGAGGCTGTATCTTGTTGAGTCCCACTTACACACCTACTGTGAACAGTACCAGAGTTTCATTCATTCAAGGGTCCCATGAATGGCAGCCATCAGATCACTTTCCTAAGTTTCTTTCCACTTCTCTGACTAGGGCTACTCAGACCATGAAAAGCAGTTTGAACCATATAAGCTTCAGCCACAAATCATGTCCACTTACGTTCACTTAGAGAGGTCTTACAGGAAAGATATCAATAGTCAATTTTCTCAATAGTGAGTGCTACTCCTGTGCTAAGGCTGTGATTCTATATCTTCTTCCTACACAACATACCTTGGTGATATACATTCTCATCTCTATTCATAGTTTCACTATGATCATGACTGAGTTACTAGACAATCTACAAATGCTGGCTCAGTGTCCACCATGTACAGGTGTGTGCTTGCTCAGTCCTCTCCAACTCTTTGGGACCCCATGGACTGTAGCCCACCAGGCTCCTCTGGCCATGCAGTTTTACCAGGCAAGAATACTGGACTGGGTTCCCATCTCCTCCTCCAACGGATCTTCCCACCCCAGGGGTCAAACCTGCATCTGCTGCTTCCCCTGCACTGGGAGGTGGGTTCCTCACCACTGCGCCCAGAGAAGAAACACAATGGTGAACAAAATGCATGTACATTTCGTCTGAGGATCTAACTGCCCAGAACAGTGTGTTCTCTGACCTTTCTTTATCACCCACTTCACACTACGGCATGCACACCTGCTCAGTCATGGCCAGCTGTCTGCCACCCTATGGACTGGGGCCTGCCAGGCTCCTTTGTCCATAGGATTCTCCAGGCAAGAATACTGGAGTGGGTTGCCATTCTCTTCTCCAGGGGATTTTTCCCCACCTAGGGATCAAACCGGTGTGTTCTGCGTCTCCTGCATAGGCAGGCAGATTCTTTTACCACCAAGTCACCTGGGAAGCCCCATTTCACACCATGACTGAATAATATATACGTGTGTGTTTGTTCATACATAAAAGTAGTGACAGACCTGACTAAAGGTTTCATGAAACGATGCTCTCACACTCTGAAGTTTGCCTCTCTAATCTAGTTGTGGTCTGTGTACATGCTGCTTGTGACCCCACAATACACAAATATCATGGTCAAAACCACCACTGGGAACACTGTCATCCATATGCTATGCCAGGCCCTCTTTCTGACCACTGCCCTTTGAGCAATAAATACCAAGGTAAAAGCATCATCGAGTCCCATGTGAACACACAACAGAAGCTTTAGCACACTTGACAATACATTTTCCTCTGGAAAAAAATTAAGAGAAAAGTCTACATTTTTTCTCACGCGAAGATTCTATATTAGATGTTGTTTGTTCTGATGGAAGACAACCAATAATAATAAAGCCCCATAGAATTCTGATGATCTTCTTGTTTATTCCAGGAGGAAGAGAACGGCCTGACTTGGTGCCAAATGGCCTCCAAAACATCAGGCAACCCAGCCAACACCTTCCATTCTGGCTGTCGTGGGGCATAAGAGAAACACTTGCAGACAATAGCCGTTATCACTTAGTTAAACTGTAGGACAACTCTTCCCAGAACAAAAGGCAATAAAGCTTTATTAATGCTGATCTTACTTACATGGAATTTGGCATTAAAATCTTTAAACAATTTGTAGCCACATCCACCTTGGCTAGTCTAAGAAGAAAGAGGACTGATAAGCAAATTAAAAGCAAGAAGATTTTAAGAAAAATGTTTGCCTATTTGAGGGAATAAGCTCATCTAACATCAAGGAGCATGCAGGATGATCATAACAACGCAATAAGTTCTCCTTACAAATCACTTTTATCTATTTGTTAAGGCAGCTTTGGCAGGACTTGTATTTAACAAAACAGTCAAGCTTGTTCAGAATGTAATCTGTACTTTAATGAAGCTGCATTTATTTTAAAATAGGCTGTGATTCAGAATAGCATCCAAAATTTTAATGAGTGCCTGAAATCATTCTCCGTTAGTATGCTTCCACGGTATTATACAATTATTATTAATTTTTGGCTGCTCAGTTTCCCAGCCAGGGACTGAACCTGCACCTCAGCAGTGAAAGCCCGAATCCTAACCTCTCGGCCATCAGGGAACTCCCAGAACTTTAATTCTGTTTCTTTTTCTTTTTCTTTTTGGTTGCACGGGTCTTTTTCGCTTTGTGTGTGGGCTTTCTCTAGTTGTGCAAGCAGGGGCTACTCTTCGTTACAGTGTGACGGCTTCTCACTGTGGTGGCTTCTCTTGTTGATGAGCACAGGTTCTGAGGCATCCTGGCTTCAAGAGTTGGGGCATGTGGGTTCAGCAGCTGCGGTTCAAGGCTCTAGAGTGCAGGCTCAGTTGTTGCAGCACATAAGCTTAGTTGTCCCACAGCACATGGAATCTTCCCAGACCAGGGATTGAACCTGTGTCCTCTGCACTGGCAGGCGGATTCTTATCTACTGCACTGCCAGGAAGTCCCTTACTTCTTAAATATTGCTCTCATAGGATCAAACCTCAAGACTTTCTATGGAAAGCAGAACCTTCTATTATTCTAAATCTAACAGTTGGAGAGATTTTTATTTTCTTCTACTCAAAACAAATTTATGCTATGCAGTAGAAATACTATGTATTGCTTTATTTTCTTAATCATGGCCCCCATCAAGATAATCCTAGGCTTGCCTATTTGAATGCCCAATTGCCTATGTAAATTTAAAATACTGACAGAGTGAAGTAACCCAGAAAGAAAAACACCAATACAGTATGCTGCTGCTGCTAAGTCGCTTCAGTCGTGTCCGACTCTGTGCGACCCCATAGACGGCAGCCACCAGGCTCCCCCGTCCCTGGGATTCTCCAGGCAAGAACGCTGGAGTGGGTTGCCATTTCCTTCTCCAATGCATGAAAGTGAAAAGAGAAAGTGAAGTCGCTCAGTCGTGTCCGACTCCTAGCGACCCCATGGACTGCAGCCTACCAGGCTCCTGCATCCATGGGATTTCCCAGGCAAGAGTACTGGAGTGGGGTGCCATTGCCTTCTCCCCAATACAGTATACTTACACATATATATGGAATTTAGAAAGATAGTAATGATAAAGCTGTACGCGAGACAGCAAAAGAGACACAGATGTATAGAACAGCCTTTTGGACTCTGTGGGAGGGAGAGGGTGGGATGATTTGGGAGAGTGGCAGTGTAAATGTATGATATCATAAGTGAAATGAATCACTGGTCTAGGTTCGATGCAGGATACAGGATGCTTGGGACTGATGCACAGGGATAATCCAGAGAGATGGTGTGTGTGGGGGGGTCGGGATTGGGAGTTCATGTACACTCGTGGCTGATTCATGTCAATGTATAGCAAAACGAATACAGTATTGTAAAGCAAAACAAACTAAAAAATAAAAATTAATTAAAATTAAAAAAAATTTTAAATACTGAATCTTAAATTCTTAGTTTTTTTTGACTGAGGATTCAATCTCTCAATGATTTCAAACAGTTGGGAATTTTTTTTTTAAGTTTTATAGTCCCTGAGTTTATATCACAAAACATGCACTTCCCCAAAATGCCCTGCTTACTAAATGACAATGTTCCTAGTACTTTTTTCCACTGTATTCTCTATGGTTAAAGGGAATGAAGAAAGGTAAAGGGGAGGATAAGTGGAGAGAAGAAGGGGGTAGAAGGGTGACATGGAAGGAAGAGGGGCAGATGGAGGGGACAAATACCAGACAGTCTTGTACCCCAGATGACATCTCACACAGGCACTGAACAACGAGGTCACTGTCACACTAAACTCACTCATGCTGACTGCAAAGAGGACAGAGACATAAAATTAATGAATCCATACAGATGCAGTTCTTTAGGAGCCAAGATGGACACGGTTCCAGAGAAGTGGCCGCTGAAGGATCCTGCCTGTTTTCCGATAGCAGTCATCATCCATCCATTCCCTTCTGAACACATGGTCTCCCTAATGACTAAATAATGATATTTCCATATCAGATGGTGAGATTTTTTGTTTCCCAAACTCAACCTTAAGAACCACCAGGGGAACTGGTTAAATATATGGATTTCCAGTCCCATCCCAGACCTACTAAACCAGAATCTCTAGTGTGTTAGTCGCTCAGTCATGTCCGACTCTTTGTGACCCCATGGGCTGGAGCCTGCCAGCTCCTCTGTCCATGGAATTCTCCAGGCAAGAATACTGGAGTGGGTTGCCATTTCTTCTCCAGAGAAGAATCTTAAGTTTCTTACATGATGGCAAAATCAGGATGCTGGCTTTCTGCCTTTCTGCCAAGCAGGATCCTACTAGCACATCAACGTAAGGAGTCATACAGCTACTCACACATACAGCTGCTCCGATAAAGCATTGATGGCTTGAAAAATAAAGTTTCGACAGGACTANTAAATACTGAATCTTAAATTCTTAGTTTTTTTTGACTGAGGATTCAATCTCTCAATGATTTCAAACAGTTGGGAATTTTTTTTTTAAGTTTTATAGTCCCTGAGTTTATATCACAAAACATGCACTTCCCCAAAATGCCCTGCTTACTAAATGACAATGTTCCTAGTACTTTTTTCCACTGTATTCTCTATGGTTAAAGGGAATGAAGAAAGGTAAAGGGGAGGATAAGTGGAGAGAAGAAGGGGGTAGAAGGGTGACATGGAAGGAAGAGGGGCAGATGGAGGGGACAAATACCAGACAGTCTTGTACCCCAGATGACATCTCACACAGGCACTGAACAACGAGGTCACTGTCACACTAAACTCACTCATGCTGACTGCAAAGAGGACAGAGACATAAAATTAATGAATCCATACAGATGCAGTTCTTTAGGAGCCAAGATGGACACGGTTCCAGAGAAGTGGCCGCTGAAGGATCCTGCCTGTTTTCCGATAGCAGTCATCATCCATCCATTCCCTTCTGAACACATGGTCTCCCTAATGACTAAATAATGATATTTCCATATCAGATGGTGAGATTTTTTGTTTCCCAAACTCAACCTTAAGAACCACCAGGGGAACTGGTTAAATATATGGATTTCCAGTCCCATCCCAGACCTACTAAACCAGAATCTCTAGTGTGTTAGTCGCTCAGTCATGTCCGACTCTTTGTGACCCCATGGGCTGGAGCCTGCCAGCTCCTCTGTCCATGGAATTCTCCAGGCAAGAATACTGGAGTGGGTTGCCATTTCCTTCTCCAGAGAAGAATCTTAAGTTTCTTACATGATGGCAAATTCAGGATGCTGGCTTTCTGCCTTTCTGCCAAGCAGGATCCTACTAGCACATCAACGTAAGGAGTCATACAGCTACTCACACATACAGCTGCTCCGATAAAGCATTGATGGCTTGAAAAATAAAGTTTCGACAGGACTACTTGAAAAATGCAGGACTAATTCCCATAAGGTAAAGAAAGGGACAGACTATGTAACAGTAGCCATGAAAAACATTTGTCTAGGCTCAAATATTCAATCAATAAGCATCATAAATCTAAACGTGAAATACAATACAAACACACGGCTGCACTGTCTCTCTGGCACACGAGGGATCATCTGCAAATTCCAAACCTTCACATCACCATGGGACTTAGAAGTTAATAATCATCCAAAACATGGCATGAGTCCCTAGATATTCTTTGGTCTCTTGAATAATAATAGTTTGGAATGAAGAAAGCTTAAAATTAAGAACACTAACTCTTTTCTCAACAACATTCAGCGGTAACAAAGGGTCAGATGAAAAAGCAAATAATCACCTTCTAAAGTGCCTCCTGCCACTTGACTTTTACTAAATACAAACTATAGTCACACAAGTTTCATCTCTAAATCAGACCATTTTAAAAATATATGGGAATACACGTATCAGGGATGTAAGCCAAAATGTGATTCAGCAGCTGTGTGTTTAAGTACTGAGGGCAAATCAAGTCAATTCTAAAGAGTAATTTCCTCTGAGGAACACTTTTTTTTTTTTCTTTCTTCCCTGAGCTCAATCTCTCTCTTTGGGCACATTCTGCTCATCATTCAGTATTGTGTACATTTATGGCACTTCATAAGTAATAAGAAATTGAAGGATGTCTTTAGACATGGGCCTTCAGGGATCAATTCCTAGGCATGATTCCAAAAGTTTAACTTTAACCATGTGGAAATTATGCTAAATGCCCTCAAATGTACTGCTGAGATACTCTTATTTTCAAAGCAAAATGTATCATCACAGTGTGGAATAGAGTTGGCCACTGTGAATGGGTTAAATGGATCCATGACCAGAAACCGATCTAAAGCATTATCTTAATCTATTCGATCCACATTATCTAACATCTCTAAAGTTGCAACCACATTTTAAATTTTAAAAAAATGAATAAAATGAATAATTCTCAGTTTCCCACGATAGGGGGACAAAAACTGTAGCATGGATAATGCAAAAGAATAAGCCATCCAAAATTATTTGGGATTGTTGAATATTCATGTTTCCCTGGGGCTTTTCTTTAGGGACTGATCAAATTACATTTTTATTAGGCTAGTAATGAAACTCATGTCATTCTTTAAGTAAAAATACATGACAACACGGAAGGAGGCTTCAGTTCATGTTCAAACTCTAACTTTTTCAAATGGCAGGCCAGGGATTTTTGAACGGCTGCAAACAACCAAATAGGGAGGCAGCCAGCTAGTGGCAGCTTCTCCTTCAGCATGGCAAGTATAGCACATCTCAGCACACTGGAGATAGATATATCCTATGCTGCTGCTGCTAAGTTGCTTCAGTCGTGTCCGACTCTGTGCGACCCCATAGATGGAAGCCCACCAGGCTCCCCTGTCCCTGGGATTCTCCAGGCAAGAACACTGGAGTGGGTTGCCATTTCCTTCTCTAATGCATGAAAGTGAAAAGTGAAAGTGAAGTCGCTCAGTCGTGTCCGACCCTCAGCCACCCCATGGACTGCAGCCTTCAAGGCTCCTCTGTCCATGGGATTTTCCAGGCAAGAGTACTGGAGTCTGGTGTCATTGCCTTCTCCGAGATATATCCTATAGCATTTAGCAAACGCAAGATTCCTACAAAGTTGTGGAATTCCACTTGGAAATTCACTATGTTTTCTTAGGACTGTTTAGCATATAAGCTTCCCTTTTCTTGCCACCGTGGTCACAAATATTGAAAGTAACAAGATCAGAGTGTCAATAGGAATTCCAGTCCACTGAAGTCCAGATAACAACACTCGCAACAAGTTGTAAAATAACTTACATTCCAAGGGATGAGCAGCTCTAATAAAATGAGATTAAAAGAAGGCAATCTGGATGACGAGAAACAAGAAAGCTGACAAATCTTGCAGTGTTCAGCATCATTTAGCAATAAAGGTCATAGGGAGAAGGGGGCGCAAACACGTAACTCAACAACAACAAAAAAGCTAGACCACAACAGACAACGCTCAGCTCACACCACCATTTTCTGAATTGCTTGGTGATGGTTCTCCATTATCTCCTAGTGACTAAGGCATCTTTTAATGAAGCATATGCAACAACGTTTCTATAACACTTCAGGTTATACAAAAAAAAAGCTATCCATAATATGCAATAATGAAAATATGAAAATAATATGTAATCTTGGAAGGAAACTAAGGGTCCTATGCTTTCATTTCTGACCATCCATGCACCAGTGAGTGTCCTCTAGGTTAAAGCAGGAAAAAAAAAAAAAAAAGACAAGGAAAATGCTTGGCCTAAAAGAAAAATCCTGTGTGTTCTTTGCTGTGTGATAGACGAAGAGGAGAAGCAGCAGTCAGGAAAGGAAATCTAAGTTCCTATCAAACTGGAGGTGAAAATAATCAATTGTTAAATCTGGGACATAAACAGTAAGTCTAAAGTGTAAACAGACGGAGTCTATGTGTTGAAAACACGTTACTACATGTGGGGAGTTACCACAACTCATGGCCACTAGATGGTCATCCTGAAATCATAAGATGCTACAATAATCTTCTATAATAGCATGTCTATTATTACAAAATTAAAAATATTATTCTGTTATATGTTATTTTGCATTATGATAATCCTTCCCAAATACTGCTATGTAACAAATATTTGGGAACAACTATGATAAGGATAAAGGTTGATTTTAATCCCCAGGAAACCTGTGGATATTCCACAGTCTGCATTATCACAACCACCAATTTCTCCACCTCGCATCATTTACCTTTCTTGGATTTGGCACCAATCTTCAGTTTTGATGGCCAAGCAATCTGAGTATTTGTTTCCTCCATGATCTGCAGCAAAAATTTAGAAAAAATATTGATTTGATTAAGAACTTGCATTTACAGGTAAGATTTTTTTTCCCGGAAAAAAAAAAATTATTTTCAAGTCCTTAGCATCATGTTGTTGCAACAAAATGACCTCTTTTTAAAACAATTCAAAAACAAAACAAAACCTTGTTGGGGTGGGAGGGGGAGTGGGGAGGGGAGACGCATTTTTACAAGCCTTTAATCTATTAGAAAGTCAAGTATATTTGTTACTCCCAGCATTCCCTCTGTGATGCTCCAGAATTTTAACTTGTTGCCAAACCACCCGAGATGCTTGTGCTGAGTAAAATTCCCCCATGACAATCACCAGCGGATTGCAACACATCAAACACGATCCTTGTAATACAAAACGACATGGGATAGGCCTTACAAAATGAAGCGCTTTGGGTTTGTTTTTTTTTTTTTCTGGAGAAAATAAAATAAACTTGCTTTAGGCACATTTGTGTTTCATTAAAACTGATGAAAAGCCTCTAAACAGGACATCGCATCATAAGGCTGCATTTCCCATCATCCTTTGCCTGATCTGAGATGGCATTTTTGCCACAGTTCCTTCCCACTTCCCAGGCAGCTAATACTGGCCAGAAGGACTGGAGACCCACTGTGCAAAAGCCCAAGGACAAGTGATGCAGGCAAGGTGTGCAGAGCAAAGGAAGTCCACGGTAAATGAGAGATGAGTGAATCACCAAGAAATGCCCATCCTTTCTATTATCACACAAATTAGCCCATTGTTGACTTTCATACCATGAATATAAAATTCACTCAACAAATGAACAAAGCCAATAACTGACCTAATTCATAAGCAAATGACAGCAACTACCACTCCAAAGTCACTTGAGATAATATTTAATTTTTCATAAGGATGTAGAGGTAACTAAACAAATTAAAGGCAATGAAACTCATGAATACTGTATTAATAAAAAGTCCCTCTTCTCCCTCTGTATTGGCTATGTTCTGGGCATAAAACTAAATGGTCAACATGTTAGCGTGCATCATTCTCCATTTAATCCCCTTTATCACAGCAGCAAAGGGCTTGCAGCAGATGTTTCAGCCTGGCAGCCCACAGAGACATGTTGTCCACACACCATAAGGTTTTTTAAAAATCTGAGCCAACATTTTTAAATCTGGGAATTTCACATAGACATTCAGGTTTATGCTTCTCTGGAAAATGTGGCAGAGTTAGCACCCGGAGCCCACACCCCAACGCGGCAACACTCGGCTGGCCCTGAGGACCAGGTGCCCCCTTTACCAGGGTCAGGAGACCCTGTGCTGTCCCCCCACCAACGCCCCCTGGGTCTCCCACAATGAGATCCCAAGCCACTTGCCCTTCTTGTCACTGTGTATTACTCACTTGCCATTTATCATGGTATTTGCACTTCTATACCTGTGTCTCTATTGAAAACTGAAAAACAAAACTAAAGTCACACTGTCTTCACAAAGTCAAGGGGCTGCCCTGGCCCTGCAGGTGGGCAAGCCCATTACCCCAACTCTCCAGATCCAACCCCTGCCTCTACTCCTACCTATGCTGTCCTATTCATGGGTTTCATTGTCTTCTCCATGAAATAAGAGAACTTATTTCTAAACAAGTTAGAGATAAGAACTTATTAATTTCTAAACTTAAGTCTAAACCCATTTTTTTTTAAATTTTACTTTATTTACTTTACAATACTGTATTGGTTTTGCCATACAACATGAATCCGCCACGGGTGTACACGTGTTCCCAATCCTGAACCCCCCCTCCCACTTCTCTCCCCATACCATCTCTCTGGGTCATCCCAGTGCACCAGCCCCAAGCATCCTGTATCCTGCATCGAACCTAGACTGGTGATTCATTTCTTATATGATATTATACATGTTTCAATGCCATTCTCCCAAATCATAGGTCCTCAGTAGTTATCTATAACTACGAAAAGACAAATATCATATGGTATCACTTCAGGGCCCTGCGTCCCACCTCCCCCAGCGTCCCCCGAGTCCCGACTCATGCACCACCCCAATCACCTCTCTCTGTTTATCTTCTGCCTAACCCTTATCACAATCTGAGATTCTATTTTCTGTGTTTACTTGTTTATAGTTTGTCTCTGCAAAATAAAAGCTCTCTAAACCCTGCACACAGCAAGCACAGATTTATCTGGATAAATGAATCTTCCTAACACCCTTAGGAAGTAGATTTCTTTATTCCTCAAATAACTGGGATGGAATAGAGCAGGGATAAAAACTTTAGACAGCTGACAAAGACTGGCCTTTTAACCACTGTACTATATGCAATATAGACCTCTGTCTTTTAAAAAAATGTATCTAACACATTTGAAAATATGCTTTAGAATTTATGCAGACTAACTGGTTTTAACAGCCTGTAAATATTTATCAAAAACCTACTTTGGTGTCATAATTATAATACTTAATAAAGAAGTTGCTCATCAAAGACAGTTGGAAGATATAACTTTTTGAAACTTTCATCATTTGGAGAGTTTCCCAGAAATTACCTTACATGTGATCATCTCTTTTTATTAAACACCAATAGATGCTCCATAAAGAAAATAATTTGCCATATAAAATATCTTAATAGCAGGTGACAGCTATTGAGCTGAAATGCCTTCTTTACACACACTTCCTCTAAACCTCACACCAGTCCAGTGTCTCTACAGTGCAGTGAAGTGTGAAGACTCATAGCAATGAATAAGGAACAATTCCTGGTGTTCACAAGTTTACAGTCAAGTTCAGGGACACAGACCATCAGAGGCAGTGGGCTGGGTGCTGGCACAGGGCCACTCACAAGGCTGGCTCCGGTTCCTATTGTGAAAGGTTGGGGTTGGAGGTAAAGTTAGTAAAGGGCTCCCCAAAATACAGCCTGCAAAGTCACTCAAGTCCTGACAGCCAAGTAAAAGCCAATTTATGAATGAGCTTATCAGTCACTAAATGAGGGCAGGAAGGCCCAATCAGGAGGGCTTTCTTATGGGTCATGTTTTATCACCTATTAGTTCCAGCTACTGTACACGTATCTTCAAAGTGACTAAAATTAGATAGAACATTTTCCTCTAAGATAGCTTAAGAGAGAAAATGGGAAATTAAGATTTTACTATCATATTGGTGGGGAAGCAGAAAATACTTTGTGTAATCCAGTAAATTATATCAGGTGCCATAATTATAATACTTAATAAAGAAGTTTCCTTGTCAAAGATGGTTGAAAGACATAACTTTCTAATATCTTAATCATTTGGAGAGCATCTCAGAAAGCATCCTGAGTTCAGAGGCAGAATTATAGCGCTAAGCAAGTCTGAGGCTCTGTTACTACATGTTTGGCTTAAAAAGATGCCCTAAGTGGTCGTCAGAACAAGCAGATAGGAGAACGGGCAAAGATGAGCTCAGGAAGCTTGCAGCTGACATCAAAGTAGCCACAAAACCTCTGAGAAGAAAATGACTATCTTACATCTCAAGAAAAAAGGGGGAAAAATTCCTAAAGTGAGTTTCAGCTAGTACTTTCTTTTTAATCTTATTATGGCCCTTGTTTCCACTTTCACAAAACCAAAGCTCAAAGAAGAAACTACTAATTTTGAATCATGTTCTACAGACATTAAATCACACCTTAAATATTTTAAAGACTTGTTTTAACCCATAACTCTGGATGCTGTAACCTTAACAAAGCAGCTAATGAATGGAGGTCAGAGATAAAGTGAAAATTTCAGCTAGAGGCAAAAATAAGACGTAGAAAGTTTACAGGTGAATTCCACACTTTTTAAAAAAAGATGTTCCAGGGCTACCAGATAAGCCCTGACCTAAGGGCTTATCTTCCTTTTCACAGAGGCCACATCCTCAAGTTGAACAGCTTGGGTGTAGACACAAATGACGTCAAAGTCGCTGAGGAGACTGGGCCGTGGATGCAACAAATTCCTAGCGCATCTAAAGGGTCAGCACGCAGGGAAAGGAGATGAAAGGAGTAACTATCACAGGAGCTACAGGCAATCTCTCACCATCTTCACAAAATCCAGACATGTTTAACAGAGAACTGCAGAACTAAAGTGACATTTTTTTAAAAAAACAGGAAAGAACTCTGGAGCAGTTCACTCTGTGGATTTTATAATGTATGGAAACACTGACATCTTTCAAGAAAATGTTCTTTCTACAAATGAATTAATTCCTGCAAAACTTCACAAAGAAATCAATTCCCAGAAAACCATGATAAGCCCTAATTTTTTAATTGTTTTTAATTAGTTTTTAAAGAATTTGTGCCTGCACCCTGTGGCATATGGGATCTTTGTTCCCTGACCAGGGCTCAAACCCACATCCCCTGCATTTAGAAGGTGGAGTCTTAACCATAGACTGCCAGGGCCCCTAAACACCCTAATTTTTAAGCAAATCAGGATGATATCCAAAAACTTCCATTTGCATTCAAGGAATAATTTCAATTAAACACCCAACTCCTCACCAACCTCTTTACAAAAAATAAGTTGTTGATGTCCCCCAGTTGTGTGAAATTTGAACTGAAAGCTGGGAAACTTGCCTAAAATCACTAGTCCTTCCATGTGAAACTAAACCTATAAATACTCTGATGTCAGTTAAGCCAGGAATACCTGGGTATGCAAAACCACAAAACCTTTGAGAAGAAAATGACTGTCTTCTGTCTCGGAAAAAAAAATCCTAAAATGAATTCCAGCTAGTTTTTTTTTTCCCCCAATTGTATTATTGTTCTGATTTCCACCTTCACGAAATCAAACCTACAAATATCTGATGTTGAGTCATTTTCAATAAATATTAAATGACACCTCAAATATTTTAAAGACTTGTTCTAACCCATAATTCTGGATGCTTCACGTTTTTACCATCTCAACTAGGTCAGTGTTAGCTTCTGAGTATTTTCACTCTCACAAGAATCTCTTCTCAATCCTACTAATTTCTGCCAGGTTATATACAATAAGCAGCAATTCTATACGTCATAAAGAGAGAAGAGATTTTGGAGGAGTCAATCTAAAAATGCAATTATTTGAAAAATAACTCTTAAATTTCTGTCATTAGACTTGTACTGACTACTAACAGGGAATTAATCATTAATATGTAACTTAATTCTTATGCTAATCTCAGTTGTGATGAATTCCAAATATTTATAGTAAAAAAATGGAGGAGGAAATGGCGATTCACTCCAGTATTTGCCTGGAGAATTCCATGGATAGAGGAGTCTAAGAGGCTACAGTCCATGGGGTCGCAAAGAGTCGAACACAACTGAGTGAATGAGCACACACAGTAACAGAAGTATCTGACCTAATACAAATTTTAAAACACAAGCAGCAATTAAAATTAAGATAATTGATATTAACCTTTTATTTTCAAAGGTTACTTCTTCTCATGAAAAATCTGTTGAAAACAAAATGCCATATGTAGTTATGACTGATTTGAGGTGTTGTACAGCAGAAACCAACACAACATTGTAAAGCAATTATCCTCTAATGGAAAAAAACAGGATACTATGGATAGATAACAGTTTTGGAAGCTAAAGAGCCATCTTAAAGTTCTAATTCACATTTGCTTTTCACAAACAGGGAGTAATTTCCCTGATCAAATAGTAACAGCACTGCTTCTTATATTAAAAAGGTACCTAATAAAAATGGAATCATATATTCTTACTTTGGTTTTAGTTTTGGGGGAATAAGGGAAGGAAAGGAAGGTAACATTTATATAAGCAGGAATACGGAAGCTTTTCATGATTGGAAGAAAGTTCTATCAGCTATTGAAAAAATGTCATCACAGATGTACATGGAAGCATTTAAATAATCTCACTTTCCTTAAATAACTTGCCAAAATTAGAATAAAATAAACAAGATAACCTAATCAAATTCTACAAGGAGCTTCATTCATGATAAAAATAATCTCCATTTATACTCTTCAATAACAAGTCATAGTTTTTTTTTTCCCTCTCCAACAAATTCCACATTAGTACACCATGTAAAAAGAGGACACGTCTACAAATGCTCACTATACTACACATTCTGAAAGTCTGAAGCAATTATAGGATAATATCTTACAGATGAAGGAAACCTTTGCTAAACCAACAACATTCCACTAATGTGCTTATTTCATCAAATTCTTCAATCCAGACGTAAAGCTAAAAAATCCACAGGTAAGTAATCAGCAACTCAACCTGAGACAAATCTATTTATGCTGACTTTACTGGAAATATTTATTTTTGAACCAGGAAAAGAATGCTTGACATTTATACTCTAAGCTATTGAAAAGTCATCCTTCAAAATGGCTACCAGCTGGGCGCCACCTGCAGCCTGCTTCTCTAAGAAACCAGCTCCAGTGTGCTCGATCTTCCCTGTGTTAATATCAATGGAGAAATAAGGCCCACCTTCACGGAGGAGGCTGGTGAACACACTTCGTGTACCGACGGATTATGAGCCAATTTGCTGAACTTCACCATGAAGGGAGCTAAGTGAGAAAAGAGCGACTAGAAGCCACTGAAAGGTGGATTTGGGAAACCAGTGAAGTCTCACATGCGGGCGTGTCTAAGAGCTGAGGAGGGGACTTCCTCCTGCGCTTCCACTGCAGCGGACACAAGTTCAATCCCTGGCTGGGGACCTAAGATCCTTGCACGCCATGCGGTGCGTCAAAATAAACAAAAGCTGGGGATATTGATTTTGCTGAGACATTAGAGGTCTTTGTTTTATTTCATTTTAAATCCAAGAAACGTATCTCAACGATTCAGTTATTCATCATCCCCAGAACATCTGCTCACATCTGCCTGATGTTAACATACACTTTCCATGTACTCGAGATAATCTTATAAATCAGGTATGTGAAACCTTTTTTTAAAGGAGCAGATAGGCATGTGGCAAAGCCCAGCTTGACAATAAGTGACTGACTCCCCAGGCAAGGGTGATTTCTGCTCACCTGGCTTGTGAAGGAAGGGAAGGCACCACATACTCAGGGAGGCTGCTGTCAGAACCCTGCTAAGAACACGGAAGTGCTCCCCAGCGGCAGTCTGGCTGCCCCTCGCATTCTGATTAATGACACAGTGACCCAGAAGTGGCCCCAGAACGGTTCAACCCAGGGAGGAATCCCCACCCCACGCATGTATGGAGAATGTCAGAAGCCATTTGGTTGTCACAGTGACACAAATGAGGGCCACAGTGGCACACAGCTGAACCTCCCACGAAGAGCGGGAATAGCCACTCAAGATACCCACAGAGGGATGTCCCTGGTGGTCCCATGATTACTCCACACGTCAGTGCAAGGCTGCTGCTGCTAAGCTGCTAAGTCGCTTCAGTCATGTCCGACTCTGTGTGACCCCATAGATGGCAGCCCACCAGGCTCCCCCGTCCCTGGGATTCTCCAGGCAAGAACACTGGAGTGGGTTGCCATTTCCTTCTCCAATGCATGAAAGTGAAAGAGAAAGTGAAGTCGTGTCCGACCCTCAGCAACCCCATGGACTGCAGCCTTCCAGGTTCCTCCATCCATGGGATTTTCCAGGCAAGAGTACTGGAGTGGGTTGCCATTGCCTTCACGTAGGTTCAATCCCTAGTCTGGGAACTAAGACCTAACATGCCACACAGCCAAAAAAAAAACCCCAGATATCCATAGAGACAGTCTTGGCTTTGCACTGTTCTGATACACGGATTTTAGTTACCACAGTTCAGTTAGTGGTTCTGTAGTGCTGGAGAAGACTCTTGAAAGCTCCCTGAAAAGCAAGGAGATCAAAGCAGTCTATCTTAAAGGAAATCAACCCTAAATATTCATTGGAAGGACTAATGCTGAAGCTCCAACACCTTGGTCACCTGATGTGAAGAGCCTACCCATTGGAAAAGATCCTGATGCTGGGAAAGATTGAAGGCAGGAGGAGAAGGGGACGACAGAGAACAAGATGCTTCGGGAGATGGTGAAGGACAGGGAAGCCTGGAGTGCTGCAGTTCAACACCACCAAACTCCCAACAACACAAGTTTATATTCCAGTTATCAGTCTATTCACTGTGATTTTGAGTAGCTGCATCAAATAGAAATTCCCCTGCCAGCTCTTCAGTACACAGATCACTACATATGTAACAGATGTTCAGCTTGATCAGTGACCAGTCATGCTGCTTCTTTCAAAGTCTGTCAGTGGTTACTCACAAGACATCTGTAATCAGTTCACATACAGACAGCAAAGCAAGGAGTGGTGCTGACTTTCTGTCTTCCAGTGATAAAACCAAAGGACAGGAAAATGGATAACCCAAAGTGAAAACTGGTCAATAAAGATGAAAGTGAAGCAGAGAAGCAAAAGATTATACTACTGGAACTGGAATTTAAATCCAGTATCAATGGGGACAGTACCAATAGCTAACAGAATTTTGACACTAATGCTGGGTGTGAGACTCTGAATTCACAGCCAGAGGAACTTTGTGAAGACAGAAGTAACAACATCAAAGAATGAACGAGTCATGACAAAAAGGATGAAGATGTCCCAAAGGAGATGATACAAGCCCAATAACTCACGTTAAAAAAAAAAAAAAAAAACTCTGCGAGGGGGTTTCCCTGGTGGCTTAGTGGTAAAGAATCCACCTGGAAATATAGGAGACAGACATTCGATCCCTGATCTGGAAAGATCCCACATGCCGCAGAGCAACTGAGCCTGTGCACCACAACTACTGAGAATGTTCTAGAGCCCAGAGGCTGCAATTACTGCAGCCCACACGCCTAGAGCCCATGCTCGCAACAAGAGAAGCCACCACAATGAGGAGCCCACGCATAACTAGAGAATGACTTTCACTCACCACAACTAGAGAAAAGCCTGCGCAGCAACAAAGACTCGGCACAAAAATTAATTATTTTAAAAAACTCAGAAATTTCACAACTTTGAAAGTACAAAGGATAGCTGTTGGAATTTGATTTAGACTTAAGACTATGATAATTCAAGGCACAGAAAAGATGCTATCTCAATACTGTAAGTTATGCAATAAAAGAAGGCTAGCGCTGTTGCAACTTGACAAGATTTTACAAAGAAATGAAACACAATAATTCTCAGTGTTTCTAATGTTTAAATACAATGTTCTGAATAATTATTAATTTTACTATTTTTTTCATTTTCCTATAATTTATGATTGATAGGAAGAGATTTTTTTCTAAAGTTTGACAAAATTTTTTACAGGTTGCAGATCATTCCATCTTCCCACGGATTACTAAAAGGGTTTTGCACAGTTTTGGTTTGCAAGCTTGTTTTTAGGGTCCCACATTACTATACAAGGTAAAGACAACTTTTTAATGCCCCACTGAAAATCACAGATAAGGGGTTTTAAACTATTTACACTATAGGCAAGTTTAAGCTCATTTATTTCAGAAAGTTCAAAGAACTCTTACTTATCAATTAAAACCTAGATGAAATGTGCCCTCCACTGTGAAAACTCCTCTAGCTTTCCCAGGCAAAGTTCAGCTCTTTCTCCCCATCCCCATTCTCACCTTGTGTGCCAGCATTATCGTGCTTATTTCTTTGCTGAGATTACCAATCCCACAGATGAGTTGGGCTCCTGGGAGACAACAGCTGTATTTTGACCCTTTTCATGGGGGTACAGTCTAGATAACTTTATATTTTTAAACTTTTTAAAATTTATTTTTACTGAAGTACAGTTGAAGAACAATGTTAATTACTGCTATATAGCAAAATGACTCAATTATACACACAGATATTCGTTTTCATGATAAACTATGGTTTATCATAGGATATTGAATATAGCTCCCTGTATTATACAGTAGGACCTTGTCATTTATCCATTCTACGTCTGCATCTGCTAATCCCAAACTCCCAACCCAACCCTCTCCCACCCTCCACTCCCTCGGCAAGCACCAGACTGTTCTCTATGTCTCGGATCCTGTTTCAGTTTCATAAATAGCTTTATCTGTGTCGTATTTTCGACTCCACATATAAGTGGTATCATATGCTATTCGGATCTCAATAAGTACTGGTAAAGTAATTAGCAGCGAAGAGGAAGAAATTATGAAGGGAACAGAAAACGTTCCCTTTATATGAGATTTTCCAATTACATAGCACATTCTGTAGCAGAGATAACAGACATTTCATCTACCAAGTCTCCTTAACTCATCCAAAATACAGTATTTTTGAGGAATATGCTTATCAGAATAAATGAACTGAGTGAAAATTCATTAGGTGAAAGTAAATTCTAAATCACTGACAAGATTCATTCTCCCAGGGTACAGCTGTATTATAACAGAGAAAAAAACTCTCCAACCAAAATGTCTGGAGTTGTGGGTTAAGTACAGTGAATGGCAAGTTGGGCCAAGTGTAGGCTGTGTAAAGCAGGAAGCCTAACTTCTGTCATTTCTCTTCCAGCCTATGGCTGGCACCAGCTTGAGGAAAGGGGACACCCCCATTTTAAAAGACAAGCCAAGTTTTCACATTAAATCTGATTTCTAAACGTTGGCACCTGTTTCAGTAATGTAAAAAACATTTTGTGGGGAAAAAAGGCTGGTTCCCACTTCTTGATCTGTGCTCCAAACCAAGGAGAATTTTCATGGGATACATGCTCAGTCGCTTCAGCTGTGTCCGCCTCTGTGTGACCCCATGGCAGGCTACAGCCTGCCAGCTCCTCTGTCCATGGGATTCTCCAAGGCAAGAATACTGGAGTGGGTTGCCATGCCCTCCTCCAGGGATCTTTCCAACCCAGGGATCAACCTCACAGTTTCTCCTGCATCTTCTGCTTCACAGGACTTTACCAATGAGCCACTTGGGAAGCCCTTTCATGGAGTATGAGTCCTTTATTTCTGATGACCTATGTTAGTAAAAGCCTGGTTTCTCGGTTCCCCTGGGACATAAGGACCTATGAGTCTTAAGACCATTTCATTCTCCAAGTATCCCTTTATTCCTCAGAAAGATTAACCAAATCTCTATCTGACATCATGAGTAACTCTGAAGAGATTTATTAAACTTGAACTATCAGAGTTAGTTCACTCTGTTGTATAACTTGAGTGTAACAGTATCTAACTGGGAGAAAATTGATATATTTAATAAAATCAAGTTACCAAGCTCTGACTGTTAATTTCCTAGCCTCTGATTTTTCACACGCCTGGTTAACTCCAGTTACAAGAATCCACATTATAGGCTTTTTTAGACAATACATTTTACCACCCCGCTCATTTTAATCTTTTCAAAGTCAACAATCTTACTTAGCTCAGTAACCTCCAATGGCATTGATGCTGTTAAGGAATAAAAGATCAACATAACACAGCAGCTCTATAACAGTGTCCCTGAGACATCAAAGAGATAAAATTCCATGCAGGCTATGCTACTGCAACAACTCTAAATGGAGTGTGTTCAGTGGATGAATATAAAAAAGCTTCATTTCTCTTTCATGTTGAATGGCCTGTGTGAACTGTCAAGGGGCTTGGTTCTATACACTGAGGGACCCGAGCTAAATGGAGGCGCTTCCATATTATAGTTGCCCATCTGGAATCCATGGCCTCCTGAGTCTCCCTTTGGGGGAAAAACAGGAGAGCCTTGCATCAATATTTTACTGCCTTGGCATAAAAGAAAAACACGCTGCTTCCCCCACAGCTCACTGCCCATGACTATGTGCACATCTCTGCCAGACTCAAAGGGAGCTGGGACATGCAGGAGGCAATCAGAATACCTGGTGGGCACTGCTGTCTCATTACCGCCAGACACTTCTTTAAAAGCTTCATTGTCCCATGCTTGAAGATCTTATTACAAAGTGAAACCTCCCCTTGCTCTTTTTTTTTTATATAGTCCAGACCCATCACATAACCTTTTAAGCATATTTCCACTTGGGTATCTCACTAGCTTCTTAGATATGTTTAAACTAGACACAATCTTCTCCGTGCAACTTGACACTGTAAGTTGCCTAACCAGGATCCAAATATCAACCCAATTATCTAAGAGTGCTGCCACTCCCATTGCCAGAGGTTAGTTTAAAAACCAGCATGTTAAAACTTAACAACAAAAAATACAAATAACTTCATCCAAAAATGGGCAAAGAACTTGAAAAGACATATCTCCAACAAAAATACATAAATAGTTGCTGCTGCTGCTGCTGCTGCTGCTGCTAAGTCGCTTCGGTCGTGTCCAACTCTGTGCAACCCCATAGATGGTAGCCCACCAGGCTCCCCCATCCCTGGGATTCTCTGGGGAAGAACACTGGAGTGGGTTGCCATTTCCTTCTCCAATGCATGAAAGTGAGAAGTAAAAGAGAAGTCGCTCAGTCGTGTCCGACTCCTAGCGACCCCAGGGACTGCAGCCTACCAGGCTCCTCCATCCATGGGATTTTCCAGGCAAGAGTACTGGAGTGGGGTGTCATTGCCTTCTCACTGATCATTCTGTCCGATTCTGTGTGACCCCATAGACAGCAGCCTACCAGGCTTCAGTCCCTGGGATTCTCCAGGCAAGCATACCGGAGTGGGTTGCCATTTCCTTCTCCAGCACAGGAAAGTGAAAAGTGAAAGTGACGTCGCTCAGTCGTGTCCGACTCTTTGCGACCCCATGGACTGTAGCCCACCGGCTCCTCCATCCATGGGATTTCCCAGGCAAGAGTACTGGAGTGGGGTGTCATTGCCTTCTCACTGATCATTAGGGAAGTGCAAATCAAAAGTACTGATATGAGATACTACCTCATACCCATAAGCATAGCTTACTATCAAAACACACACACACACAGAAAGTAACAAGTGTTGGTAAGGATGTGGATAAAATGAAACCCTCGTGCACTATAGGTGAGAATATAAAATGGCACAGCTGCTGTAGAAAACACTATGATACTTCCTCAAAATAGTAAAAATAGAATTAACATATGATTTAGCACTTCTGGGTATATATCAAAAAGAAATTAAAATAGGGACTCAAAGAGATATTTGTACAATGATCAACCATGTTCATAGTAGCACTATTCAAAGTAGCAAAAATATGGAAGCAACCCTAGTGTCCATCATTGGATGAACAGATAAGCAAAATGTGGTTTATATATACAATGGAATATTATCCAGCCTTAAAAAGGAAGGAAATTCTAACATATACTACAACATGGATAAATCTTGAGGGCATTATGCTAGGTGAAATAAGCCAGTCACAAAAATACATATACTATGTGCTTCCCTTTATATGAGAAATGCAGAGTCAAAATCAGAGAGATAGAAAGTAGAATGGTGGTTTCCAGGGACCGCAGGGAGAAAGCAATGTGGAGGTATTCCGCGCGCGCGCATGTGTGTGTGTGTGTTTGTGTGTGTGTTTTAAGGCCTGCTTAGATGTTGGGCCTTTTTTTTTTAATATAAATTTATTTATTTTAATTGGAGGCTAATTACTTTACAATATTGTAGTGGTTTTGCCATACATTGACATGAATCCACCACGGGTTGTACACGTGTTCCCCATCCTGAACCCCCCTCCCACCTACCTCCCCATCCCATCCCTCTGGGTCATCCCAGTGTACCAGCCCCAAGCATCCTGTATCATGCATCGAACATGGACTAGAGATTCTTTTCACATATGATATTATACATATTTCAATGGCATTCTCCCAAATCATCCACCCTTGCCCTCTCCCACAGAGTCCAAAAGACTGTTCTATACATCTGTGTCTCTTTTCCTGTCTCGCATACAGGGTTATTGTTACCATCTTTCTAAACTCCATATATATGCATTATTATACTGTATTGGTGTTTTTCTTTCTGGCTTACTTCACTCTGTATAATAGGCTCCAGTTTCACCTACCTCATTAGAACTGACTCAAATGCATTGTTTTTAATGGCTGAGTAATACTCCATTGTGTATATGTACCACAGCTTTCTTATCCATCCGTCTGCTGATGGACATCTAGGTTGCTTCCATGTCCTGGCTATTATAAACAGTGCTGCGATGAACACTGGGGTGAACATGTCTCTTTCCTTTCTGGTTTCCTCGGTGTGTATGCCCAGCAGTGGGATTGCTGGGTCGTATGGCAGTTCTATTTCCAGTTTTTTAAGGAATCTCCACACTGTTCTCCCTGGCTGCACTAGTTTGCATTCCTTAACAGGTACAGAGTTTCAGTTTTACTGGATGAAAAGAACTATGGAGACATGGTGGTGGCGGCTGAACAACACTGCTGCTGTTCTGTCACTAAGTTGCGTCTGACTCTGCAACTCCACGGACTGCAGCACACCAGGCTTCACTATCTCCCAGAGTTTGCGGAAACTCACGTCCATTGAGTAGGTCCAACCATCTCATCCTCTGTCTCCCCCATCTCCTCTCGTCATCAATCTTTCCCAGCATCAGGGTCTTTTCCAATGAGTCAGTTCTTCACATCAGGTGGCCAAAGTCTTGGATCCCGTGAACAACGTTAATGAATGTACTTAATACCACAGAAAGATACAATTAAAAATGGATAAAATGAAGTGACATCAGCATCATGGGGACATGAGACACTTTGTTTCTCCTCTTTTAACCTACAACAGTAAAACATCCATAACTCAACAAAGGTTTCTCTGCCCAACACACCAGGATGCTGGAGACTTCCACACATCTGCACACCTAAGGGTGGGTGGACTAGAACATGGACAAGGGGGAAGCAGGGAAGAGCAGAGAGAGTGCCCGTGACCCCCATCGCCCAGCCATTGCAGGTGAGCCTGCAGTTCCAGGGAACCCAGATGCAGGAGGGGAATTGGGGAACGCGGCTCTGGCGTCCCAGCTCCAACAGCACCCCCACCAGGGAACTGAGGCCGCTGCAGCAGTAACAGTAGGACCTGCAACGCAGTTCCTCCAGCTGTTGCAGTGCCCATGTCTCCAGCCCCTTACTTGCAGCAACAGGCCCATGAACCCAACAACCCTAGCTACTACAGCAGAAGCATCCAACTCACCTCCCCATCCTTCCTACTATCCCCACCACAGCAGCTGCCTGCAATGCAGGGAACCCGAGACATGGCGGAAGTGCCCATCATCGCAGGGTTCCCAGCAGTGACACCAGCAGCAGCCAAGCACCAGCAACCCCAGGGGCCCACGCAACAACAACGAAGGTGCCAGGCAATGCCTCTGCCAGAAAGGCAGCAGAGGACACAAAGTGCCAGTTCTCAAGTGGAGCCAGAGGCACCTCAGGTAAGAGAAATCCACAAGTGGAGATATACCGCCACCTACTGAAAAACAAAAGAAAGGCCTCTACTTACCAACCTGTTGAATTAGAATTGAATGAAAAAAAGCTTTACCTAAAGAAAGGTAAAAAGCACGAGCAGAGGAATAACTCACCAAGCACCATGAAAAAATCATGACACATAGTACTACACACAGAAAAAAAATGACTATTCTCCATAAATCAAAATTAAAGTCTGAATACTGAAATCTAAATGACAGAGAATTCAAAATAGCTGCCATGAAGATACTTAACGAGCTATAAGAAGATTTAGAAAGGCAGTTCAGTGAGCTCAGGAATAAATAAATAATGAAGAGAAACAATACTTTGCCAAAAAGACTGAAACTCTGAAATTATAAAGAACCAAACAGAAATTCTGGAGCTGAAGAATTCAACAAATGAGACTTTTTTAATGTATTAGAAAGCACTGGAAACAGAACAGACCATATGGGAGACAGAATTAGTGAACTTGATATAGAAATCTGAGAGTTATGATTTTTTTAAATGAGGAAATTCTAAAAGAACTGTCCATTAGGAAGGGCAAGATGTGTTTAAAGGGCAATATAAGGATAATGGGTATCCCAGAAAGAGAAGAGAGAGAGAAGGGAGCAGAACGTTTATTTAAACAAATAACTGCTGAGAACTTCCCACACCTGGGGAAGAAACTGGATATGCAAGTCAATTAAGCCAAAAGAATATCTAATTCTCTTGAAGCAAAAAGACCTTCACCAGGACACATTATATTAAAACTGTCGAAAGTCCACAAGAAAGAATCAATTTTAAAAGCAACCAGAGAAGAAAAAGCCCGTAGCCTACAAAGAAACCCCATTAGGCTATCATCAGATTTTTCATCAGGAACTCTACAGGCCAACTGAGTAGAATGACATCCTGTGCTCTAATTACTCAAAGATAAAATACTCTCATCCAAGAATATCCAGCAAAGTTATCCTTCAGTTTTTTAGGAGAAATAAAGGTTTTCCCAGTAAACATATTTTGAGGGAGTTCACTACCACCAGACCTGCCTTACAAGAAATGTTGAAAGGAGCTCTTCTACCTGAAATGAAGAGGCAAAAGTACACAAAACTGAGTAAGGTGATGATCAGACAGGATAAAATCAGAAAAATTCAACTTTATATCAAAGTAGGTTGTTAAAGAATTATAATATAAAGGTTAAAAGGGGGAAGAGTGGTAAAAAAAAAAATATATATATATATATATATATACTCATTTTGGTAACAAAGTCACAACATAAAAAGGGATAACTTGTGACAGCAAAAACATAAAAGAGGAAAAGGACGAGAACAGAACACACAGAGGTAAATGAAGACAAGATGCTATCAGCATAAAAGGACTATTCTAGCTTTGAGACACTTTGTATACATCTCAGTAACCACATAAAAATATCCAGAGCAGATAGGGTACTCAAAGCCGGTGCCCTGGGACAACCCAGAGGGATGGGATGGGGAGGGAGGCGGGAGGGGGCTTTGAGATGAGGGACACATGTATACTGTGGCCGATTCATGTCAATGTATGGGCAAAACCACCACAATATTGTAAAGTAATTAGCCTCTTATTAAAATATAAATTAACTTTGTTTTAATCTAGAGCAAAGACATGAAACATAAAAAAGAAAACTGAGAAAAAATTATAGAAAACTGCTAAACTAAACTGGCAGACAGAAACACAAGGGAAAAGAAAAAAAGAAATATAGAGCAACCAGAAAACAAAAGATAAAATGGCAGTACTAAGTATTTATCAATAGTCACCCAAAATGTAAACTGGTCAAATTCACCAATCCAAAGTCATGAAGTGACTGCTGCTGCTGCTAAGTCACTTCAGTCGTGTCCGACTCTGTGTGATCCCAGAGATGGCAGCTCACTAGGGTCCCCCGTCCCTGGGATTCTCCAGGCAAGAACACTGGAGTGGGTTGCCATTTCCTTCTCCAATGCATGAAAGTGAAAGTGAAGTTGCTCAGTCGTGTCTGACCCTCAGCAACCCCATGGACTGCAGCCTACCAGGCTCCTCCATCCATGGGATTTTCCAGGCAAGAATACTGGAGTGGGGTGCCATTGCCTTCTCCATGAAGTGACTAGATGGATTAAAAAACAACACTCAAGCCACATGTTTCCCCCAGGATAATCATCTCAGTTCTAAAGACAAATATAGGCTCAAAGTAAAGGCTTGAAAGGTGATATTCCAACAAGATGACAGCCAAAGAAAGAGAGTAGAGTCATACTCAAGTCAGATAAAATGGACTTCAAGCCAGAAAGGGCATCAGGAGACAAAGCTGGATGAAAATGATGGCAATCCATCAAAAAGACATAACAGTTTTTAATATATATATGAACCTAACTTAGGAGCTCTAAAACATATAAAGCAATTATTTACAGACCTAAAGGGGGAAATGGACAGCAATGCAATTATAGTAGGGCACTTTAATACTACACTTACATCAAGGGATACATCAAGACAGAAAGTCAACAAAGAAACAGCAGCCTCACGTAAAACATTAGACGAATGGACTTAATAGAATTATATAGAACATTCCAAATGCACAACATGATTCAGAACATTCATATAGAGCATATCCAAATGCAGCAGAATGTACAATCTTCTCAAGTGCATATTCTCAATGACAGACCACATCTTTGAACACAAAACAATTCTTAATAAATTTTGAAGAGTGAAATCATATCAAGCATCTTTTCCAATCACAATGGTATGAAACTAGAAATCAACTATGAGAAGAAAGCTGGAAAAATTACCAACGTGTGGAGACTAAACTACTGAGCAAATATGGGGTCAACTAAGAAGCCAAAGGAAAAATTTTTAAATGCCGGAAGACATCTGTTCAAAACTTGGTCCCCTCCACTCCTCCGCCCATGCAGCCCATCCCCTACACTACCCTCTCCAACAATCTGCCTGAACCTAGCGATTCTCCCTCCAAATCTGCATCCAGAATCGAAGATACGCTTCCATCCAAATCATGACCCCGGGAACATTTCCACAAAATGGGTCCACGATATGGGTTTCACCACTGGGGAGAGCCCTTCCAGTCTTCTCCCATTCAAGTCACAGGCTCTAAGATGTCTCTCTTGTTCAAAAGTCAGCCAGTGCGTATTCATTACCCTTTAATTTAGGCATAAACTTCGTGGCCTAAAATTTCAGACTGTCCAAAATCAGGCCTTGACTCGCCTTTTTTCGTTTTACTTTTCCTCAAACTCCTCTACTTTCATCAACTTCTTTAGCCACTGTCCTACTCACACCTGACCCTTACAATTCTTTTCTTTTAATCACACTGTTAGACAGTCTCACTGTCTCCAGCTGCTGACTTTCTACCTGTTGTTCAACACAAAACATAAAAGCAACATCAAGATTCCATCAATCAGATTGTAATCTTTGCCTCCTCAGAGCTGCTATCCTGTCTCTTTGAAAAATGAAAGTGACAGTTACTCAATCATGTCTGACTCTTTGCAACCCCATAGACTATACAGTCCATGGAATTCTCCAGGCAGGAATACTAGAGTGGGTAGCCTTTCCTTCTCCAGGGGATCTTCCCAACCCAGGGATCGAACCCAGATCTCCCACATTGTAGGTAGATTCTACTGTCTCTCTGAGGCCAGTTATAGACAGTACTATTTTTAAATGGCCCAATCTCCCTTTTAGAATATAAAATTCTCAGGGAAAAGTCTGTTTTACTTATAACAAACTTGCCAATTCCTATAAGGTTTAATTATTTGGAAAGCCAGTAACAGCTACCCTCTTGACAAGTCGACAGGATAGCTGGGGGTTTCATTCCAACAGATCTGTAAGCTTCTAGAAAATCAAAATACTGATCTTTGAGGGACCCAAAGGTAGACTCACTCTCTTTTTATAGAACCATACATCTAATCAAGAGTCTCTAACGCTTCTGTTTACAGAAGTCACGCATGAAACTTTTAAAAATGAATAAGCATACTGCAAACTTTTAATTCAAATATGCATTCCACAAAAGAAAAGAATAGATGAAAGTTATTAGCTTCCCTAAATATCAGTTCAGTTCAGTCGCTCAGTCATGTCCGACTCTTTGCGACCCCATGAATTGCAGCATGCCAGGCCTCCCTGTCCATCACCAACTCCCGGAGTTCACTCAGACTCACGTCCATCGAGTCAGTGATGCCATCCAGTCATCTCATCCTCTGTTGTCCCCTTCTCCTCCTGCCCCCAATCCCTCCCAGCATCAGGGTCTTTTCCAATAAGTCAACTCTTCACGTAAAGTGGCCAAAGTATTGGAGTTTCAGCTTCAGCATCAGTCCTTCCAAAGAACACCCAGGGCTGATCTCCTTCAGAATGGACTGGTTGGATCTCCTTGCAGTCCAAGGGACTCTCAGGAGTCTTCTCCAACACCACAGTTCAAAAGCATCAATTCTTTGGTGCTCAGCCTTCTTCACAGTCCAACTCTCACATCCATACATGACCACTGGAAAAACCATAGCCTTGACTAGACGGACCTTTGTTGGCAAAATAATGTCTCTGCTTTTCAATATGCTCTCTAGGTTGGTCATAACTTTTCTTCCAAGGAGTAAGCGCCTTTTAATTTCATGGCTGCAATCACCATCTGCAGTGATTTTGGAGCCCAAAAAAACAAAGTCTGACACTGTTTCCACTGTTTCCCCATCTATTTCCCATGAAGTGATGGGACCGGATGCCATGATCTTCGTTTTCTGAATGTTGAGCTTTAAGCCAACTTTTTCACTCTCCTCTTTCACTTTCATCAAGAGGCTTTGTAGTTCCTCTTCACTTTCTGCCATAAGAGTGTTGTCATCTGCATGTCTGAGGTTGTTGAAATTCCTCCTAGAGGAACAGAAATAAAAACAAAAATNGTTTTCTGAATGTTGAGCTTTAAGTCAACTTTTTCACTCTCCACTTTCACTTTCATCAAGAAGCTTTTTAGCTCCTCTTTACTTTCTGCCATAAGGGTGGTGTCATCTGCATATCTGAGGTTATTGATATTTCTCCCAGCAATCTTGATTCCAGCTTGTGCTTCTTCCAGCCCAGCGTTTCTCATGATGTACTCTGCATATAAGTTAAATAAGCAGGGTGACAATATACAGCCTTGACGTACTCCTTTTCCTATTTGGAACCAGTCTGTTGTTCCCTGTTCTAACTGTTGCTTCCTGATCTGCATATAGGTTTCTCAAGAGGCAGGTCAGGTGGTCTGGTATTCCCATCTCTTTCAGAATTTTCCACAGTTTATTGTGATCCAAGGTAAGAGAAACCCAAGTCAGATGGTAGGTATTACAAGAGAGCATCAGAGGGCAGACACACTGAAACCATAATCACAGAAAACTAGTCAATCTAATCACACTAGGACCACATCCTTGTCTAACTCAATGAAACTAAGCCATGCCCTGTGGGGCCACCCAAGATGGGCAGGTCATGGTGGAGAGGTCTGACAGAATGTGGTCCACCAGAAAGGGAATGGCAAACCACTTCAATATTCTTGCCTTGAGAACCCCAAAGTCATTAGGCTCTGGTAAAACCCATGTTGTTTAGACTTTTGTAAAATAGTTTCCTTGAGGTCAGGTCTTATCAAGAACAAGGAGTTCTGGACAGTTTCAAAATGGCTACATTGCCCTCCCCTGGCGGAAAGCACAAAGGGATTTTTCTCAGCTCTTCAGTGCGAGAACTGGCAGGTCTCCCACAGGTGAAACTCACCAAAGCACAGAGACCACCTAAGAAGGGGCACCCCTGGCATTTTTTAACTCTCAAACTTGTCCACACTGAGACTCCAGCAATTATTTAATTACAATTTAGGTTCTCTGACTCTGCCACTGGTTCCACAAAGCTTCTGCTCCAGTAAGCTGTGATTCTCTGTATCTATCTGTCTGTCTGTTCCAACTTTGGGGGCAGAGGTATGCCTTGTGACCTCAGTTCTCTGAAGGATCTAAGAACAGTTGTTGATTTTCTGTTTGGTCAGCCTTTTTCTTGTTTTGTGGATAGGTATGATGATGTGTGCTTTATTCATGTTAATAAAGTTTAATGAAAGTTTTGACTCGATATTTTACTAATAAAGGCTGCCGACCATGCTTGGCAATATTGCAAAATACTTCCGGTGTGTATATACACATACACAGCTGATAAAAAAAAGAGAGAAAGTGGAACTAATATGCATGAAAGATAAGAACAGGTATAGTATGTGTGCCATGAGCTCTTGTGTTCTGCCAGAGCGAACCAGGATCCAAATTTAAAAACTCCTGTAGTACAGTATGACCTTGCGGCCCCAAGATATTGTTTGCTTCTCATGCAAGATATTGTTTGCTTCTCATGCCTTGACCAGATCTGAAATCCTACCCACTATCTCCCATCCTACTTAAAAACTAACAGACAACAACAAAAAATGCTCTAGCCATATGCACAGCCACGACTGTTGTGCCAAGGTTCCAGCCACGTCCTCATTTCTTTTCCTACTTTAGTGAAACATCAAGAACTCATCCATCTCTTTCCCTTTGATCACAGGAAAGAGGCGGCCTGAGAAATCACTTGCCTTGTCTCTTTTCTCTTGGCCTTCACCTGGCCCACTTCAGTTCTCTAGAGTTGAAGTTACCCCTAAGCAGAAGACAATATAAGTCTTACCAAGAAAGAGTGAACAAACTACACATCCTTCCAAAAGTCCATCCTCTCATTCTTGACAAGTGGAAGGCAGGGGATCGTTCTCTGGTGAGCTGTTAGGGCCCCTATGTGCCAGGCTTCAGAATCAATAGGCTACCTGTTAAAATTGCACATGCCTAGATCTTTATCCAAGTTTACCAAACCAGAATGTCTACATTAATAATACACCCCTCTGACTCTCTTGTCCACATCAGAGTTTGAGAGCCGCTGGGTTAGAGGAGCCTGTGGGTGGGAGGTCAGGTATATGCTGTAATAGCCACCATTAATATTTGAATGAGTGCACATTTTTATGTCAAATTTGTCATTCAAGGATCAGTAGTCCATGGACCTACAGTCATGTGCAGTTATTTAGAGTTCGAAGAAAAAGATGTGAAGAAGAAAATTTCCATTAAAAACTATACACATAAGTTAATTTTATATATTCTGAAGTATTACATATCAGATTTTAGTTCAAGACACATGACTAGTATGGATATTAATCTTATTTTTTAAGATAAATATTATATTTATCTTATTTTAATTGTGATAAATATTTAAACAGTTTAACTTATTTCATTATCTAACAATCAAATAAAATTGATTAGAACTAATATTTAATTTAATTATTTAATAATAGTAATAGTAGTGATAGAGGCTAGCATTTATTGAGTGTTTAACCATGCTTTAGATATAGTGGCAAGTGGTTTTCATTGACTATCTCAATTAATTCTTATAGAAACTGTGAGGTAGGTAAAACAATTATTCCCATTTCACATATAATGAAACTGAGGCAAAGAAAATTTGGTACCTTTTCCAAATCATATAACTTGCATGTGGCAGAGACAGAACCCAGCCCAGGACAGCCTGCCCAGGCTCATAACCACTGCTTCACTGCAGTAAAATTAATTAGATAATAACATATTTTTAAAAATTATAGTCCTTTGTGATATTGGTCAGTTCTGACCCTTGCCTTTACTATTGACTCTTTTACATGGTAAATCTTTGGTACTTAATTTTGAGAGTGTAGATGGCTGAAGGTGCCTATGTTTAATCAAAAAGAAGTATGTTTAATTGCACTGGCAAATTTTAAATGCTCAACTACCCTCTGAGCTGGCAAAACCTTCTAAGTTCTTAAGCTAACTCTCGGACTTCCAGAAATTTTGCTTGATGAATGAAAGCTTATTTGAATAGTGAGAGCCTCCCCATTTGGGGATTATTAGGATTTTCCCAGATAACCGCACAGCAGCTTCTTTGATGTGGTGGAGGGTGCTTTTGGAATTACACAGGAAGCAGCTTGCAGGAGGCCTCTTCCCATCTTTCCCAGGTATGTTGGATGTAGCAATGTAGCAGTTCTCAGATGATTTGATAAAATCCTTCTGGCTCAGTCGGGAGAGGGGAGCAGTGTTCATTAGAGTAGTGGTCCCCAACCTTTTTGGCACCAGGGACCAATTTCATGGAAGGCAATTTTTCCACGGATGGTGGGGGTGGAGGGTTGGGAGGTGGTTTGGGGATGCTTCAGGCACATTACATTTATTGTGCATTTTATTCTATTATATCAGCTCCACCTCAGATCATCAGGCATTAGATCCTGGAGGTTGGGGACCCCTGCCTTAGAGGACTTAAGACAAGGACATCTGAATATCAGCCTCTGAGAGCACAAAGCTCTTTGCAAAACCATAACCAGTCTTTTCTACACCAAATGCGACACCTTTAAAGTCTCATTTGCAAATAAAAGATTGAAAGTTTCTGGTTATTTGCTTACTATCATTCCTCCAGGCACGATAACCAGGCAGCCTCCTAAGGACAGAGGGGCTGTCAATATCACTTCCAAGCAATGAGACCTCTGCCGGGTAGGAGAGAGGAGGGAGCAGACGCTCAACAGGCAATCCAGCTTTCACGCTAACACTCCCCGGAGCATTTTCATTACCCTTTCAGCATCAGGCCTTACCTTTTCCCTTCTCAAGGTCAGCTCTGTCTAGACAGTTCAACTTCCGGCAGCGAAGCACACTCACAATAGGCTTGTGCCCAGGACCTCTCAGGGCGCCCTTCCACCTAAATCGGGAGAGTCCCCTCCTTCTGTCTTGTTTGTGACCTTTCTCTAGGTGAGAAGGTCCCCTGCAAGGCTGCCAGGTCGGCCTTGTTATGGTGATGGTGCTGCAGAAAGCAGCTTCTCCCTCGTTAGAAGTGACATCACTGTACATTAAAGACATCATATCTCCTTTCATATTAAAATGCCTGTCAGCTCTCCTGCTCAAAGGTTGTAAATCTGCCAGAGTGGCCTGAGCTTGGGGAGTTTTCATTATGAAAATATGAAGATAAGCACTCTGTTTCCCTGTCAAAGGGAAAGACATAAGTCTTCTGGTAATGACATTACTTAAAAAAATAAATATATATTTTCCTAGCTGAGTGTTATAGCAGCACATTTGGACAAGATAGCTCCCCCCATTTTTTTAAGTTTTAAAAATTCAGACTTAAAAAGCAGACTGGCATACCTCAGATAGGAAATACAGCTGGGGTAAGATTTATTAATGTATGCTTTTCACACTTGCTCTTAGAGTAAATCATTAGACGTTTTCAATGATTTTAGCCCTTCATTTTTTCGTTCTTGTTGTCCAGTTTAGAAAATGACCAAAAAAAATACTTAACCCGCCATTCACTTGTAATTCACAAATAAACTAGTTGTGTTGGATTTAAGTTTTTTCTTAACATTTTTAAAGACTCACCACATCATCTTTTGCTAACAGAACTTGTTTGATGACAACCTCTCGCCAACACTGTGATAAAGCAGGTGCCAACTTCAAGATGGCACTTGCCATCTACCTCTAAAGGATTAAATCATGAGGTACTGCAGCTGCTGACCTTCAACACTCCCTGAAAGGAGTTCAGGTCAGAGATCAGGAACAAGGCACTCTGTGCTCTGGGAAGAACTGGCAGAACAGTTCTTTATGTAGTTAGACATTTTCAGGAGATTTTATGATCCCAGTTCCTGCATCTCTCTGTATCTAGAAAAGCACTTAAATCCTCATGGTGAAGTCTGCTTTTTAAGACAAGCAGCAACCTTCTGCAAAAAAAATGTGTTTGATTGCATATTTGATTCCCCTTCACCAGAATCACATGTATACTGAACCGCATGCCACACCCCTACCCCCCTCTTTGGAGCAATTTTTCAGAGCTGTCTCCCAGGCTATAGTCCTCATTTTGTCCCAAATAAAACTTAGCTCATTACTCTCACGTTGTGCTTTTTTTTTTAACTGACAAAGGTAAGTCTAAGGAGTCTTATTTGTGGAAGATGGGATTTCCTTTCTACCTAACCATATAAAAATAGAGAAAAATGACTGAAGAAACCACAGCATAGTTCATTGCCTCTGTGAGGCATCAGGTTTTAAATTAACCCTTTCCAAACAGAGACATTGGGCTTTTCTAAAAAGTCTTACAATCAAAGACATAAATTAAACTCTCAGACACTGCTGCATTCAAGGAGTGGGGCTTGTGAAGCAAAATTGTTGTCATCACAGTTTTTAAGGCGCTAAGTCATGTCCAACTCTTTTGAGATCCCATGGACAGTAGACTGCCTGGCTCCTCTGTCCATGGGATTCTTCAGGCAGGAGTACTAGAGTTGGTTGCCATTTCTTTCTCCAGGGGATCTTCCCGATCTAGGGATCAAACCTGAATCTTCTGCACTGGCAAGCATGTTCCTCACCATTGAGCAACCAGGGAAGCCCCGAGTTTTTACATTCATCTCAAATTTATTCTTACTTGGTAGTTGTGAAGAGGAACTAAGATTTCAGATACCATTACTTCTTTCTGCAGAAATGATCATGAAGATCAATGTGGGTTATTCAGGGCATCTCATTAAGTGAAAGAAAAGAGAAGTGGCTCAGCTGTCTTTGGTAGTCAGCTTACTCTGTGGATTCGTGAAGACTCAGATAACTCAGCTTACAAAGCTGACAAAACAAGAACTCTTCATAGGATGGAATTAACTCCTTTTTCATTCATAAGAGGCTAAAATATCAATATCTCTATATTCATCCCACTGACAAATGAAAGAAATACCACAACGCTTCCTCTCTCTGGTTTTGACACATTGCGGTGAACTGTACATTATCACTTTCCAAGGTAAGCTGTGAAATGTTTTTTATGGATGTAATTTATCTGTAATTCAGTAAGTGTAGGCCCAAGACTGGTGACTTTCTATAGATTCATTCGAATGAGAATAACCACACTCAATCATCCTAGGAAAGGCTTGGATATGAGACTAACTGTCCAATTACCATGAGCAAAAAAGAAAACCTCCAGGGAAGTGGCTGAAGCCTAGATATCCTGCTCTGCTCCTGTTGCTGTGCTCCGTGTAGTGTGTCTCAGCTCCAGCCTTGCTGGCTGGGGCCTGCTCTGTGGTTTTCTCAGTGGAGAAGGACATCTAGGTGAGATGAATCAATGATCGCAAATACCTAGAAATAAAGCTAAGCCAGGTTCTGGAGTTCCTTGTTGCTGTTTAGTCACTAAGCTGTGTCAAAATTTTTGCAACTCCAACCAGGCTCTTTTGTCCCTGGGATTTCCCAGGCAAGAATTCTGGAGTGGGTTGCCATTTCCTCCTCCATGGGGATCTTCCCGACCCAGGGATCGAATTTGTGTCTCCTGCATCAGGCAGATTCTTTATCACTGAGCCACCAGGGAAGCCTCTGGAGTTCCTAGCTCAAAGAATTGGCTTTGGCAATGTTATAAGCTAAGGAATTTGGGGTACTCAACTGTCCAGTTTTAACTTAACAAAATTCTCAAGGGCGGCCGTGTCCTTTCTCTACCCACCAGCTCCCACTTTTAGAAAATTTAAACCTTGTTTCAAAAGGTAACAATTACAACTAATAGCTAATAGTGGGAGGAAGCTGATGGCAGGTGCCCTCAGGTTCAAAAGGTCAGTTCAGACTCCACTGCCTGGTAAATTACCTAATAGGAGCCTTGGGCCAGGGTAAGAGGTGGTTGCAATTCAAAATGAAACCCAATCTTCACTCATCATCAGACCCAATGAGGTTTTAAGGGAATCTCTGACTTTACGATCCTTCTGTTGAAGGAGACAGGAAAGATTTTGGTCTCGGGGATTTCTGGCATGCTTTTCTTCCTGGTTGTGCTACAGGTACTCTGTACTCACAGATATTGGTTGGGGGTTCCTTCTGAAGTCACAGTCACACACTCACACAGGATGGGCCAGTGCCCAAGCCACTTTGTGCCACCTAACATAGTCAGGCACCAGGGTGGTTTCAGACATGTCCAAGACACGGGGGACCATTTAGCCCAGACAGCCAGTCATGACTTATCAGCCAGAGACACTAACCTACCCAAAATGCAGTGTCCTTGGACTCCATGAGTCTGAAGTTAATGACAAGCTTTATAAAACAAACAAACAGTAAGAATCCAACGTCCTCAAAGCCATGAAGAACTGACCTAATCACTCTGAGCTGGTATCCCTCTGGAGACTTTTATCTTCTTTACCTACAGCCAAAAAGTAAAAAGGACTGAAACCTCTAGCAGTCATTGCTTGGCCCTCCAAACGTCTTCCTAAATCGGCCTTGTTTGGTAAGTGAAATTGCAGCTGAAAGGGGTCAAGCCAATGCAGTGGGCATCACAGCACGGGGAAGAGGTCAAATTACTTTTGCCCTTCTGCTCCCAGCCCTTTACTGCTGGCCTGCTGCCAGCGTCCAGCCCTTGCCTGAATACCAGTGACTCTATATAGAAAGCCCAGCACAGTAAATTCACCTACAGTGAATCTAATTTGGGTATGTAATAAAAAGCAGTTTGGCAATAAGGATAATTTTCTTAGAAGCAGAAAAAGTGTATCTTTCTCATTTAGTTGCATTTCTTGCAGACTGCTTTAAAATCCTGAGCATGGAGGCCAAGGTCCCAGGCTCAATTTATATATAAAGGCTAGTCAGTTTACTTTGGTCCAGAGCCATAAACTGTACCTTCATTCTGTAAATATACTCTGTCCATGTGCCATTTAAGCACGTTTTACAAATCAGAAGGGGCTTCCCAGGTGGCTCAGAATCCACCTGTGATTCAGGAGACATGGGTTTGATCCCTGGGTTGGGAAGATGCCTGGAGAAGGGAGGGCATGGCAACCCACTCCAGTATTCTTGCCTGGAGAATCCGGTGGACAGAGGAGCCTGGCGGGCTACAGTCCACAGGGTTGCAAAGAGTTGGACACAACTGCAGTTACTGAGCATGCATGCCCTCACGCATCAATCAGAAGAGTGAGTTGGCCTTCCCTGGTGGCACAGTAGTAAGAATTTGCCTGCTAACGCAGGAGACACGTGTTCGATCTCTGGTGCAGGAAGATTCCACATGCCGAGGATCAACTAAGCCCGGGCACCCCAGTTACAGAGTCCGTGCTTTAGAGTCTGAGAGATGCAATTACTGAAGCCTGTGCACCTGCAGCCTGTGCTCTGCAACAAGAAAAGCCACCTCAATGAGAAGCTAATGCATTGCAACCAGAGAGTAGCTTCTGCTTACTGCATCTAAGAAAGCTTGAATGCAAAAACGAAGATCCAGTGCATCCAAAAATAAATAAATATGTCAACTTAAAAAATGGTCACAGTCTAAAAATTGAGAGTTATGTTTTATTTGGTGGGAATTTTTAGACCTTCAAGCCCCAAAGACAGCAATATCAAGTAACCCTGAGAACTGCTCTGAGGATGCGGGCAGTGGGATGGGCTTGCAGAGAAAGGGATTCAGGTTACAGAGAAGTTTGCAACAAGGGGCAAGTAGGCTAAACATCAAAAGACTATTGTTAATTAAGGAAAACCAACAAGCTCAGACATGCAGATGATACAACCGTTATGGCAGAAAGCAAAGAGGAACTAAAGAGCCTCTTAATGAGGGTGAGAGAGCAGAGTGAAAAAGCTGGCTTGAAACTCATTCACAAAACTAAAATCATGGCATCCAGTCCCATCACTTCATGGCAAATAGAAGGAGAAAAAGTGAAAACGGTGACAGATTTTCTTTTCTTGGGCTCCAAAATCACTGTGGACAGCGACTGCATCCATGAAATTAAAAGATGCTTGCTTCTTGGAAGGAAAGATATGACAGTCCTAGACAGTGTTTTAAAAAGCAGAGACATCACTTGCTGACAAAGGTCCATATAGTTGAAGCCATGGTTTTTCTAGTACCGATATGAGAGCTGGGCGGTAAAGAACTGATGCTTTCTAACTGTGGTGCTGGAGAAGACTCTTGAGAGTCCCTTGGACAGCAAGATCAAACCAGTCAATCCTAAAGGAAGTCAACCCTGAATATTCATTGGAAGGACTGATGCTGAAGCTGAAGCTCCAATACTCTAGCCACCTGTCCGTGGGATTGAAGACCCAACTCATTGGAAAAGACCCTGATGCCAGAAGAGATTGAAGGCAGGAGGTGAAGGGGACGACTGGATGGCATCACTGACATCATGGACATGAGTTTGAGCACACTCCAGGAGATACTGAAGGACAGGGAAGCCTGGTGTGCTGCAGTCCATGAGGTCACAGAGAGTCAGACACAACTCAGCGACTGGAAAACAGCAAGGAAAACCAGATATCAAGTTAAGGAATTTAGCGCTCTTCTGTAAATGGGAAGATGCAAGAGTCTGGGCTCTCTGAAATCATTCCTTTCATGTTCATCTCGGCTATCTGGGGCCAGTACCCTGCGTTTTTCACATCCTCTTTCCCCTAGATCCTCAGTGATTGCTGTAGGGAGCAGCTGCAGCCTGGTGGCTGCTGGATAGCAGGTATTGTTCTCCTTTGGGCCAGAATCACTGATGGCTGCAATATCCTTGTTTGTTGATATGGCAGGAAATACTCCATTTCTCAAATAGTTAGGTAAACAAATAAATAAGAAGGGGACGACTGGATGGCATCACTGACATCATGGACATGAGTTTGAGCACACTCCAGGAGATACTGAAGGACAGGGAAGCCTGGTGTGCTGCAGTCCATGAGGTCACAGAGAGTCAGACACAACTCAGCGACTGGAAAACAGCAAGGAAAACCAGATATCAAGTTAAGGAATTTAGCGCTCTTCTGTGAATGGGAAGATGCAAGAGTCTGGGCTCTCTGAAATCATTCCTTTCATGTTCATCTCGGCTATCTGGGGCCAGTACCCTGCGTTTTTCACATCCTCTTTCCCCTAGATCCTCAGTGATTGCTGTAGGGAGCAGCTGCAGCCTGGTGGCTGCTGGATAGCAGGTATTGTTCTCCTTTGGGCCAGAATCACTGATGGCTGCAATATCCTTGTTTGTTGATATGGCAGGAAATACTCCATTTCTCAAATAGTTAGGTAAACAAATAAATAAAGGAAAAGTGGGTTGCTGACAAATAAGAATGCGTTGGCACACACATTATCAGCTCCGTATGAAGTATGAGTTTTAAAGCACCTTTTACGGGTAAAGAAATGTTTTGGTATGTGACAGATTGTATTTTTGAAAGAGGGCAGCAACAAGATTGCCCGTCCCATGTGTTCTTGCGGTGTAACTTTGACACACGTCCCACTGAGGGAAGGAGTCTGGGATCTTAGTTCCCTGACCAGGGATCAAACCTGAGTCTCCTGCATTGGAAGTGCAGAGTCTTAACCACTAGATCACCAGGGAATTCTCCACTTTGTGACTGTTTTGACCAATAGACTGTAGTAGAAGTGGCCTGAGTTCTAAGGCTGGTTCATAAAAGTCTTCAGCCTTGCTTGCTGGGATACTCACTCAAAAAGTCTTTAACCACCCTATAAGGTGTCTGCCATGCTGTGAGGAAGCACAGCTCGCCCATGTAGAGTAGAGAGACCATTAGAGGTGGTCCTATGACTATCCAGAGAAATAGCAAGAGACAGAGGAGAGATGTCTAGCTGATTGCCAGCTGCATAAGCCCACTGTGGTTTGTTCTAGCTCTAGTCACGATCAGACTCCAAACTTGAGGGAGACCCTGAGTGAGAAACAACCAGGTCCATGCCAAATTCTCACCTACATAGACTGCAGAAGATCAAATGATTGTTATTTAAAGAACAGTCAGGTTTTGGGGTGATTCGTTAGGAATCAATAGATAATGAAAAAGAAGTTAGCAATTGGTCTCATGATTACTGTGGTACACAAATTGGGTAGCTGTGCAACTGAAAATAAATCAGGAAAAGACCTTGAACTCTAGGCTCAAATCCCAGACCCACAACCACATGATCTTGAACAGATTATTTTCCTGAGCCTCAGTCAACTCATTTACAGGTTGGCGATGACAACTGTAGTAACTTCACACAAGGTCTGTGTAAGGATTAAATTAATTCATATTCATAAAATGTATAGAAGAGTACCTGGCAGAGAGTAAGTGTTAGGAGGAGGATTCCAGGTGAAATAGGGGCCTGAAGCATATACAATTTAGTTTCTCTTAAATCCCAATATGGGTTCCCTGGTGACTCAGTGGTAAAAAATACTAGGGACATAATAGTAACTAGGCATTCTCCCTGTCTTACAGGAGCTTGTACACCACAAAGGAAGGGATATAAATAAACAAAAATTTACAAATGAGTCAGATTATTTTCAGAAACACCAGTCTTTAGGATACTCTCATTTATTGAGTAAGGAGTATAAACTGGTATTCCTGGAGAGACATCTGGCAACAGCTATAGCAAAATGTCCTTTAAAATTTGCAAATTGTTGGAAATAGTGATTTTACATTGGGCGATTTATCTAAAGAAACAGATAAGCATTCAGAAAACACACACATTCAGATATATGTTATTATTGTAGCAAATAATTTAAAATACAAAGTTGGTTTAATAATGAGAGGATTAGCTAAATTGTGGCTAAGTATTATGCTGTTATTAAATGATCTCATATTCACTACCATGTAAATGTCTTCTCCAAGTCTAGTTAAATGAGAAAAAGAGATAAGACTATCGAACTTCCCTGGTGGTACAGTGGGTAAGAATCTGCCTGCATCAGGAGACATGGGTTCTATCCTTGGTCTGGGAAGATCCTACCTGCGGCAGAGCAGCTAAGCCGGGGCACCACGATACTGAAGTCCACACACTCCAGAGTCCACGCTTCGCAACAAGAGAAGCCACCCCAAAGGGAAGCCCACACTCGAGGCAACTAGAGAGTAGCCCCCGCTTGCTGTAACTAGAAAAAGCCCCCCCAAAAAAGAATGGGTAACAACCTGAGTGGAGCGCACCACGTCCTGGTGCGTTGTTTTGCTCAGAGTGGTGAAATAACAGTCAAATTTTGAGGAGTTTTTCTTCTCTTGTCATCTGAATTTATCTACAGAAAATGTCATATTTGTGCTTTTTAAAAATAACAACTTCATTTCACTCAGGACTTGCCATTTTCTTGAAGAGTAATAAGCCCGTCTCATTAGATGTTTCTATTTGCCCTCACTTCT
>SJXQ01002943.1:273827-409347 GCA_006408695.1 Aepyceros melampus | reverse complement strand
TTTCTCCATCTATTAGTGTCCTCTTTGATTTCTTTCATCAGTGTTTTATAATTTTCTATATATAGGTCTTTAGTTTCTTTAGGTAGGTATATTCCTAAGTATTTTATTCTTTTCGTTGCAATGGTGAATGGAATTGATTCCTTAATTTCTTTTTCTACTTTCTCATTATTAGTGTATAGGAATGCAAGGGATTTCTGTGTATTGATTTTATATCCTGCAACATTACTATATTCATTGATTAGCTCTAGTAATTTTCTGGTGGAGTCTTTCGGGTTTTCTATGTAGAGGATCATGTCATCTGCAAACAGTGAGAGCTTTACTTCTTCTTTTCCAATCTGGATTCCTTTTATTTCTTTTTCTGCTCTGATTGCTGTGGCCAAAACTTCCAGAACTATGTTGAATAGTTTTGGAGAAGACTCCTGAGAGTCCCTTGGACTGCAAGGAGATCCAACCAGTCCATTCTGAAGGAGATCAACCCTGGGATTTCTTTGGAAGGAATGATGCTGAAGCTGAAGCTCCAGTACTTTGGCCACCTCATGCGAAGTGTTGACTCATTGGAAAAGACCCTGATGCTTGGAAGGATTGGGGGCAGGAGGAGAAGGGGAAGACTGAGGATGAGATGGCTGGATGGCATCATGGACTCGATGGACATGAGTCTGAGTGAACTCCAGGGGTTGGTGACGGACAGGGAGGCCTGGCGTACTGTGATTCATGGGGTTGCAAAGAGTCAGACACGACTGAGTGTCTGAACTGAACTGAATCATCATAAAAGATACTTGAGGAAAGTTTAAAGTTCTCAGGAAAGACTTTGCTGATATAAAAATGTAAAGTACAAAAATAACAAGCATTTCTTTTTTTAAGGATGTGCTACGGACTGGAGGAAATGCAGTAAGATGTTGACCATTGATATTAGATGGGAGAACTACAAACAACACTTTTTCTTCCTTCTACCTCTCTAGAATTTATACTTTTAGTATACTTAAGAAACTACTAAAAAAATTAATTGTTTTTAAAATAGTTACCAATTACCTTAAGTTTAAAATATCTATATACTTCTGTGATGCCATTTAGAAATAATACCCTAAAGCCTGGTAGTGACTTTGAGAACTATGTTCTCTCCATATTAGTTTTATCTGTCTCCCAAAAGTAATTCAAAGGTAATTCCTAAAAACTAAAATTGGATTGGCCAAAATTGTTTATTCACAGGAAGGAAAAAAAACAAAAGAGGGAGGAGGAGAAACCTGAAACCAAGGAGTTCCTGGCAAGAAATAGAATGAAAAAAGACAGTCAATAGTGGATTCTTTGATGATGATAGTACAGTAAAAGGAGGGATGATTTACTATCTAGGTTTTAAACAATTTATTATAGATTCAGGTCTTCTGGTAAACCAGTTTTTTAGTAATAAATGTGTCAATGAGGTAAAAGTTTTTCTTGATGTGAGATTGAATATGTGGCTGCTTTTATTTTTTTTCAGTCCATTATAGACTTCTAATAACAGGACACATTCCAGACAAGGAAATTGTACAATTACTATTGTAGACTTCTCTTTGTATAATAAAAAATAATCTTTTCCTTGGTGCGAAGAGTTCTTTGTGTCTATATATACATACACATATATACATACATATATGTATATATGTATGTGTGTGTGTGTGAAAGAAATTTGCCTTTTGTTTGGCAAATATGTTGTTTAAATATTTTGCTCTCACTTGATAATTTATCTTTTGACTGTTTTTAAATTTTTGCCAGAAATTTTTAACATATAATTTCCTTAAGCTATAGTCATGTGTGTAAAAAATAAAATATAGAAGCATTTAGTAGCATTATTGAATACCTCAAGTTCACTTCTGTTTTCAGCACTCTTTCAACCCCACCTCCTGTTCCACCCGATAACCTCCTGTTCCACCCGATATCATTTTAATTCACTTCAGTGCAACTCCAGCCATTTCAAGTTTAAACTATGGCAACTCAGGATTCCCTCCATTCCTTTTCCCTCTGTATCTACCAGAGTCATGTAAATTCCAGAGGCCTTTTAGAGGCTCATGGCATGGGGGAGGGTGATTGTCCTTCAGCTGCACTTTGTCCTGTTTGGTGCTGCTGAGATGACTGTACCACCCACTGATGTGGGCCTCACTGGAATGGGTGAGGTCCCTAACTCTACAGTAGCCCATGCTGCCATCTGCTGCTGCTTCCTCTCGTTACTACTGTGAGACCTCCTCAGATGTTCAAGATGGCTCCTGAGATTTATATCATAGTTGTATACTTTTCAGGCGAAGAATTGATGCTTTTGAAGTGTGGTGTCGGAGAAGACTCTTGAGAGTCCCTTGGACTGCGAGGAGATCCAACCAGTCGATTCTGAAGGAGATCAGCCCTGAGATTTCTTTGGAAGGACTGATGCTAAAGCTGAAACCCCAGTACTTTGGCCACCTCATGCGAAGAGTTGACTCATTGGAAAAGACTCTGATGCTGGGAGGGATTGGGGGCAGGAGGAGAAGGGGACGACGGAGGATGAGATGGCTGGATGGCATCACTGACTCGAAGTACGTGAGTCTGAGTGAACTCCGGGAGATGGTGATGGACAGGGAGGCCTGGCGTGCTGCGATTCATGGGGCTGCAAAGAGTCAGACATGACTGAGCGACTGAACTGAACTGAACTGATACTTTTCAAGGTAATTTCATCTTCTCTCTTATTATTCTTGGAGGCTACACAGGGTTGGTGGGGTTGCTTTGGCTTCTTCATTCAGACATTCCAGTTGCTCTCATTCCTTTATGAGGATGCAAATAGAGACCCTGTGAAGAGGCCTTTTCCTTAGTGTTCCAGGAAGGAACAGTGGAAGACACACAGGAAGCAGTGTGCCAGTCTTCTTTGCTCTTAGATCCAAACCTTCTTTTACCCTTGAGAGAATTTTAATTTCCTTTTAGACAGACAAAAACTGTCTCAGCTTTGTTCTCCCTTATTTTTCTGCCTTGAAACTGGGCCACAGAAATGTTGAGAAACTGACAGAATTCTCTTTGCCTATGATGAGATACCTTTCCTCTTTGTGTTAGTGAAGATCTTGTGCTCAGTTCTGATGTTTAGATCAACACTGCAGTGAAGGCAAAGGTAGCACAGGAAACAATCCGCCTGCTCAAAGTTAAAGGTGTCATCCTATGTTCATTTTTATGCAGTGAAATATATCCATCCCTCTGCTTTTGCTTCTGGGCTTATGTCACAGTAATTCTAATGTCTTTTTTATATCACAATTTTGCAAAATTTCATCCACATATACTTCTAGGACTTTTATAGAACAACATTTTAAACATGTAAATCTTGGACTTATCTTGCATCTATTTTAGTATACACAAGATATGAATTCAGTTTACTAATTTCTCGAAATGATACTATAACAGCTTAGTGGTTTGGAGTCCTTGGGGGGATATTTTGCCTGAAGTATCCAACTTGCCAGGAATATTCACTGATTTCATGATGAGACCTGTGAACCAGTCTTTAGAGTTAAGAGCAGTGATTGTCAACTTTGACTGCCTATCAGAACATTTGGAGAGAGTTAAAAATACTGATAACTGGATCCCAGCTTCTAATGCAATTGTTTTGGAGTACAGTCTGTACATCATGATTTTAAAAATCTTTCTGGATGATTATAATGCAGTCGAAATTGAGTACTATTAAATTATAAACCTGTCTTTAGGGCAAAAAAGAGCATGAGTGAAAGCCATGTGATGCTTTTTCATAGAGCAGTATGGAGCATGTATCCCAGTTACCTTGGATATGTGGGCTTGTTGAAACCCAGATTTCTGTGCCCCTCTCTTAGAGTTTCTGAGTCAGAAGCTGCAGAGTGATGCCAAATAATTTGCATTTCTAACAAGTTCTTGATTCCTACTAATGTTACTGGTCCAGGGACCACACTTGGAGAGGAAATGTAATAGAGTATTAAAAGAACTTCTGGAGGAAAATAACTCTAGACCTTTTATTTGGTCAGAAGGTAGCATCCACATTTATACTGATACTTTTCATTCTCCCATTTGAATTTCAAAAAGATTATAAATGAAATTATGCAGAATTTATTATTTAGCTACACTCATTCTTAAGATGTGATTTAAGGTACAATAAAATAAAACATAAATGGAAAGAAGGGGCAAAAATTAGAACAGTAAAATGATGTCTGGAAAGACAAAATTAAAAGGGTAGTGTGCATATGTACATTTGCTGATGTTGTACCATAAATGTGGTAAACTTTCAACAGTGAACATTAAACAGGGAAACAAAATCATAGCAAAATTTATAGTGCTCTTGAGATGAAAACAAGCCAGTACTTCAGATAAAAACATATCACTGTCCTGACATCAGAGGAAACTTTCCTCTATATTTGCTTTCAATATAAGTCTATACAACATTGTGAATAACATCTTTTCTCTTCATGTTTGTTACAATGAATGTAGATATTCTGTTGATCAAAGCTTAATTATAACATTAGAATACTAGGTAATTTGATCACTAGGTTATTTGGAGTTTCTTTTTTTTCTTAAATGAGTTTCAGAGTACTTTTATTTAAATGATTCCTCAGTCCTCAATATAAATTATTGATTCCCATCAAAATGTAGCAGAAGCAGTTATACTGAGGACACATGAGAGTATTCAGATTTAACATTCTCAGTTTGTTGGTCTTGAGAACAGATGAACTTTCCTTCATTCTGGATCTTGGTTCTTACCTTAGAGAGTGAGAGATCATAGAATTTTTGAGAATCTGATGATAACAAAGCACCTGCTTTCTAGAAAATAATATACAGATCATAAATATTCATAAATTCCAAATTTATGGACTTGGTTTCTTGCTAAAGTACTTGTAACCCTAAAGTCAATACTCCAGTTGTGGTAGAACCAGACAGTGTTTCATCTCTCAGACTGTAAAAAAGTGTTATTTTTAACAGCACATTTAGTGCCATGTTTTTCACATTTTTGTGCTTTTGCTTTTTATTTCACTGGTAAAATAACCCCTAAGCACAGGAAGGCCATGATGTGCCTCATGGAAAAAAATGTGTGTTGGATACTCTTTATTAGCTTCATTCAAGCATGATTAGAGTGCGGTTATAGCCATTAGTTCAATGTTAATGAATTAACAGTAAATATTAAATGAAAGTAAAAAAAAAAAAAGAAGGAAAATTAAAGTTGCTCAGTAATGTCTGACTCTTTGTGACCCCATGGACTGCAGCCTGCCAGTCTCCTCTGTTCATGGGATTCTCCAGGCAAGAATACAGGAGTAGGTTCCCTTGCCCTACTCTGGGGGAATCTTCCCAATCCACGGAATGAACCCAGGTCTCCCACATTGCAGGCGGATTCTTACCATCTGAATCAGCAGAGAAGCCCAATATTAAATGTTCAGTCAGTTCAGTTCAGTCGCTCAGTTGTGTCCAACTCTTTGTGACCCCATGGACTGCAGCATGCCAGGCCTCCCTGTCCATCACCAACTCCTGGAGTTTATTCAAACTCATGCCCATTGAGTCAGTGATGCCATCCAACCACCACATCCTCTGTCTTCCCCTTCTCCTCCCACCTTCAATCTTTCCCAGCATCAGGGTCTTTTCAAATGAGTAAGCTCTTCACATCAAGTGGCCAAATTATTGGAGTTTCAGCTTCAGCATCAGTCCTCCCACTGAATATTCAGGATTGATTTCCTTTAGGATGGACTGGTTGGATCTCCTTGCAGTCCAAGGGACTCTCAAGAGTCTTCTCCAACACCACAGTTCAAAAGCACCAATTATTCAGTGGTCAACTTTCTTTATAGTCCAACTCTCACATCCATACAGGACTACTGGAAAAACCATAGCCTTAAGTAGATAGACATTTGTATTAAATGAGGTGTCTTTATTTTATGAGGTGTCTTTATGAGGGATCTTTATTAAATGAGGTGTCTTTAAATAGAAACACACATAAAACAGGATTATATATTAATAAGTTGAAAACCAATATTGTGACCACAGGTTTGCAAAAACCTTTCTCTGTATTTTCCCAAGGAAAGTAACCCTTCATTTCCCCTAAGAGCAATGATTCAATAGTCACTAATTCTGTGTTTTGAGGTGACATTATAAAACATAACCATCCAGATATCAAGAACTGACTGTATTTACCCCAAATTTGCCTTCAGATTCAGGGATCTTTATAAGATACTGAGTATGTGTTAGGTAAGAGCCCTCAGTGAAGAATGGATGTACCGAGTTTTTTGGGAATTGTCTTGAAGGAGTACTATTTCTCTTAATGAGCTTTATTTTAGGGTTATTGGCTCAAAACCAGACTGCTGGGTTTCAAACTGTGTCACTCACTAGCTGTATGATCTTGGGCAAGTTTCTTAGACCAAGCTTCCTCATCTAAAAAATAAATAAAGGAATTAAGAAAAGGACTGAACATCAAACAGTTCATAGGATATTGTTAATACTTTAAATTATCAACAGAGAAATATGGGAATAATTAGAGTTCTCATTACCCAGCAAAGAGGGGGTTAGACAGTAGGATGCAAATATGCAAAAATAAACTGCTTAATTTTTATACCTCAATGAGTGTGACTTCTCAAACTGTTTACCATTCAGCTTCTCATGGCTCTGTTCACAAATGAGTTTGTTGGAATTAATAACTGAAGGAATAGCTCACAACAAAACAAACTTCTCATTCCCCAACTTTGAGCTGAAAATAATCATGGGAAAAAATAGCTAAGCCTCAAAATGAAGAGAAAAGATGTAGCAATGAGATTAAAAATATTAAAGTTAAGATAAAAGGCTAAAATAAAGGTAAGAAGCTTAGAGATTGTAAAAGAAAAAAAAAAAAGCAAAAGGAAAACTTACAAAATGCAATAAGGTATTTATGCCCAAGTCAAAGCTCAAGGTATATCTGGTTTCCTGAAGGGTTGGGTCCCCTATTATAACTATGGTATTAACTACTCTGCTACACAATTCTTCAGAGATCTTTAGTAACATAGTACAGGACCACTGAGTTCAAACAACTGGAGGGCTTTAGGCAAAGCATCAGTTTATATCAGCTGAGTAGTGCACACTGATAGAATGAATATGATAATGAAATAATTCTGCAGACTAAACAGTTGAAGTTTAAAGACTTTCAAATTTGTTCTTATATTGCCTTGGTTATTTTTGACCCTTTGCATCCTAAGATTAGACTTAAAGAATTTACATATCAATTTCCACTGAGTATGTTTGCAATTTAATCCATGATGCAATCAGTTGGCAGTCTTACATATCTTTTGTTAGATATGTGTGTGTGTGTTTGTGTGTGTGTACTTAGTCATGTCTGACTCTTTACAACCCCACAAACTGTAGCTTACCAGGCTCTTCTATCCATGGGATTTCCCAGGTCAAGAATACTGGAGTGGGTTGCTGTTTCTTCCTCCAGGGCATCTTCCCAACCGGAGGATCAAACCCACATCTCTTGTGTCTCCTGCCTTGGCAGGTGGATTATTTTTTAATTAATTAATTAATTTTAATTGGAGGATAATTACTTTACAATATTGTGGGGTTTTTTGCCATATATCATTATGAATTGGCCATACTTATACATGTGTCTTCTGCATTCTGAAACCCTCTCCCACCACCCTCTCCACCCTATCCCTCCAGGTTGTCACAGAGCACCAGATTCTTTACTACTGTACCACCTAAGAAGCCCTTTGTTAGATTTATTTCTAGCTATTTGATTTGTTTTTGCTTTTATAAATAGAATTGTTTTAAAATTTCATTTTATATTTGCTCATTTCTTGTATATAGAGAAAACAATTGATTTTAAAAATATTAACCTTGTGTTCAGTGAACTGGTTAATCACCCCATTGTCTCCTCCTCTGCCCTCTCCTCCTCTCTCTTCCTCTCCCTTGTATCTTTTTCCTAGTCCTCCTCCTCCTTTTTTGCCTAATGGGACTGGTTACAAACTTCATTTCAGTGTTGAATAGAAATGGTAATAGTAAGCATCTTTGTCATATTTCATTTCCAGGGGAAAGCTTCAACATTTCTCCATTAATTACATTTTATATGTTAAAATTATGAATATATGCACACTAAAAGACACTATTAGCATTTGGAGAGGGCAGCCCCAGAATGGAAAATATATTTTCAATATATAACTTTGGGTGGGAGGGAGGCTCAAGAGGAAGGGATAATGAATACTTATAGTTGATTCAATTTGTTGTACAGCAGAAACAAACACAACATTGTAAAGCAATTATCCTCCAAATAAAAATAAATAAATAAAGGCCTGTCTTTAACAAAACACTTCTGTTAAGAATATATAAACTAACAATTCATAGATGAGTTGAAAAAAATGGGCAAACACTTGAATAAATACTTTAGAAAGAGTATGCCTAACAAGCCAGAGAGACGTGAAAAGATGCAAACATTTATGAGTCATTATGGCAATCCACTCCAGTACTCTTGCCTGCAAAACCCCATGGACGGAGGAGCCTGGTAGGCTGCAGTCCACGGGGTCGCTAAGAGTCGGACACGACTGAGCGACCACTTTCATTTTTCACTTTCATACACTGGAAAAGGAAATGGCGACCCACTCCAGTGTTCCTGCCTGGAAAATCCCAGGGACGGGGGAGCCTGGTGGGCTTCCATCTGTGAGGTTGCACAGAGTCGGACACGACTAAAGTGACTTAGCACTTAGCAGGAAACAGAAATTAAGACCACAGTGTAATATCACTATATATCCACTGCTGCTGCTGCCGCTAAGTCGCTTCAGTCGTGTCCGACTCTGTGAGACCCCACAGACGGCAGCCCAACAGGCTCTCCCGTCCCTGGGATTCTCCAGGCAAGAACTAGAAGGGCTAAAATGAAAATGACTGACAACATCAAGTATTGGTGAGTATATAGAGAGCTAGAAATCTCCTAAACAGCTGGTAGGAGTAGAAAATGGTAAAACCACTTCCTGTTTAACAGCATATATTAAAGCTTACTGGCTTCCCAGGTGGCACAGTGGTAAAGAATCCATCTGCCAATGCAGGAGAGGCAAGTGACGAAGGTTTGATCCTTGAGTTGGAAAGATTCCCTGAAGGAGGAAATGCCAACCCCCCTCTAGTATTCTGGCCTGGAAATCTCCATGCACAGTGGTGGGGTGCAGTCCATGAGGTTGCAAAGAGTCGGACATGAGTGAGTGACTAAGCGTGCGTGCATCGCACACGTGGTCATACACACACTCAAAAGCTTACTGAAATCACAGAAAGAAAAGCCACAGATTAGGGGCCACTGGTATACAAGTCTACGGTATATATTCCTCTGAATCCAGGGTTGTTTGTGTGGCAATAGTGTCTTCTCATTACTTTACAGAATTATATATATATATTTATATTTGTGTGTGTATATATAATTTATATATTTATTCTCCCTACTATTAATAGACAATTGAGTCATTTCCCAGTTTTCAGTTAAAATGTAATGCTCCTATGAGCAATCTTGTACATGCACTGTAATAATCATAGTTTGGCATATCTGTTGAATATATAATTGTTTGGACTAGAGAAAACATGGATATTAACCTTTAGTTGGTTGAGGTTGTGCTGTGCTCAGTCATGTCCAACTTTTTGCATCCCCACGGACTGTAGCCCACCAGGCTCTTCTGTCCATGGGATTCTCTGGCGAAAATACTGGGGTATATTTTTGGATCTTTAGGAGATCTCCCAGACCTAGGAATTGAAATGGTATCTCTTATGTTTCCTGCATTGGCAGGTGGCTTCTTTATCCCTAATGCTACCTAGGAAGTCCTAAATGTTATCAAATGTGCAGTATAAACTGGAATATCAGTTACTTCAGGCTGGAATTTAAAAAATTATTTCTTAAATTTTTATTTTTCAAGACTAGTCAAATCTATAAACCTATATTTTCTATCATCCCTTTGTTCAGCATATCCTGCTATTAATCACTTAGTAGCTGTCTTGGTTATCAGATTAACTGTTGCATATACCAAAGAGAAACTGTAAAGTGCTTCCTTTAAGTGAAAAGTTGAAAGTTTTTGGCCTAAATAAGGCAAAAAAAATTGTATGCTGAAGTTGCCAATATCTATAGTTAGAATAAATCCTCTGTTCATGAAATTGTGAAAAAGGAAAAAGAAATTCACGCTAGTTTTGCTGTCACATCTCAGACTGCAAAAGTTAATGACTGTAGTGTATGATAAACCCTAAGTTAAGATGGAAAGACACATTTTGTATAAGATATTCTGAGAGACCACATCATACGACTTTTGTCACAATATATTGTTATAATTGTTCCATTTTCTTATTAATTTCGTACTGTGCCTAATTTAAGTTAAACTTTATCATGGCATAGGAAGAAGCAATACATATATGGTTTGGTATAATATGAGGTTTCCAGCATTCACTGGTGATCGTGGGAAAACATATGCTCCACAAATAAGGGAGAGCTACAACATTGACATAAAATTTAAAAACAAACAAAACTAACCTACAATACTAGAAGTCAAATTGGAAAAGTACCCAGGAGAAGGCACTAGGGCATTTCTAGAGTAATACTGGTAATAGTAATTACTTGATCTGGAGATTGGTTATGTAAGGGTGTGTGAAATTTCAGTGAGCTGTACTTGTGATTTGTAGTTTCCTGAATGTATGTTGTACTTCAATAAAGCAATGACAACAAACAGAAAGCCTAAGGGATCAAATAAAGCTATTTGATTTTGAATGACTAAAGAGGTGCCATAAATGCCTAGTGTACCTCAGAAGAAAAAGTAATCCATACTTAAAGATATTTGAAATTTATGAGCCGAAAGCCTAAACCTCTGTCAAAAATCCTGATGGGAAAATTTTGAAAGGCACCCCTTTCAAAGGGGTATTCTGCTTGTACCTCAGAATAGGCAACCTGTACTTCTCCACTGGGAGAAGCAACTATTAGTAGGCAGGAAATTCTGCATTCTCACACCATCAACCCACGTTAACCCCTTTACCAAGAACATTTTAGCAGAAGTTTCTCCATTGAATTCCCCAATTCCATTTGCCCTATAGTGTTGTCTCACAGGGCCCTGAGACTGGGGTTCCATCCCTAGGTCCCAAAGATGGCCTGGAGGAGGACATGGCAATGCATGCCATTATTCTTGCCTGGAGATTCCCATGGACAGTGGAACCTTGGCGTAATACGGTCCATGAGGTCGCAAAGAGTCAGACTCAACTGAAGCGACTTAGCAGACATGCAGGTTCTCCTGCTAATAAATATCATTATTTGGTCCTCATTTGTAACTGAATCTATTTGTCAGCCACAAACATATGGCCAAATGAATGCATCCACTGGCTGATGAACATGATTGCTTTATTATATTTTCTTCTTTTCAAGTAAGGAAGAAGAAGTATCCCCAGATAAAATATACCAAGATTTCTGAGTTCTGTGACTAATGACAGAATTTTCACTGTCTCTTTCTTAGATTGCTAATTCAATTACTAACAAACTATGAAAATAAGGGCAAACATATAGCATCTCTTAAAACTGAGAAAGGTCCATAAGGATGTCAGAAACTCCCAGGAATTTCTGATATAAAATAATGGATGAGTCCAGACTAGAGTCCTTAGTTGAAAGTTAACTCACCTCCTTACTAGGAGAAAATGAATCAGTATTCCCAAGATGAAAATGGAAAACACCCTGGAGAACATAAACTGCCTAATTTGAGGAGAGTTTTAGAGGCAAAGATAAATACAGAGGCAATAAAGACACAGTACTCAAAAAAAAAAAAAAATCTTTGGTTTGATCAACCAGAGTTGAAAGCAGGGCACTTGAAATGTGGCAAGGATCCTGCATTAACCAGAGAGATCCTGCAGTGTTGAATAAAGCTGTCTTCTCTCTCTATTAGAATTTACAATTGCTCTGGATTTTCCAATAGTTTTTATTAGATAATCAATCATCAATATAAAATGCATTCTTAGAAAGGAAATAAATGTATTATTATTTTTAGATATGATTATTTGCCTAGAACACAAAACAAATAAAAACTGATAGCAATCTTGATAGTAGAGTAGAATCTGTTTATAGAGTAAATATGTCACACTCCATCAGAGCAACAATAATAGATTAGAAAGGAAAATATCAAATCATAAACAATAGATACAAAATAGGTAGGAAAACTTTTCAGTAAGAATGGAGAACCCTCAAATTGTGCAGTTATTATAAACATGGTAATTCTCCTTAAGAAAATAGAGCAACTGAAAGCAATCCCAATGAGATGCTTTTCTTTTTGAAATTTGAAGAATGAATCTAAATGTCAACTGAAAGGATAATTTGATGTTTCCTTCTCCCCAAATTACAACATTATATTCAATGAAACACACAGACCTTATATTTATGATCAATCATGTTTGACATAATCATCGATTAAAAAAAAAAAAACCCAATTTGTTTTATTCCCAGGAAGTTATTTACTTCATACCTCCTTCCAATCAATTTTCATCTCCAAACTTCTCCACATCCACAATTCCGACCATAGGCAAATATCATGCTGTTTGTTTATTTTTTTTCACTACAGGTTATTTAGGTTAGTTTTTGAATTTTCAGTTCAGTTCAGTCACTCAGTCATGTCTGACTCTCTGCAACCCCATGAATCGCAGCACACCAGGCCTCCCTGTCCATCACCAACTCTTGGAGTTTACCCAAACTCATGTCCATCGAATCAGTGATGCCATCCAGCCATCTCATCCTCTGTCGTCCCCTTCTCATCCTGCCCCCAATCCCTCCCAGCATCAGAGTCTTTTCCAATGAGTCAACTCTTTGCATGAGGTGGCCAAAGTACTGGAGTTTCAGCTTCCACATCAGTCCTTCCAGTGAACATGCAGGACTGGTCTCCTTGCAGTCCAAGGGACTCTCAAGTGTCTTCTCCAACACCACAGTTCAAAAGCATCAATTCTTCAGCACTCAGCTTTCTTCACAGTCCAACTCTCACATCCATACATGACCACTGGAAAAACAATAGCCTTGACTAGACGGACTTTGTTGGCAAAGGAATGTCTCTTCTTTTTAATATGCTATCTAGGTTAGTCATAAGTTTCCTTCCAAGGAGTAAGCATCTTTTAATTTCATGGCTGGAGTCACCATCTGCAGTGATTTTGGAGCCCCCCAAAATAAATTCTGACACTGTTTCCACTGTTTCCCCATCTATTTGCCATGAAGTGATGGGACCAGATGCCATGATCTCAGTTTTGTGAATGTTGAGCTTTAAGTCAACTTTTTCACTCTCCACGTTCACTTTCATCAAGAGGCTTTTTAGTTCCTCTCACTTTCTGCCATAAGGGTGGTGTCATCTGCATATCTGAGGTTATTGATATTTCTCCCGGCAATCTTGATTCCAGCTTGTGCTTCTTCCAGTCCAGCATTTCTCATGATGTACTCTGAATATAAGATAAATAGCAGGGTGACAATATACAGCCTTGACGTACTCCTTTTCCTATTTGGAACCAGTCTATTGTTCCATGTCCAGTTCTAACTGTTGCTTCCTGACCTGCATACAGTTTTCTCAAGAGGAAGGTCAGGTGGTCTGGTATTCCCATCTCTCAGAATTTTCCACAGTTTACTGTGATCCACAGAGTCAAAGGCTTTGGCATAGTCAATAAAAGAAATAGATGTGTTTCTGGAACTCTCTTGCTTTTTCCATGATCCAGTGGATGTTGGCAGTTTGATCTGGTTCCTCTGCCTTTTCTAAAACCAGCTTGAACATCTGGAAGTTCACGGTTCACGTATTGCTGAAGCCTGGCTTGGAGAATTTTGAGCATACTTTACTATTGTGTGAGATGAGTGCAATTGTGTGGTAGTTTGAGCATTCTTTGGCATTACCTTTCTTTGGGATTGGAATGAAAACTGACCTTTTCCAGTCCTGTGGCCACTGCTGAGTTTTCCAAATTTGCTGGCATATTGAGTGCAGCACTTTCACAGCATCATCTTTCAGGATTTGAAATAGTTCCACTGGAATTCCATCACCTCCACTAGCTTTGTTCGTAGTGATGCTTTCTAAGGCCCACTTGACTTCACATTCCTCGATATCTGGCTCTAGGTGACTGATCACACCATCATGATTATCTTGGTCGTGAAGATCTTTTTTGTACAGTTCATCTTTGTATTCTTGCCACCTCTTCTTAATATCTTCTGCTTCTGTTAGGTTCCTACCATTTCTATCCTTTATCGAGCCCATCTTTGCATGAAATGTTCCCTTGGTATCTCTAATTTTCTTGAAGAGCTCTCTAGTCTTTCCCATTCTGTTGTTTTCCTATATTTCCTTGCATTGATTGCTGAGGAAGGCTTTTTATCTCTCCTTGCTATTCTTTGGAACTCTGCTTTCAGATGCTTATATCTTTCCTTTTCTCCTTTGCTTTTCACTTCTCTTCTTTTCACAGCTATTTGTAAAGCCTCCTCAGACAGCCATTTTGCTTTTTTGCATTTCTTTGCCATGGGGATGGTCTTGATCCCTGTCCCCTGTACAATGTCATGAACCTCTGTCCATAGTTCATTAGGCACTCTGTCTATCAGATCTAGTCCCTTAAATCTATTTCTCACTTCCACTGTATAATCATAAGGGATTTGATTTAGGTCATACCTGAATGGTCTAGTGGTTTTCCCTAGTTTCTTCAATTTAAGTCTGAATTTGGCAATAAGGAGTTCATGATCTGAGCCACAGTTAGCTCCCAGTCTTGTTTTTGCTAACTGTATAGAGCTTCTCCATCTTTGGCTGCAAAGAATATATTCAGTCTGATTTCGGTGTTGGCCATCTGGTGATGTCCATGTGTAGAGTCTTCTCTTGTGTTTTTGGAAGAGGGTGTTGTTGTGTTGTTGTTTTGATCTTTAAATGATTATATAATAGCTAATCTTTTCTTCTGAACTAATTTTATTAGAAATATCATTTATGTTGTTGATCAATTGTTTATTCTTTTCATTGTTGAGAGTTTTATATTTTGTTGTTAATATAACATTCTACTTTTATTCATTCTTCTGTTTTTTTCTCAATTCTCCTATTGTTGGCTAATTGGATTGTTTCTAGTTTTCAAGGGTATTTGTAAGCAAATAGCCTTGGAAAATAAAAATAGGATCTCTCCATGGAACAAAGGGTGTGAGTTCAGCTGCTAAATCCTGTCTGACTCTGCAACCTCATGGACTGTAGTCCGCCGAGCTTCTCTGTCCATGGGATTTCCCAGGCAAGAATACTGGAATGGGTTGCTATTTCCTTCTCCAAGGTATCTTCTGGACCCAGGGATCAAGCATACATCTTCTACACTGGCAGGCAGATTCTTTACTGCTGAGCCGCATCAGGGAAGCCCTGGAACAAAGGGTTCCATCTGGTGTTGACCATCTGGTGATGTCCATGTGTAGAGTCTTCTCTTGTTGTTGGAAGAGGGTGTTTGCCTTACCATACTTGAATAATAAACCTATGATTTAAAATGGGGTGCTAGAGGGATATTGCAGGAGCAAAGGCTTCTTTTGTTTTTTTGATGTCCTTTGATTTTGCCTTATCTTGCTCCAAATTCATGATTACCAGGAGTGTATGTGTAGAACTTTAGTGATGCTCTATTCCACTGGGCCCCCAGGAGTATGAGATCCCATGGTGAGCTTGCAGCCTCGGTTCACCCCCACTTTTTTGCAGTCCTCACAATGTTAACATTATGAGCCTAACACTACACTTCTCTGAGATGGGTTCCTGATGCCCTGGTGCTCTCCTCTGCTCACTACCTGCCAGCCTCAGTCCACTTGCACCCTTGAGGGTTTATCCTATTGTTCTCCCAATGTGGACACCCCACACACCAGGCTTAGTATCACAGAGTTGGCTCCTGATGCCTAGCTCCTTTGGCATGCCTATTTGGTAGTCTCTATCCACCTGCAGCCTAAAGGAGTATCTCTTGCTTGCCTGGACGGTATACCAGCTTTGGCTTAGGCAACTGAGAAAATTTCTCTATCGTCCAATAGGCTAAACCCACATCTTGAAAGAAAGTGAATCTCAGCTATGGGGAGGGAGTCTCTCACAAGTTATTCCTTCCTTGGGCACTCTTTCTCAGACCTAGGATACTCTTTAGAGTTATCTTTTCATCTTTAGTTACTGCCTGTATATAGTTAATAGTTCTTTATATTATTTTTTCCATTTAATTAATTTATTGCTCTTCATTGGACCCTAATTTAGTAAGTTTGTATTTGAGATGAAAGATCTCAAGATATGTCACTTATCTAGGCTATGCAAACAGAATGCCTCTTTTTGAGTTTTAGTAAATAAGAGTAAGAGCAAGCATCCCTTGATGAATGGAACAAGTTTGCTCTACATGCAATGTAGTTTCATAAAATAAATTTGTGGTATCTACCATTGTTTAGTAACATGAAGATAAAATTCATCTTGATTTGCAATGGGTAGATTTTAAATGTTCTATAGCCACACAAAAACACCAATCAGAGAGAGTATTTCCCATCTAATTCTTTAAAACTTGCCAATCCTGGATGTTGAATCTTTCTTTAGTAAACGATGATGAAACAATGCTTTTATCAGTGTGTGAGAACCAACTTGAAATTCAGTAACTCTTAGATTTAAGAAACATATTCTAATTTCAGATTGAATTATAATCTATTAATACATGTTTAGATTGTTGAGAAAATAATCACTGAAAAGAAATAATAGCGCATCCTTTGTTTACTCATTCATCTGTTCAATCAACACTCACTCATCAAGCACCAACTGTGTCCCAGGTGCAGTGAACTCTTCGGTTTGAAAAACTAGATGAACTAAGAGAAAACGATAGAGTTAAGAATTAAAGTAGGTTCTGACTCTAGTATAAGCTTTTTTGTTGGTAATTCTTTTTGTCAATGTAACATCTTAATACCTAATTTCCTTTTTATTTTTTAGAATAAAAAAGAAATTTCCTGTTCCATGTAACCAAATAGCAGGAAAGGCAGAGATATGGCTTGTCTCAGAAGATAACACCACCAGGAACTTCTTCCTTCTTCTCTAGTTCTGCATCTCTATATGGTCAGGTTCCTCTTCTCAGCTTCTCCCATTATACAATGCCTGAGAACATGGCTACTCCTGGAACCATGTCTCACACATTCCCCTCACATATTCCCCCTTGCGAGGTAATAGAAAATATATGTTGGTTCTGCCCCCAGTTCCCGGCACAGAGCTCCTGAAACCCTTATAATTTCCTAAGTGATAAGAGCTCTTGAGGCATTTCTGTTCTAATATTTGGTCTTTGACCCTGGTTCCTGACGATGCTCCTAAACCTTTGTCATTTCCTGGGTGATAGGAGCATCTTTTAGTCTAATGTAGTAGCTCTGGATAGCTTCCGGATGGTAGGTGGTTACCAGAAAAGCTGAACCATATGAATAGAAGCTTGGAATTTTCAGCCCCACTTACCATGTTCTTGAGAAGAGAGAAGGCCTAAAAACAGAGTTAATGATTGATTGTGCCTTCATGATGAAGCCTCCATAAAAATCCCAATAATAGGAGGTTCCAAGAGCTTCCAGGCTGGTGAAAGTGCAGAGGTTTGGGACAGGTGGTACACTCAGAGAGAGAGCATAGAGGTACATGCCTTTTCCCCATATGTTTCCCTATCACCCATTTGGTTGTTCCTGAGTTATATTCTTTTGTAATAAACCAGTGATCTACTAAGTAAAATGTTTCTCTGAGTTCTGTGAACTGCTCTATCAAGTTAATCACAGCTTTGATCCCTGGGTTGAGAAGATCCCTGGGAGGAGGAAATGGCAACCCACTCTGGTATTCTTGCCTGAAAAATCCCATGGACAGAGGAGCCTGGCGGGCTACAGTCCAAAGGGTCACAAAGAGTCAGACATGATTGAATGACTGTGCACACACTAGCAAGTTAATAAAAACCTGAGGGTCCTCATGGGAACCTTTGATTTTTAGCTAAGTTGGACAGAAGTTGGGGAAAACTTGAGAAGCTACTAGTTGTGACTGACATCTGAAGTAAGGTGGGGATAGTCTTGTAGAACTGAATCTATAGCCTGTGGCATCTGATACCGTCTCTCAGTAGATAATGTCAGAATTGAGTTGAATTGTTAGGACACTAGGCTGATATCTGGAGCATTGCTTGGACGTGTGAAGAGGACCCTCACTCTCCTCCACCACAACACACACATTGGAATTGGTAATCAGAAAATACCCCTCCTAGACTTCTCTGGTGGCTCAGATGGAAAAGCATCTGTCTACAATGCGGGAGACCTGGGTTCGAGCCCTGGGTTGGGAAGATCCCCTGGAGAAGGAAATGGCAATCCACTCCAGTACTGTTGCCTGGAAAATCCCATGGACAGAGGAGCCTGGTACGCTACATACCAGTCTATGGGGTTGCAAAGAGTCGGACACGACTGAGCGACTTCATTTCAGAGCTCTAATTTAGAAGCCAGAGTAGAGCTCTGAATGGCACAGTTTCAGTCAAATTACTAAACTCAGGCCATCCAGTTGAGGTTCTTTGATGGACCCAATTTGGATTAGGTGTCTAAGCATAGGCCTATCATTGTGGCAAGGAATGTAGGGCTTATAAGAGAACTGCAACTCATAGTAAACACTTGGAGAGCTAGCATGTATCTGAGTGACAGTGGGAGGTTCACATCTAGGCAAATAAAGCAATATTCAATAAGAAGCCAATGTGGGGGGTAGGTTATTACTAATTACTAACAAGGAATGATTACCATAGTGCTGGAACTCTCCTATAAGCTTATTACTGCATTTAATACAACTAACTTTGATTTTTTTAAATTGTCAAATGTTTCAAAGTTTTTCATTGCAGCACTGCATTGTTTTTAATAACAGAGAGGTTATGACAACTCAAAATTCTATTATAGGAAACTTAAAAAAAAACCCCAAACCTGTTCCATTCATCTGGTGGAGTACTGTGCAGCTGTAAAAATGAGCAGGAAGATCTCTGTCCACAGATATGGAGTAATCACCATCATATATTATTAAGCAAAAAAAAGTGAAAGATGCAAAACACTTTTATAGTATTTGAATTTTGTGTAAGAAAGAGAAGGGGGTGTGACCATATTTAAATGCATTTGCTTGTATTTTCAAAAGAAACAAGGAAAGGAAAAACCAAAACTAAGAAAACTGTCTAAAGAGGGAGGAAAAGAATTGCAGAGATGAGGAGGAAAGCAAAATTTCTATTAATGTTCTTTTTTAGAATAATTTTGACTTGTAACCATGCAAATATTTTCATAATTAAAGCACAAAGGAAAAATAATTCTAAAAACTGAAAAAAAATGAAGTGAACATAGCTGTATGTCAAGTGAAAGGGATATAATTATATAGTAAAATAAGTTCAACAAAACTCTATTATCTTTTCTGAGAATGGGAAATAAATATCAACTTAAAAAATAGTCTTTTTTAAAAGAGAATTTAGGTTCACAGCAAAATTGAGCAGAAGGTATGTGAGTTCCCATGCTGACATCCTGCACCAGAATGTATATTTGTTAAAATGATGACCCTGCATTAACACATCACGATCACCCGAAGTTCACAGTTTATATTACCATTCTACTCTTGATGTTGTATATTCTCTGGGTTTTGACAAATGTATAATGCATGTATCCTCTATTATAGTATCATATACTAAATTATCATACACTACCCTAAATTTCTCTGTGCTCCCCCATTCATCCTTCCCTCCTGCCTCTCTAACCTTTGGCAATCACTAACCTTTTTACTAATCTCATTATGTTAATGAGTGCTCTAATGAAAACTTTTTCAAATTTTCTCTATGTCAAGGAGAGATCAATGAATGCTAAAACTTGGTGTAGTTGGATTGAAGTACAACAGAAGACAGTTTGTTTCTTGTGTAAACAGGTCTTGAGAAGATAAAAATGCAGAAAACAAAAAGAGAAGGCTATGAGAGTCATTCTTTGGAACAGGTAATGACATTGCTATCCACTCCCAAGTAGTTAAAAAATAAATAGGTAATTCAAATATTTTTAAATGCACATGTTATATGTTTAAATCCATATCAGAAACAAATCAGACTCCCATTTGTTTAAACATTGGAACCTGGTATTTATATTTTCAGAGTAATGGAAGAATCAGGAAAAGTGCAGTTACCTTCCCTAAGGCCTAAAATCTTTAGCATCATAATTTAATTATACAGATGAAAGATCATAAAATTCCTTTTGAATTTTCAAAAATAAATGTAGTTATGGTAAACCATACCTCCTCTGATATTTTATTAACTTATTGAATTGGGAAAATAATTAAGGAGAAAAATAGGTTACTTTGGAACATTTTCCTATATATTTTACAGAACAACCTTATTGTGCCAGTATTATAAAATGAATTCAAATTATAAATCTGGTACTTTATATTGTTTCTAAATCTAGCTTTTAATGAAAAATCTTTGCTGTTTCTGTAATGGTAAGATAAATTAAACTTCTACCTTATAATTGATAAGCTCCCAATTAAATTTATTTTGTTAGAACCTGAAGAGAATGTGTGAGTGTGTGTTTTGGGGGCAGTTGAGGAGTGTGGTGGAGAATATTAGGAGGAGGAATTTTGCACCTCAGTTATTCTTAGAGAAGCACAGTCTACAATTTTGCCTTGATAGAATATTGTGATAGGCATGATTTTATTCTGATTTTATATTTCAATGTTGCTATTTTAGTTGCCACTTTTGTCCTCAAGTGCTAAGGTACAAGTGTAAATTAAAATGTCACATGTTCTGGAAATATTAACTGAGTGAACAGTGGTTCATCTTTGTATGTGAATTTAACTGTACAGATGGCAAGATTTTAACTTTATCATGCTCTAGATAGAAATCATTTAAAACTTTTCTAAAACCACTTGATACTTTAGTAAGTAGATAGTTTCAGACAAATTTAACAGGAATCTAGCAAGATACCACAGGGTATTCAATTACTTAATTAGAATTATGTTAAATATTCCATACTAATATATAGTGATAGTAGGTATCAGTTAGTTAAGTTCAGTCGCTCAGTCGTGTATGACTCTGTGACCCCATGAATGGCAGCACGCCAGGCCTCCCTGTCCATTACCAACTCCCAGAGTCCACCCAAACCCATGCCCATTGAGTCGGTGATGCCATCCAAACATCTCATCCTCTGTCGTCCCCTTCTCCTCCTGCTCTCAATCTTTCCCAGCATCAGGGTCTTTTCAAATGAGTCAGCTCTTTGCATCAGGTGGCCAAAGTATTGGAGTTTCAGCTTCAGCATCAGTCCTTCCAATGAACAACCAGGACTGATCTCCTTTAGGAGGGACTGACTGAATCTCCTGGTAGTCCAAGGGACTCTCAGGAGTCTTCTCCAACACCACAGTTCAAAAGCATCAATTCTTCTGCACTCAGCTTTCTTTACAGTCCAACTCTCACATCCATACATGACCACTAGAAAAACCAAAGCCTTGACTAGACAGACCTTGTTGACAAAGTAATGTCTCTGCTTTTCCATATGCTGTCTAGGTTGGTCATAACTTTTCTTCCAAGGAGTAAGCGTCTTTTAATTTCACGTGTGCAGTCACCATCTGGAGTGATTTTGGAGCCCAGAAAAAGTCAGCCACTGTTTCCCTGTCTATTTGCCATGAAGTGGTGGGACCAGATGCCATGATCTTCGTTTTCTGAATGTTAGCTTTGAGCCAACTTTTTCACTCTCCTCTTTCACTTTCATTAAGAGGCTCTTTAGTTCTTCTTCACTTTCTGCCATAAGGGTGGTGTTATCTGCATATCTGAGGTTATTGATATTTCTTCCAGCAATCTTGATTCCAGCCTGTCCTTCCTCCAGCCCAGCATTTCTCATGATGTACTCTGCATATAAGTTAAATAAGGAGGGTGACAGTATACAGCCTTGACGTACTCCTTTTCCTATTTGGAACCCGTCTGTTGTTCCATGTCCAGTTCTAACTGTTGCTTCCTGAACTGCATATAGGTTTCTTAAGAGGCAGGTCAGGTGGTCTGGTATTCCCATCTCTTTCAAAATTTTCCACAGTTTATTGTGATCCACACAGTGAAAGCCTTTGGCATATTCAAAGTTATGACCAACCTATTCAACATATTAAAAACCAGAGACATACTTTGCCGACTAAGGTCCGTCTAGTCAAGGCTATGGTTTTTCCTGTGGTCATGTATGGATGTGAGAGTTGGACTGTGAAGAAGGCTGAGCACCGAAGAATTGATGCTTTTGAAGTGTGGTGTTGGAGAAGACTCTTGAGAGTCCTTTGGACTGCAAGGAGATCCAACCAGTCCATTCTGAAGGAGATCAACCCTGGGATTTCTTTGGAAGGAATGATGCTAAAGCTGAAGCTCCAGTACTTTGGCCACCTTATGCAAAAAGTTGACTCATTGGAAAAGATCCTGATGCTGGGAAGGATTGGGGGCAGGAGGAGAAGGGGACGACCGAGGATGAGATGGCTGGATGGCATCACGGACTCAATGGACGTGAGTCTGAGTGAACTCCAGGAGTTGGTGATGGACAGGGAGGTCTGGTGTGCTGCAGTTCATGGGGTCGCAAAGAGTTGGTCACAATTGAGCGACTGAACTGAACTGAACTGAAATATTCATACACCCAGGTAAACCTGACCAAATCTAATGGTTGAGCATAATTTTACTTCATCCACATATACACAGTTTGAAGAGAGATCATGGGTTAGTAGTTGATAAATGTCCAACATAAGTGGAATGCTACAAAACAGTGGATCCACAGCAGATCGCCATAAAATGAATTAACAGAATAAAGTGAGCATAATGACGTTTCCCTTTGTTACCTAATAGCTTTGTTTTTTCAACAATTTCTTGACAAATAACATTGAAAGATTATTAAAAATTATACACTCTGTATTACCAAAATGAATAAACAAAAAGGCAGCTTTGGGAAAATAAAGAAAGCATCATTAATATTTGTTTGTGAAAAGTTTACCAAGGCAAAGGTGTTCTTGATTGATGTGGTGATACTTAGCTCTCTCTTCTGCCTGATGAGGGCAGGGGAGAGAGAGTGCATAAAAACTTAAAGGATAAGTCTTGCATTTCCATTTACACTGAATACATGAATGGATTATTTACTAGGTTTATATATCTGGCAAATTAATACATCTTTGTAGGGTGAAAGTTATGAATAAGAAGAGCACAGAAATCATCAGTATGGTATGGTTTAATACCACTGTGATCAGAAGAGATACTTGATATGATTTCTATCTTCTTTAATTTTTGAGACTTGTTTTGTTGCCTTAACATATGATCTATCCTGGAGAATGTTCTATATGCCCTTTAGAAGAATGTATTCTGCAGTTGTTGGATGTAATATTCTGTTGGGTCTATTGTGTTGCTCAATGAACACTAGTGAAGAAGAACTAAAGAGCCTTGCTCAATGAACACTAGTGAAGAAGAACTAAAGAGCCACTTGATGAAAGTGAAAGAGGAGAGTGAAAACATTGACTTAAAGTTCACCATTCAGAACACTAAGATCATGGCATCCGGTCCCTTCATGGCAAATAGATGGGGAAACAGTGGAAGACGTTATTTTTGGGGCTCCAAAATCACTGCAGATGGTGACTGCAGTCATGAAATTAAAGATGCTTACTCCTTGGAAGTAAAGTTATGACCAGCCTAGCCTGCCTGCTAAGTTGCTTCAGTCGTATCTGACTCTGTGCAACCCCATGAACTGGAGCCTGCCAGGCTCTCTGTCCATGGGACATTCCAGGAAAGAATACTGGAGTGGGTTGCCATTTCCTTCTCTGACCAAACTAGACAGCATATTAAAAAGCAGAGACATTACTTTGTCAACAAAGGTCCATCTAGTCAAGGCTATGGTTTTTCCAGTAGTCATGCATGGATGTGAAAGTTGGACTATAAAGAAAGCTGAGCACCAAAGAATTGATGCTTTTGAACTGTGATGTTGAAGTCTCTTGAGAGTCCCTTGGACTGAAAGGAGATCCAACCAGTCCATCCTAAAGGAAATAAGTCCTGAATATTCATTGGAAGGACTGATGTTGAAGCTGAAACTCTAATACTCTGGCCACCTGATGCAAAGAACGATTCATTGGAAAAGACCTTGATGCTGGGAAAGACTGAAGGTGGGAGCAGGGGACGACAGAGGATGAGATGGTTGGATGGCATCACTGACTCAATGGACATGAGTTTGAGTAAACTCCTGAAGTTGGTGATGGACAGGGAGGCCTGCCATGCTACAGTCCATGGGGTCACAGAGAGTAGGACATGACTGAGTTGCCTGAACTGAACTGAACTCACAAGTGTAGCTGAACGTTATAGCCATTGTTACAAGTCAGGGTATTAAGACCCCTTCTGTTATTGTAGTGCTGTTTGTTTCTTCTTTTAGTTCTGTTAGAATGAGCTTTACATATTTAGTTGTTCCAATGTAGGGTACATAAATATTAAACATGTTATATCTTCTTGAATTGATCACTTTATCATTATATATTAATTGATCACTATATCATTATTTATCATTAGACCTTCTTTGTCTCTTGTGACCAGTTTTAGTTTAATGTTTATTTTGTCTGACTTAAGTATAACTATCCCTACTCTATTTTGATAACTTTGCTTGGAATATTTTTTCCTATTTCTTCATTTTCAGCCCATGTTTTTAAAGTTTAAGTGAGCCTATTGTAGGCAGAATATTGTGGGATCTTTTTTTTCTCCCTTATCCACTCAACCATTCTGCCTTTTCATGGAAGAATTTACCTATTCTTGTTTAAAGTAATTATTAATAGGTAAGGATTTACTATTGCCATTTTGTTGATTGTTTTATGACTGTTTTGTTGTGCCTTTCTTCTTTTCTCCCTCTCTTGCTGTCTACCTTTGTGGTTTGGTGACTTTTATATGGTGGTGTGCTTTGATTCCCTTCATCTTAATCTTTTGTGAATTACTGTACACTTTTCCTTCGTGGTTACCATGAAGCTTATAGTTATATCTTATTTTAAAATACTATCTTAAGTTGATAATTTTGGCAAAACATGGAAACTATACTTCTCCCTCCTCTTTCACATTTTATTTTTTTATTGGCCATGCCCTGCAGCATTTGGGACCTTAGTTCCTTAATCAGGGATCAAACCTGTGCCCACTGCATTGGAATCATGGAGTATTAACCACTGGATCAGCAGGGAAGTCCTCTCCCTCATATTTTAGGTTATCGATGTTTTACAGTTTACAGCTTTTAAAATACTGTGAATCCAATAAAAAATCACTATAGTTGTGGTTATATTTATGTTTTTTTTCTTCATTTTAAATCTCGAGTTGAAAGTTATTTATGCACCACCACTATAACAATATTAGAGAATCTGATCTTTACTATATATTTACCCAAAGGTCCCCAACCTTTTTGGCACCATCGACCAGGGGGTGGGGGATGGTTTTGGGATAATTCAAGTACATTTATTGTGCACTAATGCTGCTGCAATCTGACAAAAAGTATTGATCCAGAGGCTGGAGACTGGGGACCCCTGCATTTACATTAACTTCTGAATTTTACATATTCATATGCTTTTACGCTGCTAACATTATTTCATTTTAGCTTGAAGAACTGTCTTTAGCAACTTTTGTAAGGCAGATCTGGTGTAGTTTACCTTTTGTTTGGCAAAGACTTTATCTCATTTCTGGAGGACAGCTTTGCTAGGCATAATAATCTTGGTTGACAGTCTTTCTTTCTCCTCAGTATTTTGAATACATCCCACTCTCTCTTGGCCTGAGTGATTTTTGCTTTGAACCCACTGATAAGTTTTAGGAGGGAGGCTCTCTTAAACGTTACTTTTAAAATTCTTTGTCTTTGACTTTTTACAATAATTACAGTGTCTCTTGGTGTAGCTCTTTTTGGGTTCAACATATCTGGAGATTTTTGGGTCTTGAATATGACCAGTTCTCTCCCCAAGTTTGGGAAGTTTTCAGCCATTATTTCTTTAAATAGACTTTTTCTTTCTCTCTTTCTTGAATTCCTATTATGAATATATTATTTCTTTTGATGGTGTCCTACAAGTTCTGTAGGTTTTCTTCATCCTTTTAAATTCCTTTTCCTCTTTCTTCTATGATTGGATAATTTCTAATTATCTGCACTTTAGTTCACTGATTCTTTTTTCTGTTTGGTCAAGTCAGCTACTGAAACTCTCTGTTGAGTTCTTCAGTCATTGTATCCAGAATACAATGGGATTTTAGTGTGTGTGTTGGTTTCTATTACTTTAACTTCTCATTTTGTTCATGTATTGTTTTCCTAATTCCACTTAGTTATTTATCTGTGTGTTCTTAGTAGTTTGATGAACTTCTTTAAGAGGATTATTCTGAATTCTTTTTCAGAAAGTTAATAGATCTTTAGGGTCCATTCTTAGAACTTTATTACTTTCCTTTGGTGATGTCATGTTTACCTGATTCTTTGTGATCCTTGTACCTTGTTTTGGTTTCTGTGCAACTGAAAAAGTAGTTTTCTTTTCCAGATTTTACAGGTTTGCTTTGCCAGGGGAAGAACTTCACCAGTTATCTCAGCTTTGTGTCCTGGGCAGGTTATCTGGTAACACCTGTAGGAAAGTAAGGCTTGTTCTCTAGTTAATACTTATACTGCTCATACTCTGAAGTGGGGAGAGGGAAGGCTCTGACTGCTCTTACTCTGAAGTACAGGGAGGGAAGGCACTGACTGGACACCCTGATTAGGTGGGGCTGTTGGCTGTGCTCTGTGGTCAGGTAGTGCCACTTTTTGGGTTCTATGTTCATCTCTGGTTGGACAGGTCAGTTTGTGTTCCTTGTAACGCACTGCTGCTTATTGCAGAGAAGGCAATGGCACCCCACTCCAGTACTCTTGCCTGGAAAATCCCATGGATGGAGGAGCCTGGCGGGCTACAGTCCATGGAGTTGCTAAGAGTCGGATACGACTGAGCAACTTCACTTTCACTTTTCACTTTCATGCATTGGAGAAGGAAATGGCAACTTAGCAGCAGCAGCAGCTGCTGCTTATTGGACTCTGTGACTGGGTAGGGCTTGCAGGCACATGTTGCAATACCACCTAGTCAGGTGGGGCCTCTGTGCTCCCCATCTGGATAGTGCTACTGGCTAAAGTCTGTGTTCAGGCAGGGCTGCAGGTAGGACTTTATGATAGGATGGGACTTCAGGCTGTGGTCTGTTGCCAGGTACGGCTGCAGGCTGTGCCCTTAAATTGGTCAGGGTCACAGGCTGGTTTTGTGACTGGATGCTGCAGGCTGTGTGCCACTGTTGATAAAAGTTGCTCATTGGGTTCCTTCATCTGGTGGGGCTGTCAACTGTACTATACAGTTGGGTGGGTTGGAGACTGTGCTCCACAGTTGGACAGGGTTGCTGTCTGGGCTTACTTGTCAGGAGAGGGCCATGGATTATGCTCAGGCTATTCCCTCTGATTGGGTCACAGGCTAGATGGAGGCACAGGCTGTGCTCTGCAGCCAGGCAGTTCTATATATTGGGCTTGAAGGCTTCCTGGGAGTCCCTGTTTGGTTCTGTGTTCATGAAGGGCTGGAAGCTATGCTCTTGAGTTGAGAGGGGTAGCTGGTTTACCTTCCTACCCCAATGCAGCTATAGGATGAACTCCATAACTGCCCATGTTTTTTGTCTAGGCTTTCCAGTTGGGCGAGACTAGAGATTATGTTCAGTAGTTGGAGGGGCTGCTGTCTTACTTCCCTGAGTGGCCCCTAGAATGGATGTGATAGCCAGTAGTGATGGTTGGCTGGGGACCCAAATCTGACATAACTGCCAGTTGTGCTCCCTGGGCACATGAAGCCAGTGGTTTGAGTCTGCAATGAGCAGAGACCACTGGCTATGATCTCTGCTCAGGTACAACCAGCAGCAGGAATGTGATTTGCAAAGATATTTGTGCTGGCTACTATAAACTCTGCTGACTTCTCTATCTCTGTCTAATATCAGGTGGTCCAGCTCCACAAATTCCTGTGAGATGAGATCCAAGTGGGCCTTCTGAGAAGCATCTGCAATGCTGAGGAAGTTGTATGCCCACCTTGGGCTAATTCCCACTAGAGAAATTATAGGCCCAGAGATCTCTCTTGATACAGTGCCGTATCAGCCTTGGGAAGAGGTGATATGATCAAAGTGAAACTGCTGCCTTGCCCTTCTAATGTGGTCTCCCCCCCCCTTTTTTTTTGGTCTTCAGTCCAAGGAGAGTGCTTCAGTTTTACCTCTGGGTTCTGGAATTTTCATAAAGGTATCTTGTCTCTGGATAGTTGCTAGTCACTCTTCCTCTAAGGAGGACTGAGGTCAGGGACAACCTACTCTTCCATCTTGCTGAGGTTACTCAAAATTATTATTATTATTATTATTTTGGCCATATTGTGTGGCCTGTGGGATCTCAGTTCCCCAACCAGGGATTGAATCCAGGCCATGGGAGTGAACCCATCCATTAGGCCACTAGGGAACTCCCCAAATTACATCTTAAATGTAACCAGCCCTTACTAAAACTTATCTATTCCTTCAATTATGAACACGGGCAACAAATATTCGAAGTGCCAGAGTACCTATCACTCCATCACAAATAGAAATCATAAATATTCTCATGTATCACATACAAGTAGTTATAAGTATTTAGAAATATTGCTTGGCTCATCTCTACTTTGAAATTATGACAGTTTATATATCTCACAAGAGATCTGGGTATCTTATGTATTAGTAAAGTATCACATTTACTTCTATGTCACAAATTATTTTTAAAAATATTTCATTCCTTTCTTTCAGTACATTTGGTTTTCACTGTAATCCTATTATGCTTTATGCATGTAAAAACATCATCAAGGACCATCAAATTGCCAGAGTTTCCACTACACCAAACACATTCAGAAGCTAAGACACAAAGATGAATGTCATTGTAATAAGCATATCAAATTTGAGTCACTTTACTTAGTAATATTGCTCTTCACATTTCTGTTTTCTTAGTTTAAAATACAACATGCTTATTTCATATGGTGGGTTAACTTTAATTAACACATGCCAATAAGAAACTTAAAGGAGGAAATGATAATTAGCTGTGGTGATTTGTGAAAAAATAAAAGATACGAACTTTTCACAAAGAGCTTGTCTGCTCAATGGTCCATAGGCATTCAGGGGGCCTTCGGTTTACTTGTATTAAATAGTCCTTCCACAGCAGCTACCTGAAAGCCATGGCTGATTTGAGAAATAAAAGATGCTAGGTCTCCCATAATTAAATTTTACAAATAATCTTAATAGGAATCACCAGATAGAGTGAAATTAATTAAAGTAGGATTGCAGATAATTGCATAGGGAAGATTTATCTCCCAGAAAACTACCCTCTCCAAACTAAAAATCTTTCCCATGGATTTAAAGAATAATCTTGTAGATAAAATAAAACATAAATCATACATCAAACCTAACCAAACCATTTAGCTTCCTAGAAACAATATACTCGGCTATCCAGTGATTGAGGATATTGACTTAAGCTCTGAGAACTTCCAAGCCACAAACTGGAGAACATTCAGAAATAAGCAACAGAATTTATATGGTGAAAAATGCTGTTATAACAAAACATAACATTGTCCCTTAAATAAATAATTAATCATTGTAAATTTAAATAATATGAAAAGGAGGTAGAGCCAGAGGGAAGATGGTGGGGTTAGGAAGGACCAGGAATCTGTCTCCCTATCTGCCGGGAGCCAGCATGCGGAATCCCGTCCATGGCAAAGGTCATGAGGAGGAGGCCTGACGGGCAAAGGCGAGATCAGGCCTCGAGGGGCCACCCTGCTCAAGCTTCTACCCCAAAACCAGAATCTGTCTGTCTTACTATTTTGTGCCTTTCACCAACTCTTCTGACATTAACAGGGGCTATCCCCAATCACTTTTCTCTGGAGAAAATCAGCTTAGGGCTCTAGCTAATAAGTCTCCTGGACATGAGAGGAATATTTCAAATCAAACCCCCTCTGTTAGCATTCTAGCTTGCTTGGCAGGTTTATCCAGACTCTTGCAGCTACGCATGTGATTATTCACAGCCTCCCAACTGTGAGAGGCACGGAAAGCCTAAAACATAGAGCCTTTCAAAGAGTTAAAAGTTATTACAGTGCTGGTGTAGGATTTCATTATTGGGCCAATGCTTGTTGCTAAGTTCCCATATCTCTCATCCACTGTGCACCTGTGAGTGCATGAGTTAACATAGTTGGAATGGAAGAAAAACAAGCAATAGCCTTGAATTAACCACATCAGACCCTTGCGCTAATTGGTTCTTTATTTGTTGTAACTCACTGCACCTTTGCCCCGTGAGAAATGTAACTCTGTTTAGCATTTTCTGAGGCTGACATAGATTAGAAATATAAGAAAAAACATTTCAAGGGAAAATAAGTTTTCTGGTTGAGCAGCCTTTATCAAAAGAGGGTCATAAAATGTCCACAGGCCTCCAAGGCCAGAAGATAATGTACACAACATTGTTTATGGGGAAGGTATGCAGAAAAAATCCTAGTTTCAATAAAGACAAAACAGATGTAATGTTTGGGCTGACTCTGCATGACTTTGCATCTTTCATTTCCCTCTATATACAAGTTAAGGTATAAAAGTCCCTTTTGAAAATAAAGTAATGGGCCTCCCTCACCGAAGAAGCTTGGTCTCCCCATGTCTTTCTTTTTCCTTTCTTTCTCTCCTCTATTCTCTTATCTGCAACATTCTTTCTTTATCTCTCTCTAAATCATTCGCTGATGCTGTTTCTCCTTCAGGTTCCCCTGGATCCTGCGGGGGATGGACCCCGGCACCTATCCAGACAAGAATTATGCTGGCAGAATCTGTCTGAGGTAACTATTATGGAGTCTATTGAAGATTTTCTATTCCTGGAGAAGGGTTGGTCCTATAAATTGAAGTTGTTTTAGTCAGTTTCAGCTTTTAGCACCATAGCAGTTACTCATCTCACACACCTTCAACTGTGTGCAGACAACTATGAACATGTTCCTGAAGCAGTTTTCATGTAGCTTGTGGAAACAGGGTGAGCAATAAGGAGAATGACCCCCAAATATTGGCAATCTTCATTTACTGCTGACTACTGCTTCTGATTACAGAGACGTGGACACAGAGGCAGGCTGCCATTCTTGCAAGCCCCTCTTTATCTGGCTGAAGCAACTTCGAGAGGATGTATAAGTTCAGCACTTCTTTTTCTCTCTTAATTTTTCTATTTTTCATTTTTGGGAGCCAGACATTTAAGAAGTAGGGCATTCTAAAGCAATCCCATATGTTAAGGGAATTAAAGCCATAAAAACCCTGGGAGGTAAGTAGCCTTTAAAAAGACAATTGAAGGGGGAAACAAACATTTCTGTAATAATAGGGAGACTTTCAGTTCAGTTCCGTTGCATCGTCATGTCCAGCTCTTTATGACCCCATGAACTGCAGCATGCCAGGCCTCCCTGTCCATCACCAACTCCTGGAGTTTACCCAAACTCATGTCCATTGAGCCGGTGATGCTATTCAGCCATCTCATCCTCTGTTGTCTCCTCCTCCTCCTGCTCTCAATCTTTCCCAGCATCAGGGGCTTTTCAAATGAGTCAACTCTTCGCATCAGGTGGCCAAAGTATTGGAGTTTCAGCCTCAGCATCAGTCCTTCCAATGAACACCCAGGACTGATCTCCTTTAGGATGGACTGGTTGGATCTCTTGGCATTCCAAGGGACTCTCAAGAGTCTTCTCCAACACCACAGTTCAAAAGCATCAATTCTTCTGCACCCAGCTTTCTTTATAGTCCAACTCTCACATCCATACAGGACTACCAGAAAAACCATAGCCTTGACTAGACGGACCTTTGTTGACAAAGTAATGTCTCTGCTTTTCAATATGCTGTCTAGGTTGGTCATAACTTTCCTTTCAAGGGGTAAGCATCTTTTAATTTCATGTCTGCATCACCATCTGCAGTGATTTTGGAGCTCAGAAAAATAAAGTCTGATACTGTATACTGTTTCCCTATCTATTTGCCATGAAGTGATGGGACCGGATGCCATGATCTTTGTTTTCTGAATGTTGAGTTTTAAGCCAACTTTTTCACTCTCCTCTTTCACTTTCATCAAGAGGCTCTTTAGTTCTTCTTCACTTTCTGCCATAAGGGTGGTGTCATCTGCATATCTGAGGTTATTGATATTTCTCCCAGGGAGACTTTAGTACCTCACTAATGAACAGTACAACCAGACAGAAGACACATAAGGAAATAGAGAACTTGAACATCACAATTAACCACCTAGATCTGACATATAAAGAACACCATATCCAAAGCCCAATGGGATATTTTCCAGAAGAGATTATATGTTAGGCCAAAAATTAAGCCTCAGCAAATTTAAAAAGATAGATATCACACAAAATCTCTTCTATAATCACAATAGGATAGTTATACCAAAATCATGGGATACAGTGAAAACACTGCTAAGGGGGGGAGTTTATAGCTAAATAATATGAAAAGATTGGAAAACTTCACTAAAGAGGCTAAGCCAGACTTATTTTAAAAACTGTATTCATTTTTTTCCCAAGAAAAATATATTAATAATATAAAAACAAATTACCAGTGTATTGGTTAGAAACATCATTCATGTACTCCTTCCTTTGATAAACCTTTATTATTGATAAGTAGGTGTAATATGCCTAAGCTTAAAGAAGTCCAGACTGAGATGTTGTTCAGCTGCTGCTGCTGCTGCTAAGTTGTGTCAGTTGTGTCTGACTCTGTGCAACCCCACAGACGGCAGCCCACCAGGCTCCCCCATCACAGGGATTCTCCAAGCAAGAATATTGGAGTGGGTTGCCATTTCCTTCTCCAGTGCATGAAAGTAAAAAGTGAAAGTGAAGTCGCTCAGTCATGTCAGACTCTTTGCGACCCCATGACTTAGCCTCTTTAGTGAAGTTTTCCAATCTTTTCATATTATTTAGCTATAAACTCCCCTTAAGCAGTGTTTTCATTGTATCCCAAAAAGACCCTACCAGGCTCTTCCGTCCATGGGATTTCACAGGCAAGAGCACTGGAGTGGGTTGCCACTGCCTTCCCCAGATGTTGTTCAGAGCTAAGTATTGTACGTGTCAGCCGCTGTCGTGCACTCTTTCATGCACAGAAGCTACTCTTTGCTCTTAAAGATTACACAGAAAAGGCAGATGTATAGGAAACATTACTTGACAGCCCGAGGCATACAGCAAGCAGACCAGCAAAAAAAACACTGGTCATGATGCCCAGGATCCTGAAAACCCCTGGCACCAGTGGCAAGACAGTGCCACCACCCCTGCCTCAGCATGGTATTTTTACCTACCCTGGATTGTTCTCTGTGAAATCAGGCAGAATTAGAAATCCCAGAGGCTTCTGATTGTCAACAGCCATTACAGATTTTGATCTGGGAAGTTGCTCAAACCTTGTAGCCTGGCTTGTATTTCCAGTGTGGTACTGTAGGGCTTTACAGGAGGCCCCTGAAGTCTACCTGGTTTGCCTGTTTGGAGACATCAGCCTCTGTGTTATCTGTGCCAGAAGGTCACCTTCATGTCCAGAAGCTGCCAGCTACAAAGGGGCTTCCATGGGACAAACACTTGGCTTGTAGACTCAGGATAAGATATTGCCCAGCCTCCTGCATAGATTAGACATTGGGTTTTGCTTTTTCCATGGATAAGTCACCAAAACATATGCTGTAAATTGAAAAATAAAGGCCTGAAACCCTCACTTCCATTTAAAATATGTGGATATAAAGCATTAGTTCAGGGAATAAAGTTTCACAGTTGATAGCAACTCAGTGGCTTCTGTTGCATGCTTAAATATGATTGCATCTTTTCACTATAATTTTCTATACTTATTTTCCTGTATTTTGTGACTACTGTTTGTTTCTGCGCTGTTCCAATAATTTTGACATGAAAATGTTACACTATCAAGTAAAAAACCACTTTGTCTCATCACTCAATTTGATTTCATCTCACCTACTGCTGAGAATTTACAGATAAAGTCATGCCTTCACCACTGATGAGTTAAGTTTCCCTTAGGAATATGGAGGGGCCTCTGAGAATTGAGTTAAATATTTTTTTCCTATTAAAATTTCTTTTTCATTGGAGTATGTTGCTTTACAATGTTGTTAATTTCTAATGTACAACAAAGTGAATCAGCTTTGTATGTCAACCCAGTGACATACATCCCCTCCCTTGGGAACCTCCCTCCCGCCTCCCCATCCCATCCCTCTAGGTCATCACAGAGCACCAAGAAGAGTCTGCTGTGCTATACAGCAGCTTCCCACTAGCCAACTGTTTTATACATGGTAGTGTGTATATGTCACTCTACTCTCCAAATGTTTCATCAAGCTCAATCTTATCTCAAGGTCCTTCTCAAAATTCTCCACTGACCTTGAAGATGAATTCTCAAACTCTGGCCCAAGTCATGCCCCCCAAAACTCTGTAACCTGGCAGGAGGCTATCTACTACCTGAAATGGTGTCTTTTTAAGGTTCTGACATAAGCTCTGGTAAAGAACGAAAAATTTCATGTCTTTTGCCCATGATTAGGGCCAAATCACCTGTTGATCTCTAAATCTTTTGTCAGAGAGGTCACCATGAAGTGACTCCTGTACACAAGAGATCTCAAGATGTGGTTCCTGTGTTAAAAGGCGTTAATGGAATCACCTTCAGTATAGCAGGGAAACAGGGCTCAGGGCAGTAGTGACCAATAGAGGATGTGTGTGTGTGTGTGTGTGTGTGTGTGTGTGTAGCTGGTACTATTTTAAAGTGTGACTTCTGTCTAGAATAGTTATACATCTGCTGTGTAACTCCTACCCTGGATGCAAGAACTTGTAACAGAGAACCCAAGTGATCAATATTCCAGTTTAGTTCAGACTTCTATCAGAGAGAAGCTCTGGGGGGAAGGGGATAGATAGTCACAGGTGGTGACTTTTCTGCTTTTGTGGAAAAGAAATTTCCTAGACACTTAGAAAACATTTTTAACTGAGGTACATAGCCCAGTGCAAGGTCTGAAGCTTCCAAAATTTCAGGAATTGTATCATCAGATAAAAAGTAATGCCTCAAGAATATGAGGAACTCCCACCTGTATCAAGGCTGAATCTCCTTTATGCCTAATGTATTTTTTATTATCATCAGCTAAAATCTTGCTTTAAGCTCTGTTTTTAATAGTAGTAGTAAGATAGGTAATGGTTTGTTGTTGTTCAGTTGCTAAGCCAAGTCCGACTCTTTTCTATCCCATGGACCCCTGTCCTTCACTGTCCCCCAGAATTCACTCAAACTCATGTCCACTGAGTTGATGATGCCATCCAACCATCTCATCCTCTGTCACCCTCTTTTCCTCCTGCCCTCAATCTTTCCCAGCATCAAGGTCTTTTCCAATGAGTCAGCTCTTTATATTAGGAGGCCAAAGTATTGGAGCTTCAGCATCAGTCCTTCCAATGAATATTTAAGGTTGATTTCCTTTGAGTGACTGGTTTGATCTCTTTGCTGTCCAAGGAACTCTCAAGAGTCTTCTCCAGCACCACAATTCAAAAGATAATGGTTAGTTATTACTTATTGCTCATTTACTCTGTGCCAGGCATTGCTTAAAATAACTGACATAGATTAACTCAGAAAATGCCCTCAAGAAGCATTGTAGGTAATTAACATCATTATGCACCCCTCACAAATGAGGAAACTGAGGGATATAAAGGAGAATTGCCTTGCCCAAGGTCACACAGCCACATGGGAGGGAGAAGAGAATAAATATACAAGTAGAAAAGCCAGTGAACCATGTGACGAATTTAAAATTGGAGTCCCATAATATGCTGGAGATCCAAAATTCACTTTTATAATCTTTAAAATAAAATATATTGATGTGTAATTTATATAAATATGTGGCTCAGATGGTAAACAATCTGCCTGCAATGCTGGAGACCAAGATTTGATCTCTGAGTCAGGAAGATCCCCTGGAGGAGAGTATGGCAACCCCCTCCAGTATTCTTCCCTGAAGAATTCCATGGACAGAGGAGTCTGGCAGGCTACAGTCATGGGGTTGCAAACAGTTGGACATGATTAAGCGATTAACATGAACATGCATTTTTGATACCTTCTGATGAGTTTTGAAAATTTATATACCTTTGTAAATACCATCACAATCTGCATAGAACTTTCTGTCATATTAAAACATTCCCTTGTTCCCCTACCAAATTAATCTTCACCCCACACCAGGGCAACCAATGGGCTGCTTCCTATCCCTCTAGATTAGACATCTTTCCTAGAATTTTGCATAAATAGAATCATACAGCTCTATTTTCTTGTGCCTGGCTTCCTTTGCTCAGCCTGATCTTATTATTAATGTTGTTACATGTATGAGTGTAATATTAATAGGTTCTTCATTTTCACTACTGAGTGGTATTCCATTGTTAGGCAACATCACTGACTATACATTTATCTGCTGATGGACATTTTGGTTCTAACTTGGGGATAGTATAAATAAAGATTCTATGAACATTTTAATACAATTCTTTTTTAAAAATTATTATTTTTTTACAATAATTTAAGTTTTGCTGGGGGTAAACACCTAGAATTGTAATGGTTGGTTTTAGATAAGGTAGCATTATTTTTACAAAGAACTATCAAATGGATTTTTAATGCTATCACATTATAGCATTATAGTTTTAATTTACACTTTCCTGGTGATTAAAGCTTTGGAATCTTTTCTAGTGCTTACTGGCTATCTATATATCTTCTGCTATGAAATACCTGTTTTAATCTTATCCTTTTTTTCCAATTTAAACTGAGTTGTTTGTATTATTGGGCTTCCCTGGTGGATTCAGATGATAAACAATCCACCTGTAATATGGGAGACCTAGGTTTGATCCCTGGGTTGGGAAGATCTCTTGGAGAAGGGAATGGCTACCCACTCCAGTATTCTGGCCTTGAATTACTGCATTACAAACATGGCATATTGTGAATTTCAGTACTTTGACAGATATATCTATTAGAGACATTTTCTCCCAATGTGTGATTTTTTTGTTTTCAAAATAAAATCTTGAAAAGCAAACACTTAAATTTTAATAAACTCCAGCTTATCTTTTTTTGCTTTTATGTCTCACACAATTCTTTGTATTACATCTTCAAAATCTCTCCATGCTTCAAAGCAGTTTCTATGTTTCCCAACAGAAATTTTATACTGTTAGCTATTTTGTTTAGGTTTATAATTTATTTTGAATAAAACTTTAATTATTGTATAAATATCAAGGTGCATTTGAAATATATGAATATCCAATTATTTTATCATCATTTCCATATCAAATTACCCAGGAACATATATCAAAAATCAACTAACAACTCTCAGTTACATTTCAGATCATTAGAGAGCAGGAAAAAGCATTGTTCCTATTCTTAAAGAAGAAGATAGCTGGGAAGAGTTTCAATTAACAACTTTTTTTGACTACATCAGATATCTGAGATTATGGGGCAAAAAACGAGTCCAGTCTGGACACTAGGTAGATGCAGGGAGAAACAAGAACTCAAGCAGTTGTTTAACTGAGACAGAGAATGCCACACGCCATATAAAATGATTGTAAAAAAAGCTAAATAACATGCAAGATCAGATAGATTAGTTCAGAAGAGAGAGAAATTATAGTAAAATTTAAATGCTGGAAATAAAAAACAGAACAAATGAATGCCTTTTAAGGGATGGATTATCAGTATACTTGATACGACTGAAGGATTCAGTGACATTGAAGAGAGGCAGGATACAAACACATTTACATAAATTTGTATGTGTGTAGGCTTCAACACAATATTTCTATTAGTGACCCTGAGATAATACAGAAGTACACAGAAAACAGGGTTTGTCTTTGTTGAAAAAAGACAGCTTAGTAAAAATGGACTTTCCTATATGCACATGTCAGGAGGCAACAAGAGAAAAGAAATGTGGTATAGGATTTCGAATTTTCAGATACTTCCTGTGAAAGGTTTATTTGTTATCACTGTACATGTAGATGATGTATTAATACACACAGCAGATCAGAATAGTTACTAAATAAGGGGTACCTAATTCTATTACAATGCTGTAGAATTCAGGATATATACAAAACAAACATTTAAGTGGCATGCACATACAAACTGATGTAGACAACAGAAAATTCAGAAAATATTCACATATATTCAACACTGTGTAGCTTATACCATTTATTTCTTATTTTTAAAAATCTTCTTATTCTAGTAAATGTCCATGAATCAATACTGTTATAGTTCATTAAATGTCTTAATATTACACAAGAAACAACAGTTTTGATTAACATAAAGGCTATTATTAACTTTCTCAAACTGATAAATTTTTCCCTCATAACAAACTCTGAGTGATATTAAACTTTGATGACTCATTAAAAGCTTTGACACATTCATAGCTCAATTATCAGATATTCAATGAGATCTCATTTTTTGGGTAATGGATTACCTATATATGCAGTAATATTAGATATCTTCCCCTGATACTCACCTGACTGACGAGGTAGAGTTATGGACAAAAGCTATGGTCATTCAGGATTTGCCAGGGGTTTTTCCTGTGTGATATTTCTGATATACTACACTGAGTTCACATGTCCACAGAAATCATATTCATAGGTTTGATGAGTATATGTCAGTATTAAGTATACTCGAACCTGCAGAAGCTCAGCAAAGAACAAGTCTATTTGCTCACAGCAAAAAGTCTGTGTACATGCAGGAGAAAATTCCATTCAATATTTGTTCTTTGGCCCTGTTTCTATTTTGTACTCTTTCATCTTCTGTGCATAAGCCCCTTGGTTTTGCCGGTGGTAGTATCCACTGCATTTTGACAAGGGACAGGAGAAAACATTAAGAATTTGAGAGATGTATTTAGTAAGACTTGTCATTGACCCCTACATTTCACTATCCAGAGGTTAAAAATATGATTTCAAGTTGGATGACAGTGGTTGAGAAATTTAAGCTAGGTGTGGCATTAGAAAAAGAGGAAATGGTTATTGGTGAACAATGAATATATCATTATGTCATATATCATATGATATGTATCATAATATGTCATATAGTTATTACCCTTGTTAGTCAAATTGAGGTTTTGACAAGGGACAGGAGAAAACATTAAGAATTTGAGAGATGTATTTAGTAAGACTTGTCATTGACCCCTACATTTCACTATCCAGAGGTTAAAAATATGATTTCAAGTTGGATGACAGTGGTTGAGAAATTTAAGCTAGGTGTGGCATTAGAAAAAGAGGAAATGGTTATTGGTGAACAATGAATATATCATTTTGTCATATATCATATGATATGTATCATAATATGTCATATAGTTATTACCCTTGTTAGTCAAATTGAGGTTTGACATAGTAGAAGGATTCCTCACATCCATTACCTTGTTTTCTTGTCTATTTTAATATATTGTAAGGTCTCTACCCTTTATGTTATTTTCTGCTTATTGAAAAAAACTGGTGTTTGACTAACCATTCTCACATTTACTCCATTCCCAATTTTCTCACTGTTTTTCTCTGATGATGAATGAATTTTGATTTGCTGGGACAAAGTTTTGACATATTCATTACATTCCCAGAGTTCTTCTGCAGTGTGAGTTTTCTAAGGATTGAATGCCTAGAGTATTTCTTATATTATTTTAGTTTCTTTACTGGATTGAGTTCTCTGATCTACAATGAGGACTACATTCAAGATGAAACTGTCCATATAAAATATATTCCAAGAAATTTGCTCATGTTAAGTGGTCTGATGTTGAGTGAAACTAATATCTTGCATAAGAACTTCTGAGTTTTTATTATATTCATAGGCATTCTCTCATATGTATTTTGTATTGTGAGACTTTATTTTCAGTTCAGAGTTTTTCCATCTTCATTATATTTTTATTTCCCTGTATGGGCTTTCTGATGTTCTCTAAGGCTTGATTTTTGACTGAAAGTTTTTCCACATTTATCACATTTGTAGGGTTTCTCTCCAGTGTGAGTTCTCTGATGTACTCTGAGGTTTGATTTCTGGCTGAAAGCTTCACCACAGTGATTACAATTATAAGGTTTCTCTCCTGTATGAGTTCTCTGATGTTTTCTTAGGACTGACTTCTCACTGAAAGATTTGGCACATTCGTTACATTCATAGGGTTTCTCCCCAGTGTGAGTTCTCTGATGTCCTCTAAGATTTGATTTCTGCCTGAAAGTTTTTCCACACTCATCACATTTATAGGGTTTTTCCCCAGTGTGAGTTCTGTGATGTACTCTAAGGTTTGACTTCTGGCTAAATGATTCCCCACAATGATTACATGTATAGGGTTTTCCCCTGTGTGAGTTCTATGATGTCCTCTGAGTTGTGATTTCTGACCAAATGCTTTCTCACATTGATTACATTTATAGGGCTTCTCCCCTGTATGAGTTCTATGATGTTTCCTTAGGCCTGACTTCAGTTTGAAAGCCTTCCCACATTCATCACATTTATATGGTCTTTCACCTGTGTGAGTTCTCCGATGATTTCTTAGGCCTGACATATGGCTGAAAGATTTTCCACATTCATTACATTCAAAGGGTCTCTCCCCTGTGTGAGTTCTTTGATGTACTATGAGGATTGATTTATAGTTGAAAGATTTCCCACATTCATTACATTCAAAAGGTTTCTCTCCTGTGTGAGTTCTCTGATGTATTCTTAGTCCTGACTTTGCACTGAAAGCTTTCTCACATCCATCACATTTATAGGGTTTCTCTCCTGTGTGAGTTCTCTCATGTTTTTTTAGACGTGACTTCTCACTGAAAGCTTTCCCACATTGATGACATTCAAAGGGTTTCTCCTCCATGTGACTTTTCTGAGGCTGAATCAGGCATGAAGTTTTAGTGCAGGATTTTCCACATTCATTACACTCATAGGGTTTCAATATTATTTGAGTTTTCTTATGCACATTGCAAGCTGACTGGTAACCCAATGTTTCTGTACATGTGCCATAGTCAGAGGATTGTTCTATTGTGTGAATTCTCTGATGCACTGGGAGGGTTGAATTATGGTTGAAATTCTTTTCATATTCAAAGGATTTCACCCCTATATAAAATTTTTCCTGTTCTTTAATGTGTAATTTTTGGCTGAAAAATTTCCCTTCTATGTCAGTTTTTTGAGTGATCCTACTAAAATTATTTCCATTTTTAGTACATTCATATTTATTAAACTCATAGTGACTCTTCTCCTGTGGACGACTGCTCTGAGAAACTATCAAGGTTGATTTCTCATGTTGGTTTTCTCCAAATTTATTGAATTTATAAGGTTTCATTTTTGGGTGGGTACTCTTAGACATAACAAGGGCAGTCTTTTCAAGAAATCTTTTCTACTTTCATTATATTCAAAGGCTTGCTGCAAAGTCTGAATTGTCTGGTGCTGGATAACTTTGTCTTTATGTCCAAAGGTTTTCACATTTTTACTATAAACAAAAGAATTCTCTCCAGTATTAGTTCTGCCATCCATAATACTGAAGAGCCAATTCTCACATACATTAGGCACATAAGTCTTCTTTTTTAAATATTGACAGTGTGGGGCCAGTGAGCTAAGAAGCAAGTAAGTAGACTCTGTAGTATCAAATTTACAGGGCATTGTTTCTGCAGGAAAAATGTTTATGTCCAGTGTACATGGTTTTCCTGGTATTTCTTGCTCCACAGTCAATGATTTGTTGATGAATAGAACTTGCCTCAAACGTTTGCCTTGGTTTTCTAGGCTCTTCTCTAAGAGTTCATCTGGTTGGGATTCTTCTAAAAATGAGAAAATTAAAAATATTTTATGATATTTAACACACTTATGAAATGAGATTTATACACCTATGCTCCATTATGTGTTTGACTCCTTGGTGTCTGGCTCAGTTTCCCAAAATAAAGTAATTTCAAGTTTATATTCTCTCTTCTTTTGTTGTTAAAAACTTTTTCTAGTGGAAAAAGAGAACAATCTAGCAATGAAATTACACATATCTTTGGTAACTTAAACCATAATTTTCAAAACTGGAAAAAGAAGAGAATATAAAGGAAAGCAACAATTAAGAAAGGAGAATATATTTAATTAAGAGAGCTGAATCATGGGAACAGAGAAAACAAAGACTGGAATGAATTCGACAAGGATTTTGCTCTAAGTAGATAACAAAACGTATCAATGGAGAATTGCTTTTAGTGGCTTTCCTGAGATAGAGTTTGCATTAGGGAAGTATACCAGTGACTATATTCACAGTGAAACATAGAGTACAATGATAAGAAAACCACTAATCTGTATGTTTCCAACTGGAGCTCCACCCTGGTCTGGGAACAAAGATTCTGCAAGCTACATGGTATGGCAAACAAACAAACAAAAATCATGGCACAACTTTCTTACGTTGAAAGAATCAGAAACATAAATGTATAGGTGGAAGTGAGAAAACTGATGAGAGTTAGAGTAATTTTTCTGCTTATGTTGGAGTTACCCTTCTTTCCTGGTTCTAGCGCCTTGGTATTATATCAGGATTGTTCAGTAGTGAATCCCTCTTAATCATCAAATCTTTACTTTCCTTTTTTTCAATTTGTTTACTTATGTCCCCCAGACAAGTTTTGCTCCTGTCCAATCCTTAATTTCCATCTATTTTTCCACATATCTAGTTTATATTCACTGCAAGATCTTAAGGATTGTGTTTCAAGTTGGCCCTAGAAATCTTATAAGTATCCTTTTTTATATTTATTTACCACAAATTTCCTGTGCATATTCGACTGCTTTTGTCCTCTTGTTACCCACACTCCATGCAAAAATGTCATGCCCATGCTAAAAATATTTGAAGGCTTTGGCTATACTACCTTAGGTACCAACAGATGAAAAATTAAAGTGATGTAATTCAGAAAAAGAAAGTTTTACACTAACTATACACTCATTATGTGTTCTTGCTACCAATCCTCTTAGCACGAGCATGCATGCATACTCAGTTGTGTTTGATTTTTTGCAAGCCCATGGACTATAGCCCACTAGGCTCCTCTGTCCATGGAATTTCCCAGGCAAGAATACTTGAGTGGGTTGCCATTTCCTCCTCCAGGGGATCTTCCTGACCCAGGGATCGAACCTAGTCTCCTGTCTGAGTGACTGAGTGAGTGAGTGAAGTCGCTCAGTCGTGTCCGACTCTTTGCGACCCCATGGACTGTAGCCTCTCAGGCTCCTCTGTCCATGGGATTTTCCAGGCAAGAGTACTGGAGTGGATTGCCATTTCCTTCTCCAGAGGATCTTCCCAACCCAGGAATCGAACCTGGGTCTCCTGCATTGCAGGCAGACGCTTTACCATCTGAGCCACCAGGGAAGTCCTAGTCTCCTGTCTAGTACACATTATTTTCTGCTCTAATTTTTGATAGAGTATCAGTCCTCATAAGTGGTTCATTTCCAACAATAACTTCATACTCATATTCTTTTCCAATAATAACTTCATACTCATATTCTTTCCCTAAATTATCCTCCATTCTAGCCTTAGAACTATTGAGAACCTAGGTACCCTTCAGGCAGGGCACACTATTTTCCCAAATCTTAACAACAAAAACCAAAGTCTGTAACATCCTTCTCACAAACTTAAGCAACATTTATTTTAAAACCTGAAAGAAGCTACTACCTGTATACCACTCACTTTATAAAGGGATAAAAGCACCCATATCTGTGACTTTATAGTAAATACCCATCACCAAAATCAAGAGGCATCTTAAAATTGAAGGAAAATCCATAGTTAAATGAGAAGCATTTTCTCTTTCTTGGTTGTACCTAAAATAATAGTTCACCTTTTAATCTATAGCACCATAGATATGCTTTATGAAGCTTTGCTCACTTCTCCAAAATAAAACCTTCACTGTGATATTCTTTGCATCCCTCTATAACATAAATTTAGAGGTACATAAAAAGCTCCATGTCTAAAATTTACCTAGAGTTCTTTCACATATAAGGGCTCAGATGCAATAACAACCCATACCTGATGATTCAGAAGTCATAGAAATTTGCATATTTACATTCATGGACAGTGTTTTCTGAGTGAATCTATATGAAATACCTCTCTCCACCTGACTTTGGAATCAGCCTGCTACTGTTGCTGCTAAGTCACTTCAGTCGTGTCCGACTCTGTGCGACCCCAGAGATGGCAGCCCACCAGGCTCCCCTGTCCCTGGGATTCTCCAGACAAGAACACTGGAGTGGGTTGCCATTTCCTTCTCCAATGCATGAAAGTGAAAAGGCAAAGTGAAGTCGCTCAGTCGTGTCCGACTCCCAGCGACCCCATGGACTGCAGCCTACCAGGCTCCTCTGTCCATGGGATTTGCCAGGCAAGTGTACTGGAGTGGGGTGCCATTGCCTTCTCTGGAATCAGCCTACAATATTATTAAATAATATTTATTATGTGACAAGTACCCAGCAGGAAGAGTGAAACAGAGACCATTCTTCTTGGGAGATTGTAATCCAGGTGAGGAAAGGAACTCTCGGTAACTGTATGCTATCTGGCACAGAATATCATTTTCTTTAGACACATCAATCACATGGGTTAAGAGTTTACAAAAGTAAGAGATCACGTATAGACTAAAATATTCTGAGATTATATGATAGAAGTAGGAATCTGAGCCCCTCAAATTTAAAATGAGTAATAGTACTTTCTTTCCCTTTTCTAGCTGAGGTTAGCTATTTTATTTGCTTTTATTCCAAGAACCACCTTCAGCTTTATAATTATAATGACTTGTAACTATAATGTTTTATCTTTATTGCATCTTTTAGCTTGCTTAGTTTTCTTTTAAAACTTTATTGCTTTTAAAAATAAGTATATGAGGTGAAAATAGTTTCCTCTAAGCATTGCTTCATCTACAGCTCAAAGGGTCTAATAATCATGTTTTTCATTAAAAAAAATTTATGCATATTGTACAATTTTAACTTTGAAGAATAGATTTTAAAAGATATATACATATATATATTCATTATTAATTTTAAGATAGAAGAACTTAAAATTTTCTATTGTCTGCAATTTATAGTATTATGTAACAATATCTTTACTTTGTAGAATTTGCCTAAAATAACTTTGCTAAGTTACTTCAGTCGTGTCCGACTCTTTGCGACCCTATGGACTGTAGCCCACCAAGCTTCTATGTCCATGGGATTCTTCAGGCAAGAATACTGGAATGGGTTGTCATGCCCTCCTCCAAGGGATCTTACCCACCCAGGGACTGAAACTACCTCTCTTATGCGTCCTCCATTGGCAGGCTGCTTCTTTACCATTAGCGCCACCTGGTGCCACCTTTACATTTTATCAGTGTTCTAAGGTCATTTAAAAGGAAGTTTATAAGTTGACTCATTGGAAAAGACCCTGATGCTGGGAGGGATTGGGGGCAGGAGGAGAAAGGGACGACCGAGGATGAGATGGCTGGATGGCATCACAGACTCAATGGACGTAGTCTGAGTGAACTCTGGGAGCTGGTGATGGACAGGGAGGCCTGGCGTACTGCGATTCCTGGGGTCGCAAAGAGTCGGACACGACTGCGCGACTGAACTGAACTTATTCTTTAAGAATAGTTATGTAGTGTGTTTGCATAGCTTTGTTTTCAGAACATATTAGATTCATCTTTATAGAATATGCTATTTATATTTCTAGATAAGAGGTTGGTAAACTTTTTCTGTGAAAGGCCATAAAGTTAATTTAGGCTTTACTCGTTATTCAGTCTCTATTGTAGCTATTCAAGTCTGCCTTGTAGCTTGAATACGTAAACAAATGGATATTGCTGTGTTCCAATAAATGTTTCTTCGCCAAAACAATCAGTAGGCAGGATTTGGCATGTGGGCCACAGTTTGCCAAGCACTATTCTAGAGTCCTGGAGAAAGAAATGGTAACCCACTCTAGTACTCTTGCCTGGAAAATCCCATGGATGGAGGAGCCTGGTAGGCTAGGGTCCATGTGGTCAGAAAGAGTCGGACACGACTGAGCGACTTCACTTTCTTTCTTCTATAGTTCCTTTTGGAGAAGGAAATGGCAACCCACTTCAGTGTTCTTGCCTGGAGAATCCCATGGACGGAGGGGCCTGGTGGGCTGCAGTCTATGGGGTTGCAAAGAGTCAGACACAAATGAGCAACTAACACACACATACATTCTAGAGTCCACAGGCTGTGAAACAAAATTAGAGAGGGATATTAAGGTTGACTACATCTAATGAGTTCCTGTTTCTCCTTATAACCCTTGCAGTTTTTTGTTTTATGAATCTTGATGACAACTTGGTGTACTAATACTTTGAACTTTTCTGTATCCTTTAAAAATTATCTTCTTTAGCATTATCAAAATGTCCTTTTTCCACCTGTTTTTGACCTGAACTTTGAAATAAATAAACACTGAGTTGCTTTTATGTTTACTGGCTTAATAATTCATGACTGGATTTTCAAACTTCCTAAACTATTTTGTAGATGTACTATTTGATGGGCTTCCCAGTGGCTCAGTGGTAAAGAATCTGCCTGCCAAACAGGAGACTCAGATTCAATCCCTAGGTTGGGAAGATCCCTTGGAGAATGAAATGGCAATCCACTCCAGTATTCTTGCCTGGGAAATCCAATGGACAGAAGAGCCTGGAGGGCTACAATCAATGGGGTCGTTAAAGAGTCAGACATGACTTTGTGACTAAGCAAGAATAATCTCTTTGATAAAATATGATAGCCTTTTCTCTTAATAGGTGCATTTAAAGCATTTACATTGAGAGTTGATATGTCAGATATGTTTGTCTTCCTCTGTTTTATGTTGTGTGTTTGCATAGCTTTTGTGGTGAAAATTTTTAACACAGCAGGCCTAGACTGTTACCCTTAGAAAGGCTTGCTTACAAGATGAGCCCTTCACTAGCATTTGGGAACTCATATTTCAAGATGGTTACCAAGATTCCCAGAATTGCTAAGAGGGGCTCAATGTGCTTAAACTGTTTGTACAAATAATATATTTATGCTGAATAATTAGCTTCTATCTGAAAGCCTAGAATTTTGATACACGGGTGCCTACAGTAACAACTCTGGGTACCTGATTGCAAATGAACTTTCTAGGTAGATATCTACTGACTTTGCCCCATACACCTCTTCTCTTTACTGATTTTGCTCTGTATGATTTCATGGTATAAATCTTAGTATGCCTATGTGCTGAGTCCTCCAGGTGAATTAATAAACCTGATGATGATCCTGAGGACCCTGATACAGTATTTATAAGAAACTTCTCTAGTAACAGGTCTGTTTTCTTCAGTCTGTCAAATGTAAATAACTTTTAACAATTAGGAAGGTTGCACTTTGCTCTAGTCTTTATCCTAACTATACTATATAATTTCTTAATCATTAATTTAGATTGTATCTAGTAATTTATTATATAATGATAAAATTAATTTATTTCTCTCTTCTGATCTGTTACTCCCAGTTTCAGTTTTTTATTGTTTTCTTAGTTTTTATCGTTTTACTGTTAAATATGCATCCATTACTTATTTTTCAGTTTCAAAGGGTATACTTAGCTCCCATCTTTTAAAGATGAGAATATCATTATTGGGTATTAGTTCTAAAATACCATGCTTACATTCTATTCCTTTTTTTAAGTTGTCCCCTTCTCACATTTTATTAGATTTATTATTTCTAAAATTTCAAATCTAAAGACCTCTAATAGGAGAGTGCTGAAAAACATTTCAAACTGCTCACTTATATCTAGGTGATCACTTCGGATCTAATTTTCTTGGATGCCTTCTGCCAGTATTCAATAACTCACCTGGGGAACTTCTGTTTATAAATTCTTTCTCTAATAACCATGGATCTTCTCCTTGTTCCAACATGAAGATCAGTTCTGGCTTTGTAAAGCAGTACCCTGTAAATGGGAAATACTTTAGCAGTTGAGTTAGCTGCATAGGTTTCATTGTTTCTGAATGTGAAGAAAGGTACAGCTTCAGAAATGGCACATTGAGGGTACTTGCTAGAATTTTTTTTGGTGGAGGGAATGATAGCAAAAACCATTTTCTTATACTTATAAAGGATTACTCTTCTTAAACCTGTAAGTCACAAGCCTAAATAACATTAAGTTCTAAAATTGTCAATGTCTGTTCCTTAAACAAGATGTCATAAGGACTGACTCTATAGGTGGCCGTAATAGAGTGAAAGAATCAATTTACCTCTCCATGAGGGCTTCTGAGGTGGTGCTAGTGCTAAAGAACCTGCCTGCTAATGTAGGCAATGCAGGTTACATCCCTAGGTGGGCATGGTAATCCACTCAACTATTCTTGCCTAGAGAATCCCATGGACTAAAGAGCCTGGTGGGCTACAGCCCATGGGATCACAGAGTTGGACACAAATGAAGCAACCACACACACACACACACACACACACACACACAAACACCCCTCCATATCAGACATCTAAACAAACCATACAAAATGTATGAAATGGCTTTTAGACTTTAGAAAACAGGCAGTACAGACAGTGATACTTGAGAACAGAGAAACAAATGAGGTGAGCCCTGTGTTACCAAAGCTTATTGCTTGGAGAGTTTTCAACCTCAAACAAAAAGAGACCACCAAAACAGAGCTTGGCGGACTCACTAAGTTAAGGCAATAGAATTGGACTTCAAGAAAATCATGACAAATAGGATCTATAAGATAAAATACAAGAGAAGAAAGATACAGAGTCTTTGTCTGATCTGCAGAAGAGTGTCCTGAGTACTAACTTTTGAAAATGTAAGGAAAACATTTGAGGTTGGGGAAAAACCAGTGAAAAAGAGTAGGCTGAAATACCACCAAAGCACACAGAGAGGTATAAAACTTCCTAACCCATGGCCAATTTGATACAATAACCAGAAGGACAATTATTGCCTTGGTAGAGGAGCCAAATGAGTCTGAGAGTAAAATGAGTTCTGAATCCAATACAACAAAACTTAAAGCAAACTTTAAGAGGATTAAAGTAATTCCAAGTAATTTAAATTCATCCCAGGAAAGGGCTCAAAAGATTTCAGACAATACAGCAAAACTACCACTTAACAACATAAAATCTGTAACATCTAGCCCTCGAAAAAAAATTACTTGATATGAATAAAAGGGATATATTATTGTAATCAAGAAGAAAAATGAATCAGTAAGCCATAGAGTAAGAAATGACACATAAAATTAATAGTCAAGGCCATTAGTTCAGTTCAGTTGCTCAGTTGTGTCCGACTCTTTGAGACCCCATGAACCACAGCACGCCAGGCCTCCCTGTTCATCACCAACTCCCAGAGTTCACTCAGACTCACGTCCATTGAGTTGGTGATACCATCCAGCCATCTCATCCTCTGTCGTCCCCTTCTCCTCCTGCCCCCAAATCCCTCCCAGCATCAGAGTCTTTTCAAGTGAGTCAACTCTTCACATGAGGTGGCCAAATTACTGGAGTTTCAGCTTTAGCATCATTCCTTCCAAAGAAATCCCAGGGCTGATCTCCTTCAGAATGGACTGGTTGGATCTCCTTGCAGTCCAAGGGACTCTCAAGAGTCTTCTCCAACACCACAGTTCAAAAGCATCAATTCTTCGGCACTCAGCCTTCTTCACAGTCCAACTCTCACATCCATACATGACCACAGGAAAAACCATAGCCTTGACTAGACGGACCTTAGTTGGCAAAGTAATGTCTCTGCTTTTGAATATACTATCTAGATTGGTCATAACTTTTCTTCCAAGGAATAAGCGTCTTTTAATTTCATGGCTGCAGTCACCATCTGCAGTGATTTTGGAGCCCAAAAAATAAAGTCTGACACTGTTTCCCCATCTATTTTCCATGAAGTCAATGGGACTGGATTCCATGATCTTCGTTTTCTGAGTGTTGAGCTGTAAGCCAACTTTTTCACTCTCCACTTTCACTTTCATCAAGAGGCTTTTTAGTTCTTCTTCACTTTCTGCCATAAGGGTGGTGTCATATGCATATCTGAGGTTATTGATATTTCTCCCGGCAATCCTGATTCCAGCTTGTGTTTCTTCCAGTCCAGCATTTCTCATGATGTACTCTGCATATAAGTTAAATAAGCAGGGTGACAATATACAGCCTTGACGTACTCCTTTTCCTATTTGGAAACAGTCTGTTGTTCCATGTCCAGTTCTAACTGTTGCTTCGTGACCTGCATACAGATTTCTCAAGAGGCAGTTCAGGTGGTCTGGTATTTCCATCTTTCAGAATTTTCCACAGTTTATTGTGATCCACACAGTTAAAGGTTTTGGCATAGTCAAGAAAGCAGAAATAGATGTTTTTCTGGAACTCTCTTCTTTTTCCATGATTAAAACAGTAAAAATACTCCATATGTTTAAGAATATGATAAGAGAAATAAAATTTATTTACAAAAGTTCCTAACGGGAATTCTCAATATGAAAAATATCTGAAATGAGTAAACAAATCAACCAAACAAGAAAGAAAAAAACGAATAAGATTAATAACAGTATATATATACACACACACACTACCTATGGAAGGTTAAATGACATAAGGCACAATGGATAACTTTAAGGTTAAAAACTATGAAAGAAGAAACCCACAGTGAATAAAGACTAGAAAATAAAAAACAATTATCTCTGACCTGTGGGATAAAGTTGTCTAATATGGGTAACTAGCATTTCAGAAGGAACAAAGAGAGAATGGAAAAAGCAATAATGGGCAAAAGTTAGATTTTTGAAAGTAAAGTGAAAGTGAAAGTCGCTCAGTTGTGTCTGACTCTTTGCAACCCCATGGACTATATATAGTCCATGGAATTCTCTAGGCCAGAATACTGAAATGGGTAGCCTTTCCCTTCTCCAAGGGATCTTCACAACCCAGGGATTGAACCAAGGTGCATTAGAAGCAGATTCTTGACCAGCTGAGCCACAAGGGAAACCCAAGAAGTGTATAAATCCAGGGACCTAAGAAGCTAAATGAATGCCAAGGAGAAGAAACATGAAGACCACCACACCAAGATACATTATAATAAACTGCTAAAGTCACAGATAAAAAGAAAATGTTAAATAGATAAAAAAAGACATAACATGTACGGAGGAAGAAAAAAGAATGAACGCTACTTTTTGTCAGAAATTATACGTCAGAAGACTATGAAGTAACAATTTTAAAGTACTGAAAGAAAAAAGCCCACCTAGAATGTTATACTTGACTAATATAAGGCATTTTCAAACAAATAAAAATTGAAAGACTTTATCACCAACTGACATGTATTACAGGAAAGTTAATTCTCTGAAAGAAATTCTTCAGCTAGAAGAAAAATGAGATCAGGTGGAAATTTGGATTAATATACAGAAAAAAAGCACCATAATCTGGAAACAAATGGATAAAAATAAAATAAACTTTTATCATTTTCAGAACTCTTAAAAATAGTAAATTGTGTTTTAAAACAACAATAATGTACTGTAGGAGATAGGAAATAGTGAGAGTTAGGAATATTGGGGACTTTAAACTTATGTAGATCAGGCATGCAGAGTTGCTGAGAAATTTACCAATATTTATTATGAGTTCAGTTCAGTTCAGTCACTCAGTTGTATCTAACTCTGCGATCCCATGGACTGCAGCATGTCCGGCTTCCCTGTCCATCACCAACACCTGGAGCTTGCTCAAACTCACTTCCATTGAGTTGGTGATGTCATCCAACCACCTCATCCTGTCATCCCCTTCTCCTCTCGCCTTCAATCTTTCCCAGCACAAGGGTCTTTTCCAATGAGTCAGTTCTTAGCATCAGGTGACCAAAGTATTGAAGCTTCAGCTTCAACATCAGTCCTTCCAATGAACAACCAAGACTGATTTCCTTTAGGGTTGACTGGTTTGATCTCCTTGCAGTCCAAGGGACTCTCAAGAGTCTTCTCCAACACCACAGTTCAAGAGCATCAATTCTTCGGCACTCAGCCTTCTTCATCGTCCAATTCTCACATCCATACATGACTACTGGAAAAACCATAGCTTTGACTAGATGGACCTTTGTTGGCAATAGTAATGTCTCTGCTTTTTAATATGCTGTCTAGGTTGGTCATAGCTTTTCTTCCAAGGAGCAAGTGTCTTTTAATTTCATGGCTTCAGTCACCATCTGCAGTGATTTTGGAGCCCCCCAAAAGAAAGTTTCTCACTGTTTCCACTGTTTCCATCTATTTGCCATGAGATGATGGGACTGAATGTTATGATCTTTGTTTTCTGAATGTTGAGTTTTAAGCCAACTTTTTCACTCTCCTCTTTCACTTTCATCAAGAGGCCCTTTAGTTCTTCTTTGCTTTCTGCCATAATGATGGTGTCATCTGCGTATCTGAGATTATTGGTATTTCTCCTGGCAATCTTGATTCAGCTTGTGCTTTATCCAGCCCGACATTTCACATTATGTACTCTGCATATAAGTTAAATAAGCAGGGTGACAATATATAGCCTTGATGAAGTCCCTGTCTGATTTGGAACCAGTCTGTTGTTCCGTGTCCAGTTCTAACTGTTGCTTCTTGACCTGCATATAGATTTCTCAGGAGTCAGGTAAGGTGGTCTAGTATTCCCATCTCTTGAAGAATTTTTCACAGTTTGTTGTGATTTACACAGTTAGAGGCTTAGTTAATAAAGCAGAAGCAGATGTTTTTCTGGTACTCCTTTCCGTTTACAATGATCCAACAAATGTTGGCAATATGATCTCTGGTTCCTCTGGCTCTTCTAAAACCAGCTTGAACATCTGGCAGTTCACGGTTCACGTATTGCTGAAGACTGGCTTGAAGAATTTTAAGCATCACTTTACTAGCGTGTGAGATGAGTGCAATTGTGTGGTAGTTTGAGCATTCTTTGGCTTGCTGCTGCTGCTAAGTCGCTTCAGTCGTGTCCGACTCTGCGTGATCCCAGAGACGGCAGCTCACCGGGCTCCGTTGTCCCTGGGATTCTTCAGGCAAGAACACTGGAGTGGGTTGCCATTTCCTTCTCCAATGCATGAAAGTGAAAAGGGAAAGTGAAGTCACTGAGTCGCGTCCAACTCTCAGTGACCCCATGGACTGCAGCCCACCAGGCTCCTCCATCCATGGGATTTTCCAGGCAAGAGTACTAAAGTGGGGTGCCACTGCCTTCTCCGATTCTTTGGCTTACCCACCCACAAATGACTGATTTGTTCCCTGTGTTTATACTGTCAACTTCATGATCTTTTTTACTATGTAAGATAAAATTATTTATATTTTGGAGATTGACCCTTTGTTAGTTGTTTGCAAATATTTTTCTCCATTCTGAGGGTTGTCTTTATGTCTTGTTTGTGGTTTCCTTTGTTCTGCAAAAGCTTTTAACTAGGTCCCACTTGTTTATTTTTATTTTCATTACTCTGGGAGGTGGGTCAAAAAACATCTTGTCTGATTTATGCCAAGTAGGTAAGTGTTAGTCATTCAGTTGTGCCTGACTCTTTGCGACCCCTTGGACTGCAGTCCACCAGGCTCCTGATAGGAGGCACTGGCAGTGGGGAGAAACTGAGTCTTGCTCTGTTCAGCAGGGCCATGCTCAGTAAAGCTTTAATTCAATTATCTGCTGATGAGTGGGGTTGTGCTCCCTCCCTGGTAGTGTTTTGGCCTGAAGCTACCCAGGCCTTGGGTATATGGGCTCTTTAGTAGGGTTAATGGCAACTTCTAAGAGGGTTTACACCAAGGGGGACATTCCCTGACTGCTACTGCCAGTGCCTCCATCCCTGTGGTGAGCCCCTGCCAATCCACGCCTACACAGGAGACCTTCCAACACTAGCAGGTAGTTTTGGTTCAGTCTCCTGCAGGGTCACAGATCCTTTCCTGAGTCTTGGTGTGTGCAAGATTTGCTGGGGCCCTCCAAGACTGGAGTCTTTCCCCCAGTCCTGTGGAAGTCTTATAATCAAATCCCACTGGCCTTCAAGGTCAGATTCCCTGGTGATTCCCAGTCCCTCTGTTGGATCCCCAGGCTGGGAAGCCAGAGAGAAGATCTTCATAAGCCCCAACTTCAAAAGAACCAACTGATGCATTTTATGTCTCAATATCTAAAGAGAAAGAAATCTAGCTTTAGGTTTTGGTTAAACTTTAAATGTCTTTCCACTTTTGAATTTACTGTTTTCATGTTTTTACAACAGATATGCCAGCTTTGTTTCTACACTGCAACTCAAGAGTTAATGCTTCTTGTCACTTAATTTGGAAATCTTTATTTACCCTTGTACCACACTGCAGATTACCTTTCTGATATATTAACAAAATAGAATTAAGTGAAGGGGATGGAACTGAAATTTAGACCACACTTTTTATTCTTGTTAATATTCAGTTGTTAAGATTTGTCTGAATCTTTGTGACCCTATGAACTGCAGCACACCAGGCTTCCCTGTCTTTCACTATCTCCCTAAGTTTGCCCAAACTCATGTCCCTGACTTGGTGATGCCATCCAACGATCTCATCCTCTGTTTCCCCCTTCTCCTCCTGCTCTCATTATTTCCCAGCATCATGGTTATTTCCAGAGAGTCAGCTCTTCATAAAGTCCTGGAGCTTCAGTTTCAGCATCAGTCCTTCCAATGAATATTTAGGGTTGATTTCCTTTAGATTGACTGGCTTTATCTTGCTGTCCAAGAGACTCTCAAGAGTTTTCTCCAGAACCAAAATTTGAAAGCATCAATTCTTCGGCACTCAGCCTTCTTTATGGTCTGACTCTCACATCCATACAAAACTGATGGAAAAACCGTAACTTTGACTATATGGACTTCTGTCGGCAAAGTGACATCTCTGCTTTATAATATGATGTCCAGGTTTGTCCTAGTTTTTCTTCCAAGGAGCAACGGCTGTAGTCATTCTCTGCGGAGATTTTGGACCCCAAGAAAATAAAATCTGTCACTAGTTTCCACTTTTTCTCCACCTATTTACCATAAGTGATGGGACCAGATGCCATGATCTTAGTTTTTGAATGTGGAGTTTCAAGCCAGCTTTTTCATCACCTTCATCATCCTCAGCTCTTTAGTTCCTCCTTGCTCTCTGCCATTAGAATGGCATCATCAGCATACCTGAGGTTGTTTTCTTCCAGCTACCTTGATTCCAGATTGTGACTCATCCAGCCCAGCACTTTGCATGATGTACTCTGCATATAAGTTAAAAACTTACATATTAAATTCTACTCAAAGTGAGCTTATTCTAATTTTGGATTCACTTTTTAAAACCACAGTGTTAGCAGCAACAATCAGATTGCCCAAATAATGCACCTTCCCTTAGAGATGTTCTGCTTATCGGTATACTATTTTTTTTTTCTCTGTAATGACTGAGCCATTTATATTGTTCTGTCGTACAGTGATTCTCCTCTCCCTTTCTTCTCCATTTTGCTGTACTCATGCCTTGAGGAGGTTCCCCCCCTCAATAAATGTCTTATTTAAGAATACTTTTAAATTCACAGAAAAATGGCAAGAGAGAAAGGAGAATTCTTATATAACTTGTATCCAACATACTCTACTGTTAACATTCTTTATTACTAGCATGTTTGTCATACCTATTAATATAATAATGATACACTATTATTAAGTAAAATCTATACTTTATTCAGATTTCCTTGTTTTTTTTTTTTAACCTAATCATTTTTCTTTTCCTGTTCCACAATTCCATTCAGGATACCACATTATATTTGGTTATCTTGTCTCTTTAGCCTCCTCTGGACTATAAGTAATCTTTTTTTTTTTTTTTAATAATCTTGACAGTTTAGAGGACATTGTAAGAAGGCTTCAGTTTTGGTTTGTCTGATGTTTTTCTCATAGTTAAAAATGGTGGTGTGTTTCTGGGAAAAGGACCACAGAGGTAAAATGACTGGCATTCTTACCCCACCAGATCAAGGGTTCATGCTATTAATATGATTAATCATTGATGATAACCTGGTTAAAAGTACCAGGATTCTCCAATGCAGTTACTTCCCAACCTCACCCCATACATATTGTATTCTTTATTATTAATTTTAGCATGTAGAGTGACATGCAGGATCTTTTTTCTGACCAGGGATTGAACCTGTGCCCTCTTCAGTGGAAGTGAGGAGTCTTAAACATCGGACTGTCAGGTAAGTCCCTATATTATACTCTGAGAAGGAAGTCACTAGGCAAAGCCCACTAAAGTGAAAGTCAATCATGTCCGACTCTTTGCAACCCCACGGACTTTACAGTCCATGGAATTTTCCAGGCCAGAATACTGGAGTGGGTAGCCGTTTCCTTCTCCGGGGGACCTTCCCAACCCAAGGATCGAACCCTGGTCTCCCGCATTGCAAGAGGATTCTTTATCAACTGAGCCACAAGGGAAGCAAGGGGTGGGAAATTTTGCTTCACCTCCTTGAAGGTACAGTAACTGTATTGTTAGTAATTCTGTGTTGGAGATTTTTCGGTTCTCTCCCATTTACTTACTTAATCATACTTATCTGTAGGATTAGTTGTATTAATCAACCACACTTATAGAATGGATTCATAAGTAATTTATACTTTGAGTTATAAGCCAACACTATTTTATTACTTATCCTTTTATTGTTCAAATTGTTGCAGCTTTAGCTATTGGAAGCTCTTTCAGTTAGGCTCCTGTGGTCTTTGACATATCCCCATCATTCTGCTTTGAGCATTTCCTTATGTTCTTACATACTCATCTTGCATGTTCCATGTTCCAGCTCTAGAACCAGCCATTTCTCCAAGAAACTTTGGTTTCTCTTAATTGGAGAATTATACTAGAAACTACATAAAGATCTATGTTATTTTCTATTTCTTTATAATTTTGTTTCAGAAGACAAATGGTTTCTAGGAATTTGACCATTTTGTCTAAGTTGTCTAATCTGCTGTCATATAATTACTCATACTATTTTCATAAATATTTTATTTCTGTGGAATTGGTAATATTGCCCAATTTCTTTTCTGATTTTGGTAATTTGAGAGCTTTTTTTGTTTCTTATTCATCTAGCTAAGGTTTGTGATGACACCACCCTTATGGCAGAAAGGGGAAGAGGAGCTAAAAAGCCTCTTGATGAAAGTGAAAGAGAAGAGTGAAAAAGTTGGCTTAAAGCTCAACATTCAGAAAACGAAGATCATGGCATCTGGTCCCATCACTTCATGGGAAATAGATGGGGAAACAGTAGAAACAGTGTCAGACTTTATTTTTTGGGCTCCAAAATCACTGCAGATGGTGACTGCAGCCATGAAATTAAAAGACGCTTATTCCTTGGAAGAAAAGTTATGACCAACCTAGATAGTATATTGAAAAGCAGAGACATTACTTTGCCGACTAAGGTCCGTCTAGTCAAGGCTATGGTTTTTCCTGTGGTCATGTATGGATGTGAGAGTTGGACTGTGAAGAAGGCTGAGCACCGAAGAATTGATGCTTTTGAACTGTGGTGTTGGAGAAGACTCTTGAGAGTCCCTTGGACTGCAAGGAGATCCAACCAGTCCATTCTGAAGGAGATCAGCCCTGGGATTTCTTTGGAAGGAATGATGCTAAAACTGAAGCTCCAGTACTTTGGCCACCTTAAGAATTGATGCTTTTGAACTGTGGTGTTGGAGAAGACTCTTGAGAGTCCCTTGGACTGTAAGGAGATCCAACCAGTCCATTCTGAAGGAGATCAACCCTGGGTTTTCTTTGGAAGGAATGATGCTGAAGCTGAAATTCCAGTACTTTGGCCACTTCATGCGAAGGGTTGACTCATTGGAAAAGACTCTGATGCTGGGAGGGATTGGGGCCAGGAGGAGAAGGGGAAGACAGAGAATAAGATGGCTGGATGACATCACTGACTCGATGGATGTGAGTCTGAGTGAACTCCTGGAGTTGGTGGTGGACAGGGAGGCCTGGCGTGCTGTGAGTCTGACATGACTGAGCGACTGAACTGACTAACTGACCCTTAGAGCTCCAGAATCAGCAGATCTAGGGTGGGTTTAAAAACCTACATTTTTAATACATTCTCAGGTGATGTTGATGATAGTGGTTCAGGCATATACTTTGCTTAAATATTCCAGTGTGGAAGGCCAACGGAACATTCTGAAGAGAATTTCGGCAAATTTTGTTCTGGTGTTCTGTCTGGTGTTCCTGTTTTTTGTATGAAAAGATTAATTGCAGAAACATGTGAGGGGAAAAAATACTCTGGACCTCACTTTTTGACACTTAACCACACGGTGGCCCCCTAGCTCCAGTCATGACTCCATTGGCCTCTATTTAAAATACCTTTTGTTTTTTTGGAGAAGTTCCCAACTATTTCTTTTTTTTAACACGTGAATTCAGCAATAGGACGAGTAGCTTGCCGTTCACAAAAGGCTGTTTCATGAGACACGCTGGCGGTTTCCTTAACAATGTGAGAGTCTATGCTGTTAGAAATGATTACTGTCCTTCACACGGAAATGATACGGGGAAGTAGGTGTGCACGGGTGAGAAGACTCGCTATCAGAAAAGGAAAGGAGATTTCGTTGTAGCCAACAGGAAGGGAGCACACAGAGCATAGACGTTGAGCTCTGCGCAGCCCACGGCGCCCTGGACACAGCAGACGGCACACAGGCTGACCAGGCCCCCATCGCTCCCCAGCCCCATCCTCACTGTGCTGCGGAGGGGGCCTTCCCTTCAGCGGCTGCCTGATCTTCCATGGCGTCTTCACCTCACTCCAGGCCAGCCAAGGGCCCAGGAGTAGCAAGAGTCGGAGAAAAATGACTGAAGACTGAGAACCGGAGCTCCGGGTGAGGCGTGGATACCTCCGCAGGGGCTGGGCGCGCAGCGGATGGGCCGAAGCGTGGAACGTGCCGGGGGGGCCGCGCGCGCAGGCTCCGGAGTCGCCCCTCCCTCTTCTCCCCTGCACACCTGTTCTCTTGCTTCCTTCTCTCTGCAGACTGAGATATACATACGTTTCATATATTCATGGGGTCTGGAAAATACAGCCAAGTGATAATGCGCAAAAGTTAAAAACAGCCTTCCGCATGACAAGGTGGTTTTCATTCCCAGAAAGGTAAACAAGAGGTAAAATTGCCAAGGGCTCTTTGTCATCAGACTTAGTCTTCAGTAATATAGTTTCAGCGATTTAAATGAGTTCTTTATGTGCGATTAGCCAGTTGATCTTTTGTCCCAGTAAGGGTCTCAGTAAGTAAGGCTATAAGTTGACCTCTTTGGGGACTGCTAGTAGTTTTTAGCCTTTGTTTTCATTTTTATTAAATTTGTGAGAACTATGTCTCTTATCACAAATAGGTCTCATGCCTCTATTTTGTACTCCTTTGAGAGAAAAAAAGAGCAAGGGGAAGTACAATTTCAAGTAGACGTAAAACAGGTATTGCTGAACAGAGATGGTGACACCACAGAAACAGATCCACCAGCCAGTAGGGAACAGAACTGAAAGACGGTGTGAAGTATTTATTCATTTGCGAAAATCTGCATGTATCATAATGCAGGCATTTAGGGGAATCCAGGCCTTGTCTGGAGTAGGGGGATGTGTTCTGCGAGTGGGAGCTGTGGTGGAGCCTGCCCGTTGGCCCCTTGAAGCTCAATCTAACTCCGTCAGGTGTAAAGCCTGAAAAAACAGAAACCACTTTTCTAGACTTCTTCCAAGCTCTGCCAGGCAGAGGCACTTGTGTGAAACTTAGCGGGTGTGCCTGGGAAGGTGCAGGCGAAGAATACAGGGTAGAGCTGTATTGGAAGTCAGATGCAGTAGCTGGGGACGGGGTTCCGCTGCCTGGTTCCTTGGGTCCCAGGTGTGGGGTGGTGGGCAGTGCCAGCAATAGAACTTCTGTTAGAACAGTTCTTCTAGAACTCGGAACTCTCAGCCGCATTGCTCCTGCCCACTGGCTTTTAGCAGTGTTTCCCCTATTGTTCTCAGAAGTGCTACTTTCACTAATACCCTGTAATCAATACTTTTCGTATCTAGAATGGATTCTGTTGTGTGTAACTTGGAACTCTTACCAATAGGTTACTCTAATCAAAGCTATTATTAAGACTGGGCTTAAGGCGGTGTGTTGTGACAGCATTCTCTAAACCCCCTGAAGTTGTGATGAATCTGCTGTTACCCTTTCTTTAGTTACTGTTCCCAGTTTTGGTCTCTTCCTCCCAGCCTTCTGATGCTTATCAGTCAGAGGGGGCTCTAGCACTCCCTATTGGACTGCCTGTTCTGCCATGTTTCATCCAGTTTCTTGAAGGAGTTCATTTTGAAAGCCAGCTGATACTCTTCCTTGGCACTTTTGTGGCACCTCCAGTGCTGTCACTTGGATGTTTTTTTTGACAGCTTTTGCCATGAAAACATAAACACCACGGAGAAGTGAATGCATTGACTCTCCTGACTCAGAATGAGAAAACAAAGCCCAAGTGCTCATTGGTCAGGGCCACAGATGCCCTGAGAGCTCTCAGCTGAGGGTGTTAATACGCCATCTACTTGCTAATGGGTACTGTTAGGAAATATCTATGCTAACCCTATTCTATAATAGTGTAATTTCTCATATGAATGGCATTAATCATCTTTGCATAGAACAATGCTAAATGTAGTATACTTTTATTGTACATAAAGACACACAGCAGGAAAATTGAACATAGGGACTGAAAGCTGCCTAGAGATGTTTCATGTCAGTAGCACTGACTAGAGACTGAGAGAAGGCACCTGTGCTAAGAAAGAAAAGTGGCTAGCTCCGACTAACACCAGATCCCAACGCGTGGGTGGGACGGAGTTGGTTTTCTTCAACTGCTAATCAGTTCTTCAGCACTCTCTGGGTGTCCTAAAATTCAACTCAATTTGGACACTGTCCCCCAGGAGGGAGCATCAAATTCTGCAGGTTAAGACCTCGGTCCCACAAGACTGCCCCCACTTCAGATGCCAATCACAAGTCCGGGTTATCATGTGTGTTTCTGACTAATGGGCTATAAATCAGGGGCTCCCATTTTCCCCTCCTTGGATTTGATGAATTAGCTAAGGCTCACAGAAAATATTACTAGATTACAGGTTTATTATAACAGGATATAATTCAAGAACATCCAGATAGAAGAGATGCATAGAGCAAGATACTGTAGGAAGGGGTGAGGAGCTTTGTGCTTGGAGTGTGCCCTTCTCCCTGAGACCTCCATGTGCTTCCCAATCCAGAAGCTCTGAACCCTGTCCTTTGGGAATTTAAAGAGGCTTAATTACATAGGTATGTTTTTTTCTTTTTTAAATATGTTTATGTATTTTAATTGGAAGCTAATTACTTTACAATATTATACTGGTTTTGCCATACATCAACATGAATCCACCACAGGTGTGCATGTGTTCCCCATCCTAAACCCCCCTCCCACCTCTCTCTCCATGCCATCCCTCTGGGTCATCCCAATGCACCAGCCCTGAGCATATGCTTGTTTAAATCATTGGCCACTAGTGATCCATTCAACCTCCAGCTCCTCTCTCTTACCCCAAGTCAGGGGGTAGGACTGAAAGTGCCAACTTCTAATCATGTGGTTGGTTCCACTGGACACCAGCTCCCATCCTGAAGTGCTTTCAAAAGTCACCTCATTAACATAAACCAAGTTGCAGTGGAAAGGGACTGCTTAGGAACAACAGAACACTCACTTCACCTTTATGGCTCTGAAGCAATTTCAGGAACTGACCACAAGAGACCAAATATTATAATCAAAGATGCTGCTGCTATTCCTAGCACTCAGGGAATTCCAAGCACATGGGGAGCTGTGGGCTAGGAACTGTGGATGAAGACCAACTGTGTATGAGAAGTATATTTTGGCCACCTGAATGACCAGATATATATTTCTTACAAATCGCTGTGCTTCCCTGATGGCTCAGCGGTAAAGAATCCCTCTGCGAATGCAGGAGACGCGGGTTTGCGGGAAGATCCCCTGAAGAAGAAAATGGCAACCCACTCCAGAATTCTTGCCTGGGAAATCCCATGGACAGAGGAGCCTGGCCGATTACCGTCCATGGTGTTGCAAAAGAGTTGGCCACAACTTAGCAACTAAACAACAACAAATCACTAGCGCAGCAGTTCTCATCCTTGGCTCACATCCTTGGCTCACCTGGGACTTAAAAAATGTAAGTTATCCAGATCCAAACCTAGACAGATTGAATCAGACTCTCTAGGGTGGGGTTAAGCATTTTTATGCTCAGGTGATTCTAATGAGAACTACTGGGTAGGACTTTCTACTTTGCTTCATTTATTCTCATGAATGTGGCTTTACTTCTGTCTCTGGGGTGTCTGAGGATTTAAGATGAAATAACAGCATAGATTTTTTCTAGTAAGTAGCATCTGTGGCTGGAGGCTAGCTTCCAGTTCAAAGACTCTTACACAGATGCGGTCTACTTGGTGTTATAGCTCTTCTCCATGAGGGAATGAACACTTGCAGGCCAGGATCTCTGGGGGCCACCTCAGAGTCTCCCTGAGGTATGTGCCTTAGTTTCCCTTGCCACTGATAAACTGCCAGCCAGTCAACCCACAAACCTCAGGCCATTGTCCTAGGGTTGGGATGGCTGTGCTTTCATGGGCTGAACACCACAGCCTAGTTTACTTGGCTTTCCAGTTTCCAGCAAACCATGCCAGTGGCAAAAGTGGCAAATGGATCAGGAGAGATGAGACATAGTTTCTTTACAGCAGGAGTTGGCAACCTTTTTCCATAAAGGCCCAGCTGCTAAGTTGGATCATCTAGATTTTCTGGGACAAGGCAAAATTGAGGATATCATGTAGGTTCTTCTATTAATGTAACAGAAGAGAACATTCCTGCCCAATCCTACCCCCACTTTGCCTGGGATGGGTCATTCCCAGGAGTGGACATCTTGATGCCCAGGTGCCATCAGCTTGGAGATATTTTCAGGACAGACAGCCACTGGTCTGTCTGGGGAGGGGCTTGATAGACAGTAGGTGGAGGGTTGGCTGCCAGTGTCACTTAGAGCCTGGAGCATAAGTGCAGTCATCTCAACGTGGGCCGCTGGCCACATTTGCCAAGTTGTCAACACGTGGACTGGGCTTCTACTCCCTGATCCCCAGCATGTGCCAACAGCAAAGTCCCCAACATGTAGGTGGTGACAGTGTAGGCCCTGGGCAGGGATAAGATGTAGCTGCCAGCCAGAGAAGCTGGTGTTGGGAGTGGAGTGGGGAACAGGGCCAGGGCCAGGATGACTTTCCACCAGGGGCCCCGTATCAGATACACATATTAAAGATTACAGTTTGTAACTGTGGTCTTATAAAGACAAATGGAATTCAGGCTGAACTATATGCTTTCCTTCTGTTTTCAAAATAAATTAAAATATTTTCGTGGGCTCCTAAAATTTACTCCTATTTACTGTGGAGCCTAAGGCCCTGCATGTTCTGAGACTAATGGGTGAGCTGGCCCTGACCTGGCTGGATGAGGCCCCCGATGCTTTGTCTCCTTGGCTGCTCTTTGTCTGTTGGAGCAGTGCCCGAGGCCATACAAAAGCAAGAAGCAGGCTGGCTTTGACCTGTGGGCCACGGTTGGCTGACCCGCTGCTCTAGACGGTCAGGATGCAATTAGCTGAGAGCATTTCCCATGGGCCACAGGACACCTAAAAAAAAGACATGGTCACCCAGAGAGACTGGGAACCACTACAGAGAGCTGGATCTCCTGCCATGTCATGCCACCAACCTTGTTATTTTTCTTAATGAAGTATTCCTGATTAATGGAAAATGTATAAAACATATTCGGTCAACTTAGTACATTATCACAAAGTAAACACCCATTCAGATCAAGAAGCAGAACATAGCCAGCATTTCTGGAGGCCCCTCTAGTTCCCTTCCAATCATCGCCCCTCTCTCCACCTGATCATGGCTACTCAACTGACTTGTAACCCTGGTCACTTTTGTTGATATAAACGGAATAATGCCACACAGAGCACTGCACTCTTTAATGTCTGGATGCTTTCAGTCCTGGCCATTGTTGCTCTTGTTTCTGGAAGGACTGAATGGAGCAGATCACCACTCACAAGATCTGTTTGTTGTAAGATTGCTTCTGTTACATGGACACAGCTGGAGGTGAGGGGGTCTGGGAGCAACCCAAAAAGGCAGCCCAGGGTGCTCTGTGGCCTAGAGAGATAAAGGGTACATGGATGCCACAAAGTGCCTGGCAACAGACCCCGTGAAAGACACACCAACAGGAAAAGTGACCTGACCAGGGAAGTTATTAAGGAGGTTCCTCTTAACCTCAGCCTCATTGCCTCTGGGACTCATTAGCCACCACTTATTAAAAAGAAAAAAAAAAAATTTCACAGGGCAGACATTTTCAACACACTTTTTGTTTGTTATTGTTCAGTTGCTCAGTTGTGTCCAACTCTTTGCAGCATGGACTGCAGCATGGACTGCAGCATGCCAGGCTTTCTTGTCCTTCACTGTCTCCTGGAGTTTGCTCAAACTCATGCCCATTGAGTCGGCGATACCATCCAGCCATTTCATCCTCTGTCGTCCCCTTCTCCTCCTGCCTTCAATCTTCCTCAGCATCAGGGTCTTTTCCAATAAGTCGGCTCTTTGCATCAGGTAGCCAAAGTATTGGATCTTCAGCTTCACCATCAGTTCTTCCAATGAATATTCAGCATTGATTTCCTTTAGAATTGACTGGCTAGAGCTCTTTGCTGTCCAAGGGACAATCTTCACCAGCACCACAGTTCAAAAGCATCAATTCTTCCACTTTCTGAGGTCAGGGCTGCACCATACACAACTCCAGGGAGCATCGCTCACACAGAACGCAATGTGCACAGTATCAGGCATGGAAGCACACAGTGCAGAGACCAGAATGTTAGCAGACTCGGTTGCCTGGATCCAGGCCACACTGTAACTCAGCACGTGGTCTAGATACCTAAACCTTCACCAGCTACACCTGTGTGGGGAAAAGTTCTGCAAATGAGTTAAATGTTCTGGTTATCCACTATTAACCTAGAAATCCAGTCCCCTCTTTCTTGCTCTCAGTAGGCTAAAATGACTGAATCTGTATCTGATGATAAAGAAGATCTTACATGGGACGCCCCTGGTAGGCCAGTGGTTAAGAATCTGACTTGCAATGCAGGGTATGTGGGTTCAATCCCTGATTGGGGAGCCAAGATCCCATATGCTGCAGAGTAACTGAGCCTGCACACCACAACTAAGACCAACAAAGCAGCCAGATAAATAAATAAATGTTAAAAGAGAGAGAGAGAATATCTTACAGGCTCTCCTGTGGGTGTATGTGGGAAAGTGGGCAATGATTACACTTTTTTTTCCAAAGGTAATTTTTTTTTTTTTTTTTTTTTGGGAGCCAAGATCCCAATGCTGCAGAGTAACTGAGCCTGCACACCACAACTAAGACCAACAAAGCAGCCAGATAAATAAATAAATGTTAAAAGAGAGAGAGAGAATATCTTACAGGCTCTCCTGTGGGTGTATGTGGGAAAGTGGGCAATGATTACACTTTTTTTTCCAAAGGTAATTTTTTTTTTTTTTTTTTTTGCCATGCCCATCAGCATGTGAGATCTTGGTTTATGGGCTAGGGATTGAACCCACGCCCCCTGCATCAGAAGTGTGGAGACTTAATCACTGGACCACCATGGAAGTCCTAGTGATTTTAAACATCAGTTCTTTTTATCTGGGATGTATCTATAAAAGAAAATATCTATATCGACAAATACAAAATATCCAGAATAGGCAAATCCATAGAGAGAGAAAATAAATTAGTAGTTGTCAGAGATTCTGGGTTTCTTTTTGAGCTGATGAACGTCTTCTGGAATCAGATTGTGGTGATGGCTGCACAACTCTCTAATGTACTAAAAACTACTAAATCTTTAAAGAAGTGAATTTTATGGTGTGTGGATTATTTAAAAAAATTTTTTTTAATTCTATTTTTTTTTTCCAAAAAATGAAGAGACACTGAGTCTTCATTGACCTCAGGACATTTGCTGAAACTTTTTTTTTTTTTTTTTACAAAGAAGGACCATGTCTGAGCTTAATGCATGATTTTCTTTTTCCCCTAAAGGCAGAGCTAGGGGACAGTCATGAAGACCACACTAAGAATCCCAAAACTATCATCTCAGTCTTGTGTGTCACTCCAGATAATCCTAAATCTGCTAAAAATCTAGCTCAACACTCTTCTGTATATTGTTTGTAGAAAATAATGTAGGTTTGAGACTCTGATAAGAGAAAATTTAGGATACTCAGTTCCAACTCTTTGAAAAGATGGAAAACGGTGGGGATCATAGTGCTCTTTCTTCCCTTGAGATGGGAAAGTTTTCTTCCAAATGACTCAAGATTTCCCTCTTGTTATATGCTCCCTCATTCCCATTCACTGAGAGCCTAAGAAGGGGGCCCAGGACCCATGGCCCTACAGTTGGGAGGTAGACCAGAAGCCTGCCTTTGTGCTCCCTGAACATGAGGACAAGGGGTTGAGCTTAGGCCAGGAGAGCAACTTCCTGTGTAGAAGACAGGACCCTGCTGGAAGCAGCTGTCTGCATTCAGAGTTGCAACTTGGGAGGATAATAGTTGAAGGAAGGAAAGCCTGAGTTTTCTAGACGTGGGCTTCTGTTATGAATAAGGGACATTCACATGCATTCTGACGATCATTTATAAAGCCTGGTTTCTTTTAGGTAGTTATCCAAATATTTTCAGGACAAATGTTCAAAACGGGCATTTCTCATACCACACAGGCACAGATATGCAGAAAGGCCCACGAGTTGAACTAGATCTTTTCTGTTTTTCCAAGCCAGACAAGAAGTGCCACTCATTGGGCCTAATGCAAAGGGCCACAGGCTGGTTGGGAAGCTCTCCTGCCAGTGTGTCTGATCTGAGAGCCAGCATGACAGAGGAACTTTCCTGGCCCAGGCACTCTTTTGAGCCTCTTAAATGTATCAACTCCTCTACTCTTCACAAGCCTATGCCACTGGCAGGATTATTATCCCCATTTTAAAGATGAATAGGCTGAGGCACGAGACGTTACCATGCCCAGGGTCATACAGCAAGAAGTGGCAGAGCTGGGACGGGACACAGATGGTGTGTATTCCTCCTTGCTGCATCACTCATGTGTTCATGGTGTCACCAGATGTTCCTCTGTGCAGGCTTCGGTGACCCAACAGATCAGCACCCTCTCTTCTCCCCGGGAAGAGGTGGCTTATGGAACTGCCATTCTTGATTTGACATGAAAAGCTTAATCACTGAGTACTCACCCCAGTCTCCAAATACTCCACTCAGAGAATCAAGGGAGCCACACTTCAAGGTGGAAATCTATATATCATTAGTAATAAGCCCCATCAGGCACTTGGGGCTGTGCAGGCTCTCCTCATCCCTTTGGGCCTTGCCCACAAAGTACAACTGGCTTCCATATATGTGGAGGGCTGGATATCTCCAGGTGAGAGCAGGGTTCTCTTCCTTCTGAGGGCCCAGGCACTGGAAACTAAGGCTGTCATTGGGAGCTGGTGGGATAATCCTATTGTAAGAAGCTTTTAAATTTCCTAGTGCTGGGATGCAATGTCACTGAACATGTGAGCTCGGTCATTTCAGTTATGTCCAACTCTTTGCAACCCCATGGACTGTAGCCCACCAGTCTCCTCTGTCTATGGGATTCTTCAGGCAAGAACACTGGAATGGGTAGCCATGCCTTCCTCCAGGGGATCTTCCTGACCCAGGGATTGAACCGGAGTCTTTTACATTTCCTGTGTTGGCAGCCAGGTGCTTTACCCCTACACCACCGGGAAAGCCCCCACTGAACATGAGATGATATGAAAGAAGGTTCTGGGTGTGTTAATGAGGATGGCATGGGCAACTGTTTTATGCAGGGACTTTCTCAGTGATTCTACAGACTGGAGCATTCTTCCAGCTTGGCTCTGGGCTTAGACTAGATGGTCAATTAATATCTATCGACCTGCTTGTCCTAACAAGGCTTGGCTTAATGGAGGTATGTGGCCAAACCACTCATTGTTTCAAGGGTCCTGCTAGTGTTGAGTGGGAGGAGCCCAGGAGCCTGGAGCTCACCACCACAAGCCACATCAGTGATGGTTCTGCAGCAGCTCTGCCACCTGAGTGGCCTGCCCTGCTACAGGGGGTCATGCTGGCTAAAGGCAGCTAGAAAAATAACCCCTCAATTTGTCACCCACAGGCCATCCCCCAGAAGAACTCCACCAGTCAATGCAACTTCAAAACACAAGAAAAAAATAAAGGAACATCAGATTCTAGTAGAAATCTTGTATTCATTTTGAACACTGCTATGTTTTAAGGCAAGTGTCACATATTGAAAACAGAGATGAACAGCATTATGGCATGTTAGAGCAGGGGACACATCATCAGACAGTGAGAGGGTGGCATTTTCCCCCGGCTGGCTCACTCCCAATCTGATTCCTCTTTTGGGCAAAAAACAGGGAGAAACCAGGGAGAGGGGAGTGATCATCACAGGGGTTTTACATGGAAGCACCCTTCCCTAGGCCATGTGCTCCCCACACTGCACTCCCAGGTCCCGGAGAGAGTGTGTGCAGCCCCTGGGGCAGACTGTCCATGGTGAAATTCACCTTTAGAAACAGGAAAATCAGGATGCCAAAGCCACACAGCTTGCAGTTAATTCACCTCTGCCCCCAAATTCAAACTTGTTTGGACTGGAGCTAAAATACACAAAGACACATGTAGATATAGATGCTAAACACATGTATGCCCCCCACATGCTACGCATATGTGTGCACACACACAGTTACATAGATGTGGAAGAGGGAAAGGTCAGATCTAGCGAAGGCTGAAAAATAATGAATGTTCACTTGCAGTTTGGAATCCAGCCATGTGATTATTTCTCCTTTAAAAATAGAAGGCATCAACAACAAGCCAGAGGGTAAAGGCTTCCATGTGCTGCTGAGCCCAGCTCCTGGTCACTCCTGCTTCACAGGAGTGGCTTAGCTTGTTTTAAAGAGGGCTAGAGGGGGCAGGGCCTGCCCACTGGCTGGGTCTTCCCTGTGCCCCTTGGCTCTTCCCCACCACTTCTGCTCAGGCCCAGGCCCCATAATTTTAAAGCGGGAGCTTCACTGTCTCTGTCCCTCCCCCTATTCTAGCTGTGATGGGACATGCACCATAATGGTGTGCTCCCCTCCTGCAGGGCTTGGGTGATAGCAACAGAGAAAACAGGGGCATGAGCAAGGCTGAAAGTTTGGGAGCTTGAATAATGGCCAGCGTGTGGTGGCAGAAACATGCCTGGGTCTGAGAGTCACTGGGAGGCCAGGGACCCAAAAGTGGGCTGGGAGGTTAATCCACAAAAAGATGAGGGACAATAGGAAGAGGCTGCACTTGATGCTCACAAGAAACTGCCAAGAGCACAAGTGACGTGATAACAGTTGCTCCTGCACACAAAACAAAGCCCTGCTCGTAAAAGCTGTCCTCCCCAGGAGAAGGAGCTCCCGGAGAACTTAGGTATCACTTAGGTAACAGTGAGGAAGGTACGGGGTTAAGTGTTAGCACTTAATAGCCAAGATGCGAAATGATCATTTTCCCCAGATTCACTCAGTTTGCCTCACCAGATTCCTCTGAGGTAGGTAAAAGGCAGGCGACATCAGCCCCATTTTACTGATGGAGTAGAGTGAGGCCCCAGGACTTGCTGTAGGTCACCCCACACATACACACCAACAACTACAGAGAAACAGCAGTCTTGTGCCTTTTAGATCTTCCTTCCCTGCCCCTGGCAACACTGGTTCTGTCTATAAAGCCCCCTCCCCAAGGTTCAACCTGAGTCAGTAGGAATCAGGTAGACCATTTGGCTGATAATTTTAAACTCTGGTGTGCTGGAGGAAAGGGAAACCAAGCCTATCAAAATCAGCCAAAGCCAGGACATCTGGCTTCACCCCAGTGAAGGGTGGGTTTGTGGTTTTTAAAAAAAATTTGCTTTGCTTTAAGGGAGGGTCTAGTTGGATTGAAATCTATTGCCAGACCAGTCAGGGTCCTGAATGCAATGACCATATCACACCTCCCCAGAGGCAGAGGCCCCTTGGTGGCCTGTCTGCCAAATCAGAGTGGAGGTGGATAAAGCTACAGTGTTGGCAGAAGTCCAGATCATGAAAGCAGAAAACTTTCTGGGGCTGGGGCCAGACTGAGGACATTAATATATGTGTGTGTGCGTCTGTGTGTGTCCTTACCGGTCAGGCTACTTCCCTTTCCCCTGGAGGCTGCACTCCCCCTCCTTTCTTTGACCTCAGAATTACCTAATGCCGCTAACCAGAGGCACCAGCAGTGCTAACACCATGGAGTATTTCTAACTTGATGGGCACGCAGCGCCTCCAGCCCAGTGACCCAGAAGCCAGCCATGCCTAGTCGGAGACTCTTAACACCTGAGTCCCAGCTCAGAGAATTCCAGCCAAGGACACCAATTTGGGAATTTTTCCAATTATTCTGGCTCACAAGGTGCCAGATGACTGCCACCCGCCAGGTCTGTCCAGGAAGTATCCGAATGCTGAACTTTCCTGGGTACAATGAAATAACATGTGCATCTTCCAAGCTTTAACTGCCAGGTCTCTGTGAGCCTGTTACTCCCCACCCTGGCAGCTCGAGCGTGTGTTTCCAGACGGAGCCAGGGTGCACACAGTTGACCTGGACATGGTCGAGTGTCAAATGTCAGAGTGTCTTGGGCATCAAGAGTCAGTTCCCACTGGGAAACCCAATGCCTGTGCCGAGAAGTAACCCTCAAACCGGTGGCTCGGCCAGTGCATTGCTCGGGAGGCAAAAAGTTGGTGAGGGCGGTGCCAGGGCCAGGTGGCCAGACTGATGGGGTGGGCACCCCCAGTGGGTGAGCTGGAAGCCCAGCCCCATCACAGAACCGACTCCTTGGACTCTGGGGTGCTGGCTGCTGGGCCGGTGGGGTTTGGGTGTGTCACCAAGGGCGACGTCTCCTCTTCCGACTTGCAGTTAGGGATGGCCTCCACTTTGACCTCGCTCAGCTCCTGCTCCCCTCTCTTCATCGCCTTCTGATTCAGGTGGTGGAGGATGCCCGCACCCAGGGCATCGCCCTCCACGTTCACCACGGTGGTGGTGCGGTCCCTGCAAGGAGAGAACAGGGAGGCGTTACAGTCGATGCTGCCTGGAGCCACCAGGGGGTGGATGTCACTGCAGGCTGAGGGTACCAGAAGGCTGTGACCCTGAGGGAGAGCAAGCTAAGGGCATGGGGTGCTGCTTGATGCTAAATGGATTTTCTCCAAATATTTTTCATTCTTATGAAACTAATAGGCCCACTCATTGTAGAAAATTTGGGGAGAAGAGAAGTATAAAGGAAAAAACAAAAGTCACTCCCCCCCATCCTCTGCATCCCTGAGCGAACCAGTAGTGACATCTGGATCCGTTTCCTTCTAGAAATCTTCCTATGTGTGCACTTCATGTATGAGATACCATCATGTAAAAGTTATAAGTAACTGGGATGACAAGGGCTTCCCGGTGGCTCAGATGGTGAAGAATTGCCTGCAGTGCAGAAGACCTGGATTTGATCCCTGGGTTGGGAAGATCCCCTGGAGAAGGGAATGATAATCCACTCCAGTGTTCTTGCCTGGAGAATCCCCATGGACAGAGGAGCCTGGCAAGCTACAGCCCACGGGGTCGCAAAGAGTCAAACACGACTGAGCGACTAAGTACCCACACACAACTGGGGTGATGGTGCAGATTCGGTCCTGGGTCCAGCTTCCCTCCCACTCACCATTACCCTGTGGGAACCTCCCTCCCAGGCTCGCATCCACGCTGAATCTCTACTGAACTGTAACCTTCATGTGCTTCTCATGGCTGTTGGCAAATACCATCTCAGAGAGAACAGCACTGCCCTTTCCAGAAGCTTTGTCTTCCCAGAGCCCAACCATCAGCACCCCTCCCTGGGGCTCAGAGGAAGTATATGCTCATTCTGAAGAAGGAGGGGAAATAGGAACTTGCCTGAGGTGCTGGAGAAGCTGAGAGTTCTGGAATCAGAGGTTGTGGGTGGTAGGGGTCTCACTTGGGCAGCCCGCTTGGTGCCGGACCTCCCTCGTCCTGACCAAGCACCCCTTAAATGCCTGCCTTCCCCATGGAGGGGAGCCGGTGAGGAAGGAGGCAGGGCCTCTGACACTCTGCCCTGGTCCGCCTTACTCACCACCACAGGGACTCCTTATTCACCGCCTTACTCACCACCACAGACCCTCCAATGTGCTGTCTGAACACTGTCCATCTCCAAAGCACTTTTCATCCCCAAGGAGCGCAAGGAATTCTGAGAAGTCCCTTCAAGTTTCCAGGGCTTCAAAATAAGGTTAGAACCCAGCACTCCTAACCAGCATGGGCAGATCCACCAGCCCGGGGCCAGGGTCTAACGGTCAGGATATCCATACCCCGCTCTGACCAGACTGGCCAGGAGCGTCTTCCCCAGTGCTGACTGAACGCTCTTCCACGTGCTGCGCATGTGCTAACTCGCTTAGTCTCCACTACAACTCTGCTGTAGGGCTCTGTTCTTATCCCCTTTCACAGACTGGCAGACTAAATCACAGACAGTTCATATCACACAACTAGTAAATGATGGGAACCCAGGCTCCAAGGCTCATTTCTTTTTATTTTTTGCCAGGGCTCATTTCTTATTCACATGCTCTACCTATTGTCCAACATCAGTCCCTCACTGACCTTCCCTATGATACAGGTATTGTTTGTATCTGAGAAAAGTGTCATGGGACTCAAGGCAGCAACAATTAGAAACTGTTCTGTGTCTTTACAGGAGCCCTGGTGATGGTTACCCAGATCATAGCTTCTTTCTAATTCTGCCCCTGAGCCCAAGCCCAGGCACTTGTATTAGCAGTGCTCATCTTTTCTCCCCTTACAGAAATCACTCCTTGGATATTCCAGGCCAAGGACAATCATTCCCGAAGATTCACTGCTCCAACGGTTATGACCCCTATGCAGCCAACAATGTCCATAGACGCTTGGGCCTCTGACTTTTCTGAATGTTCTAAGCAAGTTCTCAGTAATGGCATGTTATAAGTTTCTCTGCATGCCCCGGGCCAGTGCCAAGCTCCTAGGGAGCTCAATACAGACTTTCTTTTATTCAGTGCCCTTAGGACTTGCTACTTACACAATCCAGTCCACAGCCAGGATCAGAGAGAGGTCATGAGTGGGCAGCCCGATGGCCTCCAGGATAATGGCGATGGTGAGGACCCCTCCAGCGGGCACGCCTGCTGCTCCAACACTGGACGCCGTGGCGGTCACTCTAGGGAATGGGACGGCAGGATCAGCTGTGAGCCCGGAGCACCGAGGGGACACAGAGACATGCAGAACATGGCAGACACAGCTTGGAACTGAAAACCATACAACCCTAGTCTGCTGGCTGCACCCTCGAGAGAGGATCCACTTTCTTCAAGTAATGAATTCATGCTGTCCTCACTTACAATGAGACGCCCGAGTCGTGGTAAGATTGTATTCATGAAGTTTTTCAAAGGAAATCGCAATTAAAAAAAAAATCTCAAAGTTTAAACCAGGCCTAAAGATGAAGGAAAGATATGGAACTTACAGAATGGTGAAAATCTGTCCAGCTCTCAGCTCCACGTTGTTGAGCTGGGCAATGAACACTGCGGCCACGCACTGGAAGATGGCTGCGCCATCCATGTTCACAGTGGCCCCGATGGGGAGAATGAACCGGCTGATCCTCTTGTCTACACCATTGTTTTCTTCAATGCACTTCATCATAGAGGGAAGGGTTGCCGAGCTGGGAAATGCAAACCACCAAATAAGAGAATAGTCCTTCATGACCAGGCTAACCTCTTACTCAGCTCAGACCCAGGAACAGAGCAATTAGCACCATCCTAGGTTATGGCACTCTCCCCTTGAAAGAAAAGAAAAATCAGAATTGTTGCAGAGTTTCTGTCACACATGCTGCTGCTGAGTTGCTTCAGTCGTGTCCGACTCTTCGCGACCCCATGGACAGCAGCCCACCAGGCTCCTCCGTCCACGGGATTTGCCAGGCCAGAGTACTGGAGTGGGGTGCCATTGCCTTCTCCGTGTCACACATGGGGTTTTGTCAATTGCTTTCCCAAAGCGTTTTGGGTTTTCTAGACTTAGTTATTTTTCCCCTGGATACACCCATTCCAGATTTCCCAAGAACCACACATTGTCTCACAGTGCAAAGTATTCTCAAGAGAACAAAGAACTATTTATACTACACATGCATCTCCTCTCTTGAACATGTTCCCCTCCAAAAAGTAAAAGGCAAACTATGTTTTTTCTTCTAGGCCAAGAAGCAGAAGTCTGACAGGACTTCCCTGGTGGTCCAGTGGTTAGGGCTCTGTGCTTCCACTGCAGGGGACACGAGCTCAATCCCTGATCAGGGAAGTTCCACATGCCATGGGAGTGTGGCCAAGAAAAGAGAAAAAGAAATGACTCTGAGTTTGGAAAGAGGAACTGCATCTCATGATAATGAAGAATAAGACCCGCTCCCCACAGCGGGTTCTGCAGACTCTGCAGCGTGTGGCTGGCATAGCTGAAGTAGGCTGGTTTCTGCCAAAGCCGGAGAAACTTACCTCCTCATTCCTCCCACATCACAACCCAGTCATAGACACTGCAGGGCAGGATGGTGGAAAACAGGCAGTAAAGAGGCAGAAACTAAATGTGTGAATCAAATGATGTACCACCATCCTTTCAAAGTTTTCTCCGTATTTGGAAAGCCCAGTGTTTTTCTGGAAGAATATCAGCCAAGACAAGGTCCATCTTTTGTGGTAAATTAGATAATCCCACAATATTGTGTACTCCTAGAGAGCTGAGCACACATCCCTCACCAAGATGCCTTATGTCTTGGTCTTATTTCCTAATTCACCCATCCAAAGGGAGAACCGAGCAGGTATCATTCTAGGAACTTTCCTGCAATGCGTTTTGAGTCAAGTGGTTGCCTTCTTTTACTCAGGCTGAGGTCGTTAGGGTGAGGACCCACAGCTGGGAAAAATTATGATCTAACTGACCTCTAAGAAGCAAGAAGGAGAAGGGAATGAGGCAATCTCTCATTCTGGCAATCCTAAAAATCTACTTCCCTAAGAGCTATGGGGCTAGCAATGCCAAAAAATCAGACGAAACCAATTTAGAGTTTTCAAGAAACTAAAATTTGTCAAGATGTTAGCTGTGCATCCACCACGGGCTCATCTGGTTCCAAGCACAAGGGCAGCCAAAGGCACCTGCAAGCCACTCACCTGGAGCAGGTGGCAAACGCTGTGGCAAACGGTGTGAGGAGGCCCAGGAGGAACCTGAATGGGTTTTTTCTTGTGAAGATAAAATAAATGAGTGGCAGAACAATTCCTCCGTGAATAAAATGGCCCAATATAGACGTGAAGATGTATTTCCCAAGGCTGGTCACCAGCATGATGATGTCCTTCATTTCTACAATCTTGCTTCCAACCAGGAACATGATGCCCACAGGTACGTACCTAGGATGTGAACACAAGGCACAGCTAAGCAAGGGTGAGGATGCTGGGGCTGAGAGATGCAGGCCCTTCCTGACATGGGACTTGCACACTCTCAACTAAGTGGTCTTCATCTCTCCCTGGGATGACCCTGAGAATAGAAAAGGATGGGGGTATGCCGTGCCTATTTTACAGGCCATGAAACTGAATAAAATTAACAGGATCACTCATTGTGGGTGTGGAGTCAGGATGAGGATCCAGACTTCTTTCCCCTTGGATATTATATGTTCTTAACAGCTGGATGCTACCAACCACATGGGCTCCCAAGTGGAAGGAACTCTTTGAGATTAAAGCCTCTGCGACTGTGGGCTTGACTTCCAGCTTTGCTCAGGCTTGCTCTGAGAATTCAGAAACACAAAAGACTAACACCTATTACATTTTGCAGAATTGCTGTGATACAGAATTGAGCCAAAGCTGGGACTTTTGTGAAGTTTCAAATTCCTTGTGGATTGGAAAACATGATTCCATGGGAAAAAGTCACTAACAAAGACACTCTGAGAACACTCTTGGAGCGTGAAGATTTTTTTTAATGGGCAGGTGGGAGGAAGGAAGGGAGGAAATGAACTATGGGAGCTACAAAGGACAAAAGCCTGCTGTTTTGAGTTTAACTGAGGATGAATTTTAAAAATATTAAAAAGCAGAAACATTGCTGACGAAGGTCCATCTAGTCAAAGCTACGGTTGTTCCAGCAATCATGTATGGATGTGAGAGCTGGACCATAAAGAAGGCTGATTGCCGAAAAATTGATGCTTTTGAACTGTGGTGCTGGAGAAGACTCTTGAGAGCTCCTTGGACTACAAGGAGATCAAACCAGTCAATCCTGAAGGAAATCAGTCCTGAACATTCACTGGAGGGACTGATGCTGAAGCTCCAATACTTTGGCCACCTAATGTGAAGAACTGACTCATTGGACTGACTGGTTTGAACTGGCTCATTGAACTGACTCCCTGATGCTGGGAAAGACTGAAGGCAGGAGAAGAGGGGGACGACAGAGGATGAGATGTTTGGATGGCATCACTGACTTGTTGGACATGAGTTTGAGTCAGCTCTGGGAGTTGGTGATGGACAGAGAATCATGGCATGCTGTAGTCCATGGGGTTGCAGAGTTGGACATGACTAGCAACTGGACTGAGCTGAAGATGAATTTTATAACTATTGACTTTATTTATAAATTTTAATTATATAGATAATAATGTCACATGATTCAAATTTCAAGGAGTACAAAAGGATGCAGTCTACCTGCCATCTCTGTCCTCCTAAGTACCAGGCTTCCTTCCAAGGAGACATAGCCGGTGTCACTGGTTTCTTAAGACTTCTTCCCAGAGGTATTCTAAGTATTATTATTTTTAAATCCTATAGTAATACACGAATACATTCTCCTTTCAAAAAATTAAAACATGATAGCTAAGACCAAAATCTTTAGGCTCTATCCTCAAGCCAGCCCCCTCCTCTGGTAACCAGTCCCACTTCCTATTCTTTTAGTTACATGTGTTTAAATCTGCACTTTTTTTTTAAATTCCCTACTATGTCTTTGAGACCTTTTCATATCAATACATAGACATCTACCTCATTCTGGTCTTTTTTTTTTATCATGGTAAAGTATGCATAACATAAAACTGACCATATTAACCCTTTTAAGCATACAGTTTGGTGACATTAGTATATTCAAAGTCTTGTGCACTATCACCATCTCCAGAACTTTCTCATCATCGCAAACAGAAACTCTGTATTCAATAAATAATAACCCCATATTCCCCCTCACTGCTGCTTTCAGAGACCACTGTTTAACTTTCAGTCTCTATGAATTTGACTATTCAAAATGCCCTTATACATGGAATAATACAATTTTAGCCCTCTTGTGTCTGGCTTATTTCACTTGTGGCTTCCCTGGTGGCTCAGACAGTAAAGAATCAGCCTGCAATGCAGGAGACCCGGGTTTGATCCCTGGGTCGGAAAGATCGCCTGAAGGAGAGCATGTCAACCCATTCATGTCTTTAAGGTTCCTCTATATTATAGCACTTTTCAGAATTTCACTCCTTCTTAAGGCTGAATAATATTCCATTGTATGCATATCCCACATTTTCCTTATCCATTCAATTTGTCACTGGACATTTGGGTTGATTCCACCTTTATCTCATTCTTTAAAATAGCATCTTTAGAACTACACTATAGATTATTTGCATTGCCCTGCTGATGAGCATTTAAATTATTCCCAGGTTTTCATCATCACACAGAACACTGCAAACAGGCCTCTTTGTGCCCATGTGCCTATGTTCTCCAGGTAGAGACATCATAAAGTGGGGCTACTGAGTCATGGGGTGTGTTTTAAAGTTTAGTAGATCCTGAAAAATTGTTCTCCAATGTGGCTGTTGTAATTTATGTTCCCAATGGCTTCTAGGAGAATAATCCTTCCTCTGCACCACTGCTGCTGCTAAGTTGCTTCAGTTGTGTCCGACTCTGTGTGACCCCATAGACAGCAGCCCACCAGGCTCCCCCATCCCTGGGATTCTCCAGGCAAGAACACTGGAGTGGGTTGCCATTTCCTTCTCCAATGCATGAAAGTGAAAAGTGAAAGTGAAGTTGCTCAGTTGTGTCCGACTCTTCGCGACCCCATGGAATGCAGCCTACCAGGCTCCTCCATCCATGGGACTTTCCAGGCAAGAGTACTGGAGTGGGGTGCCATTGCCTTCTCCCCCTGCCCCACTGGTTCTCACCCAATGATGATTTTGTCCCCAGGGGACATTAAGTAATATCTGGAGACAGTTTTGGTTGTCACAGCTTTGGTAGGGGGTGCTACTGGCATCTAGGGGCTAGAGGCCAAGGATATGCCTAAATATACTAACTATGGTGCATAAGACAGCCCCAACAACAGAGAACATCAATAGTGCTGCTAATAAAGGGTACACTGTACAGCACAATAGCCAAAATACTGGAAAGATAGCCAGTATTTTATAGTAACCATACATGCAATATAATCTATGAAGACTTTGAATCACCATGCTGTATTCCTGAAACTAATATAACATCATAAATCAACTATTAGTGATGAAGTGAAAGTCACTCAGTCGTGCCCAACTCTTTGCAAACCCATGGACTATTCTTCAGACCAGAATACTGGAGTGGGTAGCTGTTCCCTTCTCCAGGGGATCTTCCCAACCCAGGATCAAACCCAGGTCTCTTGCATTGCAGGTGGATTCTTTACCAGCTGAGCCACCAGGGAAGCCCTAAATCAACTATATCTCAATAAAAAAGAAACAAGTTTTTATTGTTGAAAGTGGGAAATGTAGAAAAATGAAAATAAAAATTCCTCACATTCCAAAGGGAAAAAAAATAGTGCTGCTGTTGAGAAATCTTAACTTCACCCTTATCAGTGCCTGATAGAACCAAGCTTTTCATTTTCCTGATTTCTAATCAACTGGCCATCCCTTAAAACATTTATTGGTCATTCAGGTTTCCTCTTCTATGCATTGCCTGTTCATTTCCTTTGTTCATTTTCTAAGAGTTTATTCAGTCTTTTTTTTCTTTTTCAGTAATCAGGGCTCTTTACATTAGTTCTTTTCAAGCTATCTTTGGTGAAAGACTGGTTCATTTCTACCTAGTTGGTCATGGACCAGCATTCTTAGAAAACACACACACACACAAAATGGAACAATGATCATGGCTTGGATGCTGAAGAATATGAAACTGCTAAAAAGATTTTTAACACTTATTCTCAAGTTCTCTATTAATTTCACTACAGAAAGATGAACCTTTTGTGAACTTGTACCAGTCCTTTCAATCTCAATGCTTTGAGTGTGTGTGTTTGTGTGTATAGACTATATGTAAATATATATCACTTTTTTCAATAAATATCTTGTCTTATAACTTTATCCAAGGTATCCTTTGCATGCAAACATTCTTATATCCTGGTGGAATCAAATTTAGCAGCTTTTTATGGCTTTTCCTCTCTGTATTTTGTGTAGGAGGACTTTCTCTACCCCTGTATTTTCTTCTAATACTTTCAGAGGACTCCCTTCCCTCCTTCCTCCCTGGACAGTTTAATGCATGGGTTGGCACCATGAGTTTTACTGGAATACAGCCAAGTTCATTCATTTATAAATTGTCTATGACTGTTTTTGTCCTGTGATGGCAGCACTGGCAGCTATGACAGAGACCATATGGCCTGCAAGGTTTGCCGACCATTTCTGAGAAAGTATTTCTATGAACAGTACAGGCTAGGCAGGTGCCTGGTATTATAATGGGTAATTAGTGAAGGAAAGAAAGAGCTACTATTGAAGATCCCTCCCACACCTGGGGTGGGGGGATCCTTTAATCAGTTGTGTGTGTGTACTTGTATATGTTCTAGTTAATAAGTCATGTCAGACTCTTTTAGGATCCCATGGACTGTAGCCTGCCAAGCTCCTCTGTCCATGGAATTTTCCAGGCAAGAATACTGAAGTGGGTTGCCATGGCCTCCTCCAGGGGATCTTCCCAAGCCAGGGATTGAACCTGTGTCCCCTGCATTGCAGGCAGATTCTTTACCACTGAACCACCAGGGAAGCCCCTTTAATCAGTTAAGGCATCCTAAACGCCAGTTCCATGTGGGATGCACTTTCTGGGCAGCAGATATCCTACTGCAGTTAAGACTCTCAGCCAGGTCTGCCTTTCCAAATGTCTGCTTCTGTAACTAACACGTCATGTTGAAGGAATGACTGTAAATTGGTTTCAGATTGAAAACAAATGTTTTCACACAGGACCATCACTTTCCTGCAGTTTCCTCTAATCCAACCTTTGGGGGGATTTCAGACTAAAAAAAAACAAGCCAGGGAAAGAGCCTGACAGGATGAAAACACTTTTTCCTTTCTGGAAATATTTTTCTCCCCAGAACAACAGGAGTCATATGAAGTGTCATGTTTCTGATGCAGACTCAGACTCTGGAGTTTGGGGCTGAGCAAGAAAACTTGGTTAAGCAGGATAAACACTACTAGTGGAGGCTCTGAACTTGGCTTCCCAGCCAATCTCAAGCTTTCCTACCAAATTCCAGGCTTCTCTCTTAAAATCAGTCGAGCTGCCATCCCAGTATCATCTGAGAGAGAGACATTCTAGGATATTTAAGGGTTGACAATAAGGAATAAGTTTTGTGCATGAAAAGATAAACTAGTTTCTCAACAACGAGCAGGTAGAAACTAAAACCCACAAAGTCTGGCTTCAGTAAAACAGCAGGAGAAGCTTACTGAAGCATCACCACTGGAATTGGTATGATTTCTGAGAAGTTACTTTGAGAGATCTTGTCAAATTTTTCCTTGTTAGCCAGAAATCAATCTAGTGGTTTTTATTAAACAAGTACCATTTCATTGCTATTATATAAAGAGACATTCATGTAAAGACCATTCCAAGTTTACCTGTACGTATGGGGTAAAGATGGATTTGTTATCCATGTTGTAATACTATATAGTAAGGGGCCCTTCTGAAGCGTTAATCTATTCTTTAAAGAGAAATAAGCCTTATTTTATATGGAATTCATTGCCCCACAAGGTGGTGAGACTCATCGATAAATCATCAATGACAGAACCCCAGGGGTCACTGTGGGTGACAAGCAAGTGACTAGTAACCATGGTACATGCTTATTTCTCTGAGATCCTTCAACCCTTGTACCAAGACTGGTCGTGGTACATCACATCATCCACAGACAGCTCTGGGCCGGGTGGCCCCACGGGGTGACCTACAACAGCTAAGTGAGGTTCTTTTCTGGATAGCAGGAGAAATGAGAGAGAGAGTGGGTGGTAGGGTGACACTCACCACATAATCCATGACACCAGCACCATGGTGGCCTCATTGAAGGCATTGAAAAAACGAATGAGCTCTTCTCCTTCAGGGCCGAGTTTCTTCAGGGCCACTCCTAATACCAGGGCAAAAAGGACCAATCCTAAAATGTTCATCCCTTCAATTTCGGTGCCAATGGGGATCTGTAGGATCAGAGGGGACACAGGGTCTAAGTTTAGAGCAGACGAGTGAGGACTAAAGAATGCATTTGCTCAGGTCTCCGTCAGGCTGAAACAGTGTGCCCAGAACAAGGAAAGGCTCATATTTCCTCTAACGCTCAGTGATTTCACAGATCAAGGGGCCGGAAACTCAAAGGGAGATGGAGTCTCAGGATTTGGAAAGTCAACAAACAGGATTTTCACCTACTTGTTAACTGTGAAAGCTTTGGAAATGGGCACAGGTTGAAGCAGCAAGTACTGAGTCTCTCTTACTGGATGTGCTCAGATACATGTTGGACAATCATTTCAAAGGGTTGCTTTTAAAAGACAGGGCTTCCCTTGTGGCTCAGTTGGTAAAGAATCTGCCTGCAATATGGGAGACCTGGGTTCGATCCCTGGGTTGGGAAGATCCCCTGGAGAAGGGAAAGGCTACCCACTCCAGAATTCTGGCCTAGAGAATCCCATGGACTTCCATGGGGTTGCAAAGAATCAGACACAACTGAGCAACTTTCACTTCACTTTAAAAGACAAGCTGATTGGTGAAAAGGTTCTTCAGATCAAGAATCAATTGTAAGGAATTCCCTGATGGTCTAGTGATTAGGATTCAGTGCTTTCACTGCTGTAGGCCCCAGTTCAATTCCTGGTCAGGGAACTAAGATCCCATAAGCCCCAAGGGTGTGGCCCCCCTCAAAAAAAGCCAGTGATTCTTTGGCTACTAATTCTTTGTTGCTAGGCTCTTACCATAGTCTCCTCACTGACAAATTTCAAAAATGATGTTCAGAATCAACATGGATATTTTTAGGATATTCTTTCCTAAATCACCAACTAAAAATGTATAAATATAATGTGTTCTTTATTTTTTCCCCAGCAGTACTGAATCTCACTACTGTAAGCATATATGTTAGACAAACATTTTATTCCATCACAACACATTATGAAATTCTGAATAGGAAACATGTCAGTGTGGTAAAAACTGAAAGAGCATGTTTACCATCATTCTAATCTGAGCCCAATCCCAGCTCTGATATTAAAATAACTTCTCTGAGCTTCAGGTGCTTCCTCTGCAAGATGAAGTGAAAGGGATTAAACTATTAGCTTTCAACTTTTTTTTAAAAAAAGTAGAACTTTTCCTTCAATCAAACACAGGCTGGTAGAACTCAGAGCCACTTAGCCCTCGGGAGGTGTATGGGAGATGGGGAAAGGGCAAAGTTCCTCCTTCTTCCCATGGCAGCTTCATAGCTGGACTAAATAATCCTTGAGGTCATTCAGCTCCAGCATGAAGGGTAGGACTAGCTCAGTGTCTGGTAAACAATAGGTACTCAAGGGACTTCCTTGGTGGTCTAGTGGTTACTCTGTGCTTCAGCCACAAGGGACTCAGGTTCAATCCCTGGTCAGGGAACTAAGATTCCCACATACGTGCCTTGTGGTGTGTCTAAAAAAAAAAACCAAAACCAACACACACACAACAACAAAAGAAACAACAGGTACTCAAAACGTACTTGTGAATGAACGATGGTTATAGTAAGTTAAACCCCTAAGACAAATTCTATGTGCAAGGGTAGGTTAAATCACCTATTATTTATATTTCAGAAAAACAGAAGGGATGTTACACAATTTTTTTTTAAGAAAGGGAACATTAGTTTCAATTCAATGAAATGGACATCCTAAAGATGGTAAATGGCCCAAAGAGCAAACCTAAACTGTGATTCAAACCCCAGTCTTCAGTCCTGCTGAGAAAAAAATAAGCATCATGTATGCTCCTTGAGTTCAGAAGCATTATTTGTGTTATAGGATTTGTCGTAAGTGATCTCACAAAAACCCTTACTTTTTCAACGGTCATGTTTCCAGCGCTCGTGTTGTGGGTCACTTCTCTGTAGTCAGTTGCATACTGTGAGCAAGAGAAAGAAAACCCCATCAGTTCACAGCTGAAGACCTTTCCCAAGAGGAATCCAGAGGACTGCTGGGCCTCTTGCTACTTTGTTGTTCTTCCCTCCAGGTCTGCTGGCATTCCTCACTTGCTTGGCCAGACAAGCACCTCTGAGGACTGTACCAAAGTCACTTAAGATCAGGGCAACATGCACTCTAGGAGACCGCTGATTATTTAGAAACTCAAGAGAATGGAGAGAACTTCCTCAGTCCCCAGATCCTGGCTTGGAGAAAAGGTCTGTACAATTTCAAGCTGATATCTTAAATGGCTGAGAATTCATATTATTTGGAGAAACTTGGTATTCATTCCATAATACTAAAGTTCATTCTTTTGATGTGCCATTTTATTTTCATTCATTTATTTATGCTCCACTCTGTTCCAAAACTACTTGAGCTTGACTGCTTTTCAGCATCTAATATACCTTCATTCCTCCCCTCCTCAAAACAAAGGATGTGGGGCAAGATGGTGTTTTCTGGCTGAGTCTTCTGGGAGACCCACTCATCAGAGGGGAACTCTCTTTCCAACTCTGGGCCTGTGGTTGACTTCACACACTTCTGCCTGACACACACAGGTGTCTGCCTGCAGCAGTATGCACTAATGTTTAGTGGACTCTGTTATATGACACCCTTCCTCACCCTTCTGAGGACATGAGCCTTTTGAACTGTTGAAAAGGGGCCCATTAGGCCCAGAGGCCTCTGCTTTGAACCTGCCTTTTAAAGAGCTCTGGTCTCTCTCAGCTTTGACTTATCAAGCTTTCAGACAGGCAGAGATGATCAGCTGTCCTGTGATTAAGGGTGGCAGGGGATACAAAAGCCACCCCACACCTTCCGTGGCAGGCATTGAAAGCCACGACACTTTTCATTTTTCTCTTATCTTCTATCTCACATTATACATGTATTTATACCCAGGGTTTTTTTTTGTTTGTTTTTTTTTAAAGAGCAAGACTGAGTGGAAACTGAAAAGACAGCATGTAAAAAAGGCAATCAGTTTAGTCCATCTAATCTAGACCTTTATATTCCTTCTCTGTGTAAAGCCTGGCTGTAGGAACATTACATTCAGGATTGCTAAAGTTAGGGGAAACTAGAAACAGCCATCCATATGGGATTGATTGAGTAAAATTATGACATGTTCATACTACAGCCAATAACTTATGCAGAAGGATATTTACCAACATGAGAAAATGTTCACAATAAGAGCTGGTTACTGAAAAATATGTGTATACATAATAACAATGTATGTAGTATAATTATTTTAAAATCTTGTGTGCGTGTGTGTCTGTGTGCAGGTGCATATGTACATTTATAGAAAAAAGATACCAGAAAGATGTATAACAAAATGTTAATGGGTAGCTCTAGGTAGTGATTATGGGTGATTTTTATTTCCTTCTATTCTTTTGTACTTTTTTGTTTGCAAGGAGGATATATTATATTTATAATCAGAAAAAAAATAAAAATGCATTAAAAAAAAATTCTAGGGAATTCCCCTGGCAGTCTAGTGGTTAGGATTTAGCACTTCTACTGCCATGGCCCAGGTTCAATCCCTGGTCTGGGAACTAAGATCCCACAGGCTGTGCAATGCAGCCCAAAAACTTAAAAAAGATTTAAAAAAAAATTAAAATTCTAAAATATTTAAGAGCTCCATAAAACATGATTTGAGGGTACTAGGTGATGTGAAAAGATGCTGGAACTAGTGGGATATTTTGGACAACTTTTTGGTTTCTTGTTGTTTTGTTTGTTTTTACTCCAGGGGCCCATATATAAAAATTTAGGCCAATGATACTAAGTGCACACAACCCTCCTTGTTCCACCTTACCTAACTCTATAGCAGTAATTTATATGCTATAAACATATAACACCCAAAGTTTCCTATTTTTAGCAAAGCATCAAGCTTACCGTCCGGAAAGCTGCAACCACAAGATTTGAAGGAAACAGGTTTCTGTTGGAAAAGAAAGCACTTTGTCAGTATCCTTAAAATCTGTCATTCAGCATGTCCACTTTAAGATGCTCACGCCTGACAGCCTAACACACAAGGTTCCCTCTCGCCCCACATCCTGCAGTTATTGCCATCTTCTGCTTGATCCAAGCACTCAATTGTGCCTTGGCTGAAGAGTCACAGCAGAGACTGAAGCACTGATCTCTATCCTCATTACCCTTGATATTTAGCTGTGTCCAAGCAAACCAGAGTAACTACATCACTTTCCTTTCCCCTGGTGGCTAGGCCCTAGGGCAGTGGTTTTCAGTGGGAAGTGGCACTGCCAACTTGTGAAATCCAAGAGAATGCTTTGTTGTTAAGATAACTGGGGGGCATTCCTGGAACTGGGGGAGTATGTTTGGGCAGAAGTGCCAGGTCCCAGCTATTTGTTCTGCTAAGTGTGGCAAAGTCCTGTGTAATAAAATAGTTTCAAGGCCCTCATACTTCCCAATGTCCTGATGACACAAAACTGTAGAGGAAAATCTTATTCATAAATTATTTGAGCTTAGAAACTAACTTTAAAGCAAGGTATTTTTTGCGCAGTTTGAATATACACTGAATTTTCTAGGACTGAAACTCCTGTGTAAAATGTGGGATGATTTTTTTGTTTTGCTTTGTTCAGAATAATTTCAAGAATCATTCACTTTCTGGGAAATCACATCACTAATGAAAAATTGTAGGATCTGGGCCCTTAATCACACATGCTAGTCTGAATTTAAAGCTCTCTCATTAATGGTGACTCTAAACTCAGAAGCAAGCACCTAACCATTTTGTTTTAGAGCATTCACATCTTGAAATACATTATTTTTACTATGAATTACTCTCCTTCAGTATTTAACTTAAAAAAAACTTTACAGTATACTTTTTTATTTCTATTTTTTAAAAATATGTAATAATCCCTTCTACCTATTTATCCCACCCTCCACCATCACCTCTGGCAACCACCAATCTGGTATGTTTTTTATATTACAGTTAAGTCATATTGATGTTTGAGATTATGTGTAGGGTAAGTTCTATTTATGGATTTCATTTCAGTCAGGATGAAGCAAATCATAGAATTTTATTATAAAAGGAGAGCAACAGAACTGATCCAGTTGCACTAGATTTTTGAAACCAAAACCTTGGCAGGCAAATAGTTTTTATTGAGCCTCCTTTGGGTCAGATTTTGTACAGATGCTAGACTGATGTTGAAGCTGAAACTTCAGCACTTTGGCCACCTGATGCGAACAGCTGACTCATTTGAAAAAACCCTGATGCTGGGAAAGATTGAGGGCAGGAGGAGAAGGGGACGACAGAGGATGAGATGGTTGGATGGCATCACCGACTCAATGGACATGGGTTTGGATGGACTCCTGGAGTTGGTGATGGACAGAGAGGCCTGGCATGCTGCGGCTCATGGGGTCGCAAAGAGTCAGACACAACTGAGCAACTGAACTGAGAACTGAGTTGTGATATATGAAAATCCCACTGACAATCCATTTTCTACTGACCTCCTATAGTAAGTCTGGAGAGTAAAAGCTCATCCTTTACAATCTGTGCCAAACATCCATTAATTCTTACTTCTGTGGATGAGTTATTCACAGTGTTAGAATCTCTAGGCAACTATTAGCATGTATTCAGTTTCAGAGCTCAGCAGGTCTGACTGCAGCCCAGCTTGGCAAGCAGAGTCTAAGAGGCCTCCTAGTAGCCACGTCTTTGTGTAATACCCTCCCCTTGAGCATGTGTGTCATGGTGGAGTGTGGGGGTAGGGGCTATGACTTGCTTCTAGTCAAAAGAATGGCACTAGAGGTAAAGAACCTGCCTGTAAATGTAGGAAACGCAAGAGTTGTGGGTTCAGTCCCTGGGTTGAGAAGATCCCCTGGAGGAAGGCATGGCAACCGTCTCCAGCATTCTTGCCTGGAGAATCGCAAGGACAGAGGAATCTGGTGGGCTACAGTCCATGGGTCGCAAAGAGTCGGACATGAATGAAGTGACTTAGCATGAATATGAGCACAAACAAAATACAGTAAGGGTAATGGGATATCACTCTTGTGATATGCTACATAAACTTGTGGATGCTATCTTGCTAGAAGACACTCTTTATTGCTTTCTGGGCTTGCATATTGATGAAACAAGCCGCCATGTTAAAAAGACCCATATGACAAGACACGGAGGATGGTCTCTGGCCAATAGCCAGCTAGGAACAGAGGCTCCCAGTGTGAACCTCAAGGAACTGAATTCTGCCAACAACCATGTGTCCTCAGAGGGGAATCCTTCCTCAGTTTAGCCTTCAGATGAAACCCCAGCTGTGGCTGACACTGACTGCAGCCTTGTAAGAGACTCTGAAGGAGAAAACCCAGCTAAGCCATGCTAGGATTCCTGACACTACAGATTCTGTGGGATAATAAATGTGTGACTTTAAGCTGTTAAATGGTGGTAACTTGTTATACAAGAGATAACACACCTACCAACAGGGTTAACAAGACACAAAAATGACTTTGTTAGAACACTCAGGCTTCCAAAGACAGCCAACAGCTAGAGACGGCAACTCAGCATTTCCTCACTTGCTTGTCTATGAAACCTGAATTGCTTTCAACATACTTAAAGAATACCCAAAAGTACATGGCTGTATTTAAACAGACAAAATGTGATCTGTGAATTAACCATCGTGAAATGGTGATCTGAAATTTGCTTCCTGTTATAAGCATTATTTATTTTAAAAGGAAGGTAGAAACAGACTAGGCATTGGTATTGGTTATTTGTTAATGTATAGATGAATAGCAACTTACTTTTGCCTATGATTTCCATTACAAAGCACCTTTCTCAGTCTTGTTTGGTATCTCATTTCCATTTGCTGTACTAGTTAGAAGCAAAAACAGGCCCTGAGCCAAGGTTTCATCCATTCTACATCCACCACTGTAGTTCTCAGACTGAGCTGGCCACCTGCTTCTCTCCCTAAAAGGACAGACAAGTTAAGGAGAGAGCTGGGATAGAAGCCCTCTATCCTCTCCATGGGGGATGATTTCCCCCACAAATACTTCACATCCTTCAGAAATGAGCTGTTTCCCCATTTGGTGCAAGCACAGCCTCTCCCATTGCCTTGAAACACACTCTCTTCCAAGGGTCACAGACTACTTGTTCAAACCCTACTATCTGGCCAGCCTGGTGTCTTTAGCAAAAGCAATAACCCAATACTGCCTCATCCAGAATGGATTCTAACCCACAACTTTTAGACCAATCTGTTTTCAGATAGTCTACAAAATCCAATGGGAATAGAGAGGTACATTCAATACTAGAGTCAAAATGGCAACTCCAGCCAAAAGAATCAAATTCCTAAGAAGAACATGATGTGTTCTGGCAGTTTCTTATAAAGTTAAACTTACACTTACCATATGACCCAGCATTCCTACTCCTAGATATAAGCTATATGAATAATAGCATTATTCAAAATTGCTCAAAACGGAAACGTCCATTAACTGATGAATGGACAAACAGCATTATGATAAATCCATACAAAGGAATTCTACTTGAAAATAAAAAGGAACAATCATTAATACACACAACATGGAGAATCTCAACAACACTGTGCTGAGCAAAAGCCAGACAAAGAAAAGTATATACTGAGTGATTCCATTGCCATGAAACTCTAGAAAAAGCAAAACTAATCCATAGTGATAGAAAGCAAAACTTTCTATCCAAAGCTGCCCAGGGCCAGGGATGAAGTGTGGGAACTGCTGAGAAGGATCATGGGAGAAACAAATGTTCACTGTTTGGACTGTGGTAGTGATTAAGTGGTTTATCTATCTGTCAAAACTCATTGAACTGCACCCCTGAAATGGGTGCATCTTTTGTATGTAAATCATATCTCAAAATTCCTTAAAAAGTTAAGACAAAAGATACCATGCTAACTGCAAAGGAGATCTGACAACCAAAAAACATACGCACATTCAACCGGATGACTGAACTTTTTAGATTACACAACTCAGCTCTCAAATATTAATCCCTTGGGAGGAAATGCCTGGGAGCAATGAGTTGAACCCACTGAATCACTCTCCTTTAGTTCCCCTCATTGCCACAGGCCAGGAGCAGGAGTGGCCCCTGCCCCACCTGCCCTCCAAGGGGCAAGGGTGTGACGCTGCAGGAGTAAGATGCATTGGTTAATAGTCAGCCACCTGTTGCTCTGGCTAAATGAAAAAGTCACCGTGGGAAAAGAATAAAAGCAAAATACAGCAATATAGCATAACCCAAATAAAAGTATATTGGGTTGATCGGTTGGAATTGTCATGCCCTGCTAAGCTAAGGAAAAACATAATGTGGACTTTGGAATGCTGGGTCAGCGCAAGTTCAGAACACTGCGTGTGCACACACTAAGATGTTTTCCCAAGGCATATGTGGGTCTATGACCTCCAGCTAGGTGATAGCCCTTATACAAGAAAATAACAAATATAGTTTAAAGTAATCAATAAAATGGGAGATGTGACTAGGGACATAGGAGGCTGACTTCATTGTAACACAACAGATACTTTCTGCTTGCCAAGACACTAAATAAAAGTTATGTGGCTCCAAGAACAGGGCTCTTGACCCAAGAGGTCTTGAGTTCCCTGATCCCATCCTTAAAACTTTAACTCTGTCTTTAGTTTCTTTTTCCCAAACTGTTCGTCGACCACTTTCAATCCCTACCTGCTGTACAGCAATAAGACAAAACATTTTTCTCTACTCTTCATAGATCCTGCCTTTGGTGTTGTATCTAAAAAGTCATTGCCATATCAGAGGTCATCTTATGTTATCTTCCAGGAGTTTTATAGTTATGCATTTTACATTTGGATGTGTGATCCATTCTGAGCTGATTTTTGTGAATGGCACAGGGGCTGTGTTTAGATTCACTTTTTTTGCATGTGGATGTCCAGGTGTTCCAACACCATTTGCTGAAAAGATGATTCTTGTGCCATTCTACTGCCTTTACTCTTTTGTCAAAGACCAGTTGATCATATTTAGGTGGGTTGATTTCTGGGCTCTCTACCCTGTTTCACTGATGTATTTGTCTGTTCTTTTGCCAATACCACACTGTCTTGATCACTGTAGCTTTCTTTTTTTTCACTGTAGCTTTCTTTGTAGTAAGTCTTACAATCAGGTGTGTCAGTTCTTTGATTTTGTTCTCTCTGCACTCTTCTTTCCCCTCTTTCATTGGCTTTTAGACACAGATGCTGCAGTGAATTCGGGCTTTTTCTCACTGCTGAGCTCTCCTGTATTGAGGGATCGTCTGCTCCATCACACAAGCAGTTTTTTCCCCAGAGCTCTGTCTCCAGGCACTTTTCCCAGCTCCTCACATTGACAGAGTAACTTTGGGTGCTTTCAAAATGAGGAACAGGATCTTAGAGTAATCAATTTAACCCTTCATTGAGCGTCCGGAGATGGGAATTTGCTATATCTCCCATTCATATTCCATACAGGTCAGCACCATTCAACAGGACTTTTCTATATTTATGCTGTCCAATATGCTAGTTGTGTAGCTACTGAGCACTTGAACAATGGCGAGTGCTACTTAGAGTCTGAATTTATTTTATTTATATTTAAACTATTTAACTTTAATAGTTACTTGTGGTTGGTGAGCTGTGGACTTCACAACTCCAGGACAGATTTGATGTTGTATCATCTACCATCTGGAAACCAGAAGGAGCAAATGCTCCTCAGGCTCACCTCTGCAGAGCACTCAGTTTCACTGGGTACTAGTATGCTTCTAGCACTGAGCTCTTCATTTTATTCAAATTCTCAAATATGTCCTTTTTTCAGTTATTTGATTCTGAGAAATGTTCTGGAATTACATAATACCAGCTATATTTCCCAGCTCTAAGGAGCACTCTGTAAAAGATGTAATACATTAGACAGACTATAAAAGAGAAGCGTGCATCAGTACTTAAAACGTGGTTTTGTGGAACTTGTGTTTCAGGTTATCTGTGTGGAGGTGGGGATGTCTGTATGTGCATGCTATCATCTAAAATGTGTTTCTCATAGTGTGTCTAAGTCAAAAACATCTGCAAATGTGCCAAGACTGTATTACTATATCCAGAGACCCGAGTCAGAACAAACTGGGAGAGAATGAACGGACGAGTCTTGCCAGTGCTTTAGGAACATTTGGACACATAGTTTAAAGCAAACAGAAAAACTGGTATAAGCCAAGCTGAACTGGAGAAAGCAGAACTACTGTGAGTGGTATTGAACACACTCGTGCAGCTCACACCATGAAAACTTCACAAATGTTTATACATCTGGTCCTGTTTGTTCTTCTGAGCCTATTGTGAAGGATGGTATGCATTTCCCTGTTCCATATGAGAAGAATGTAAAGCAATTTACATTTTTGCTTAGGTATATTTTTTTTGTTCCAACAGCATTTCCTTTCATTTAACTTCAAACGGTCGTTAGCAAACTTATGAACATTTCAAAGACTCTTCAGGACGGGATATGACACTGTATGTACACCTGATAAATATTTATCATCTGTAGTGTTCATTGTTACAGAGTTAGCTAACAGAGGTGTGCACCTTCAGATCTTGATACCCCCTACAAGGTCAGGAGCAGAGGGAGAGCTGGGGGTGATGGGCCCACACTATGGAACAGTAGGGGGTGGGGGAGTAATCTATCCTCTTTTTGAGGCCCACATTCAATTTTAGATTCCTGCTGAAAAGGCTAATGCCGGGCCTCTGGGGTGGGAGGTGTTGGAGGAGACAAGGCTAAGAGGACCACTTATTCTCTGTATCAAGCAGCCTTCAGCTGTCCCCAAGAGGTTGGAACATGCTAGAATATTAGACAGACACTCATATACTAACTCTTTCAATCCCTGTAACAAGTCTGGGTAGTAGCTACACTATTATTAACCCCATTTTACAGATAAGGAAACTGAGGTACAAACAGGCTAAATAACTGTCCATACAGCTAGTAAGTGGTAGTGAAAGTGAAGCGAAAGTATCAGTTGCTCAGTCGTCTCTGACTCTTTGAGACTCCCTGACTGTAGCCTGCTTCTCTGCCCATGGGATTCTCCAGCAAGAATACTGGAGTGGGTTGCCATGCCCTTCTCCAGGGGATCTTCCCAACCCAGGGATCGAACCCAGGTCTCCCACATTGCAGGCGATTCTTTACCGTCTGAGCCACTAGGAAAGCCTGTGGTGGTAAAGCTGTATTCAAACTCAGGTAGCTGACCTCAGTGTCTGTACTTCATCACTATCCACACTGTCTCCCTGGATTTATGTTCTTTAGGTCTGGTGTCGAGCTAAAGAAATTAGTTTTAAATTACAAGCTGCCAGTTTCAGTGACTAGAGAAATCTCCATTAATTTGGATCCATGTTTGATTTGCTAGGAGTCTTCATCTAGCCTACAGAAGGGAGAAACGTAGGTCAGATAACCTGCTATGGTCAACATTTAAATAAAAGATTCATCATTTACTCCCTTGACTGTGATCTAGGGACTCATATCACATCTCAGTTGCTGACAGTGTTCTTCACACCTGCTGAAGAAATGCGTTCTTTGCAGGCGGAGAGGCCTCATAGTCACCCAGTTCTTGGGGAAAAAACTAAGGACCTAGAGCCTCCTTCCAGCAGAGGAAAGACTCCTAACACTGTCCACTGTTGAGAAAATGAGCCAAGAAAAGCAATAGAGCCTAGAAAACTGGGCAACAGGCAAAATCTCAGTTGTCTTTACCAGGCACACAGCAGCCATGGGTACACTTCTGCAAGACAACAGCCCAGGGCCATTCACCAGGCTGCCAGTGCAGATGGTGCCTTAGACCCCTGCCTCCTTGGCACATCAGTGTCTGGTTTTCCATTTGAAAACCACAGATATTAGCACTCAGAGGAAGGTTACCTCAATCCTTTCCATTGACAGGTGAAGAAACCTGAGGTCAACTTTGGAGACCATACACATGTCATGCAGGGGAAAAAGAAAACAGATGGTGGGGAGGATATGTGAGGATTTCTGCCCCATTTCAGAATGGAAGGCTATTCTGTGTTTAGTTCTGATTTTCTCCATTTCCCAAATGTTCCACATTGTTGATTTTCTTAGTCCAAAACATAGCCACTGATCACCAGGATTTTTCTCCAGGCTCCATGTGGTTCCCAATAGACCCAAAAAGCTCTATTAACTTCAAGTCATCCTGAGTTCTCCAAACATCCTTTTCTTCCCACCCACTCTTTATTTCAGAGTATGAAAAGAGAGCCAGCTTCACAAATGGTGCTAGTGGTAAAGAAAGTGCCTGCCAATGCAGGAGACATAAGATCTTCCCAGGGTCAAGAAGATCCCCTGGAGGAGGAAATGGCAACCCACTTCAGTATCTTTGCCTGGAGAATCTCATGGACAGAGGAGCCTAGAGAGCTACAGTACATGGGATTGCACACAGTCAGACATGACTGAGCCACTTAGCATACACATAAAAAGAGAATCATCCCCATTAACTCATGTGAACTGGAAAAACATCATCACTCATAATCTTGCTCCATTTATAACAAGAGCAAGCATTACTGGGTCAGTCCTATTCTTAGAGCTTTACAAACATAACTCATTCAACCCTCACCACAATCTCAAGACTGTGTCTAATCCCTGCAAAAAAAAGACTCCTTTAAGCCCACAACCGTGCTCCCTCACTGATACACTGAAGGTAATAAGTCAAGGCACATGAAACACTACCTACTTCCAACAAGCCATGATGAGGCTCGCTTGGCCCTTCTGTGTTTTCAGCCTGAGCCACTGAGAGTCTGCACTTACACTGACCGCTAAGCATCATGGCTTAGCGGTCAGTGTAAGTGACCACTACTCTCAACCCCAGTAGACTTTTTCAGTACTCACCTAAAAGTTAGTCCTCAAACCGTAACAATCTCTAAAGACTCCAAATAACAAGCTACCAGACACTAGACAAAGGCTATATCTCATCAAAGTTGTAATAGGCCACCTCCACCTATCTTTTTGGTAAGAACTTTTTGGTCCCCCTTATCAGAGAGGTTATGGGTTGTTTTTTTTTCCCCCCAAAGTAAATGCCTTTGACTTTTTTTGTTGTTATAACTTTAAATGAACACTCTGTCTTAAGTGGCAGTCATTACATTTTCCAGAAGGAGAAATGGAAACAGCAGGAAGTCAAGTCACTTTGCCCAGTGTTTGCTGTTTTTCACAGCCTCAGCAATGAGGAGCTTTGCTTCAGTGACTCAAGACAAAACATATGTCCAAGTCTCTGATTCCAGAATTATTGAAAACCTAGAGAGGGAGCCAGCCAAGCTCTCCTCACTCAACTGAACCTGGCTACATCAGTAAATGCCTCTAGGTTGCAGTTTCCCCATCTGTGAACTCTGGGCTAACGGAGAAACCAAAAGAAGCTGAGGCTTTGGCGAATCCACAAAAACTACACTGCATTTCCAGGGATGAAATACAACTTTAGAGTCCTCAAAAGCAGGCAAAGTTAACTGAAGATGCTTCTTTCTCCTCCCTCTCTAGAATTCACATCTTTCCACAAATAAAGCCCCTTGAAAGTCACAATACTCTACAGTGGTCCTGACTATGCAGGTGGAGAGCAACCTGTCCCAAGCCCCCCGAGAGGCATGTTTCTGGGCAATGAGCCCTGCTTAACTCACTCCAGCCTTGTTATTCTTGGGTCCACTGACAGCCCTTCAAAAAACTGCCAGCTTCTTCCCAGCCAAAGGCTGAAACAGACGCCATAGATTATGGGGAGAATGGCCCAACAGGCAAAATTTAACCAATGCTCTCAGAAGCTTCTTTGCACCACTTGGGGAGAAAATTAGGTGAGAATATAAGGGCGTGGTTGGAATGTTTTTCCCTGGAGAGGGCAGCCAAAGCATATAAGCGAAGTACAGGTGAGACCTCTGCCTCTCTCTAGCACACTCCCACCTAACGGTAGGTAGGACGGGTCTTACTAAAAGATGGAGCCCTGGTCGTTGAAAATGCCCGGTGAGACCCGGCTGACGTTTGCACAAGTGTGGTCAACATGCAAAGTCTGTAGACGTTATTTTGACATTTAAAACTGTTAAAGGCCACCAGCAGCCAGTTAAGAATGAATATGGGGGTATATGAACTAGAGTGCATTAATGAGCTGGCGTCTCCCACTGAGGCTCAGGAAGGTGGGGTGGAGGTCATGGGGACATTACCTGGTCAGGTCAAGGAAGGAGTCCACTGTCTCTTTGGGGACCGGTGGGGGCCCCGAATCCTCCAGACCCAGGTCGCTGGACTGAAGGGTCTGAGAGCCAGATCCAGGTTTGATGATGAACGCCAAAGCGACCGCGAGCGCCGAGGCTCCCAGCGTGGTGAGGCCGAAGTAGGCGATGGCGATGCCGCCCAGGCGCCCGAGAGAGCTGGCGTCGAGGGAGGCGGCGCCCGACACCAGGCTGCAGACCACCAGCGGCAGGATGATCATACGCAGCATGCGGAGCAGCATCTCGCCCGGAAACGCCAGGTAGGTGACCTGCGTGCGATTCAGCTTGAGTCCACGCAACGCCGCGCCCAGGCCAGCACCCGCCACCACCCCGGACACCGTGAGCAGCACGAGCCCGTGGCGCCGCAGGAAGCCGGCGCAGCGCCCCGCGCGTCTAGCAGTGGTTCTGGGCTCGCCAGGCCCCGCTGCAGGCCCCTCCTGGGCGCTGTCTAGGTAGCCGTTGGTCTCGCTGCTTTTCTCCATGGCGCTGTCCGCGGCTTCGAGCTGGAGGAGGCGGAGACTCGAGCTCCGGGAAAAGACTCGGCTATCAATGAATGGATCCCGTGGAGCAGGCGAGATCCGCTAGCTATCCCTAGCGGGTTCTCGGAGTCGACCCGCTGGGGTCCTCCTGCCTTGGCGCTGGAGCAGGTGCGGGAAGGGCCAGGACAGACGCGGGAGACCGAACTAGAGCCCCGGCCTGAGTGGATCGCGCCGCGCCCAGCCTTTCACTGCGGCCACTGGCTCAAGATGATGCAATGAGGGAGCTCACAGAAGCCGAGAAAAACCGGAGTGCAGAGCGGCTTGGGCCCGCCCTCTTCACACCCACCGTCCCGCCCCCTGCGGCTCCAGCCAATCAGCACCGGAGAGGCGCGGCCGCGCGCCTCGCGCCGGGCTCCAGGCCACGGGCGCGGGGGAGGGGCGGCCGCGCCTGGGCCTCCGCCCGAAGCCGCTGGGGCGCGGGGCGAGCAGGCGAGTCCCGGCGCCCACAGCCTCCGAGGCCCGGCTAACCGAGGCGGGCTCCCGGCGACCGCGGGGCAGGCCGCGGCCTGAGGGACGGCCCGGGCTCGTTGGCACTGCCGGGGCCTCTCGGGCCGGCCGGGGTCTGGGCCCTCGCGGCCAGAGGGTCGGGGAGAACGTGGAACGCCGACGCGTTCCTTGTCCTGGGGATTGGGGGAGGGGCTGCCGGCGCCGTGGTACCGTCGCTCCAGTGCCGCCCGGCCCTCCTGCGAAGGGGCCTCGCGCGGTGGGCGCATCCTGGGCGGTCCTCCCACCACATCTTACTCCTGCGTTAAGTGCCCCCTCTAGTCCTGTGCGTGCGATAAAGCCTTGACCGGGCGCAGGTCTGGACGTTGAGACAAAGGATGGATGGATGGATAGGCAAATGCAAAAGCCTTATCACCCTCCCAATAAAGGGTCTGACAAACCTTTACTCGCAAGTGAAACGGGGTCCTTAATTGAGCTCCTACACCCCGCCACTTCGCGCACTCGCGTGCTCCTAAGTGCTCGGCCTGAGGCCACCGGGAGAGGCCCTGGGTCGCGGGCAGCTGTCTTCCCTTATGTGAGCTGAGGACCAAAACTTGGAGAAGAAACAGAGCTCTCACCACCACTTCCAGCTGCGTTTGTTTCTACCTTGTACCTTCAGCTGAAACAAGCCACTGGCTTTTAACCTTTTCCATCCCCTGGTCCCCAGCCATCCCATGAAAGTAGTGCACACAAAGATTCAGCCAGCCTGCTGAGATGTTTCCCTAAGGTTCCCGTTAGATTCACTTCCTTTTTATTTCAAGTTTTATTTAACAACTGCTCTGGTCGTGGCAGAAATGAGAGAAGTCTATGCAGATGCCTCTTACTGTCACATTTATTAATTAGATTTTCATATTCTCTCATTCTGCTTTTGAAAGGGATTGTTCTTCTTTTAAGACATCTGTGGAAGGGAAGTCTTATGTGTGGCCTACCTGAATTAAGGAGGAAGACCGTTTGCTATAGATCTCTTGGTGAAAAGGAGTCATCTTTGAACATGTGATTACGCTATCTGTGCAAATCATAATGCCTTAGTAAAGAACTTTAAGGAGCTGTCCACATTTTGAGACAGCAAGGATTTCATTGCTTGAAGCCAGATAGCTTATGGGGTCTTTTGAGGGAGGGCGTATAAATCAAGTGAAGAGCTTACATATTTTTATGTGGTTTTGCAGAGCAAAGTTTATTTCTCTATGTGCACTGAAGAAAGAGGAATTGCTATAGGCACACTCTCTATTTTGCTAACCAGCCCCTCCCTTCATTTTGACTACCACTTTTATGCAAAGGGCTCTCAAATCAAGCTGCAGGAATGAATTTCCAATGGCCCGCTTTACATCTCCCTCTGGATATTTTGCAGGCATCTCAGCTCAATATCCTCAGGACTGAACTCCTAGTTGCCTTCCTCAAGGATGCCTCCTTATCCTGCTGATCCCCCTATTTTTGTTACCAATATCTTTGACTCCCAGTCACCTCTTGAAACCTCAGAATGACCTTTGATTCTTCCTGGTGTCTCCTCTCACCTGACCTATTGCCAAGTCCCACAGACCTCCTTTCGCAATATTTAGCCCATCCACCTTTCCCATCTGTTCCCAAAGCTGCCATTCTGGCTCAGTTCTTATTTCCACACTTCTTATCTTCACAGTTGAGGTGTTCTCCTAATTAGTCTTCCCACCTCCAGTGCTACTCTGTTCCAGCCATCAGGTGTTTTGTCTTGCCCCAGGCCAATCTTCCTAATAAATAATATGCATATTAGGATCTGGTTGGGCTTCCATCCAGAAGGAAAAAATAAGGAGCAAAGCCTTCTCCCTCTGAAAACACTTCCTAAAAGTTGCACACACTATTTCATTTCTGTTTCATTCACCAGAATCTAGTTACATGACCACACCTAGTTTCAAGAGAAGTTAGGAAAGCAATCTTAATTTGCACAGGCATAAACCCAGTTAAAAACTGGGGTTTCTGTTACCAAAGAAGTAGGCAAGAATGATCTTGAAGAGTAACTCCTTCAGGTCACTTCTTGTTCAAAAGCTCTCAGAGCTCCCACTGAAGTAAGAAGATGCTTTCCATCCTACATTCGAAACTTACCATGATCAGGCCTCAGCTCACTCTCCAGCCTTGTGCCCTCTATGAGTGCGTGCTCAGTCGCTCAGTCATGTCCGACTCTTTGCACCCCCATGAATTGTAGCCTGCCAGGTTCCTCTGTGCATACAATTTCCCAGGCAAGAACACTGGAATGGTTAGCCATTTCCTTCTCCAGTGGATATTCCCAACCCAGGGACTGAACCCACATCTCCCACGTTGGCAAGCAGATTCTTTACTGCTGTGCTCTCTGTACATGCAACAAAATCAGACTGTGCTGCTTCCACATTTTCTGGCTTCTGTACCCAGTCCCAGTTCAGATACCACTTCTCTCCCAAAGCCTTTCCTAATGCCTGTTGCTCTGAGTCTGGCTGCTGCCCGTAGCTTTGGGGGCTATTCCCATGCACTTCACAGCTGTGTTAATAGTTAACCCTCCATTTGGAACGGGGAGCTCCCTGCACTGTTAGCACTTTCATTGAGTATAACTGTGGTCTGAGTGAGAGAGCAGTGTCTGCGGGTGCCGTATGCTGTGCCACATGCATCTGTCATTTAACTAGCAAGAGCTCCCTTTAAAGAGGAACTGGTCTGTTGGGACTTCCTACAAAGACTGGCTGCCTAGCAGTAGTACTGCCTACAAATGAAGTAAACCGAGAAACAGGTGTCCACTCATGTCCCCCAACAGCTGATAAAGGGTTTCAATTTCTGCCTTCTTTTTCTCTCCTTCTTTTTAAAATCCCCTCCATTTGTTCACCTATTACATTTATTTTGTCTCTTCATAATTTTTTAAAATTTATTTTATTTATTCATTTGGCTGTGCTGGGTCTTGGTTGCAGCATGCTGAATCCTTAGTTATGGCATATGGGATCTAGTTCCCCAACCAGGGTTCGAACTTGGTTTCCCTGCATTGGGAGTGTGAAGTCTTAGCCACTGGACCAACAGGGAAATCCCTCTTCATAATTTTTCATTCCTCCTCCTTACAGGGATTTAGTATCAATAAATCAATAGAGGGATTTCCCTGGTGGTCCAGTGACTAAGACTCCACACTCCCAATGCAAGGGGCCTGGGTTCAATCCCTGGTCAGGGAACAAGATTCCATATGCTGCAACTAAGAGTTCACATACCGCAGCTAAAGACTCCATACTGCATGATAAAGACTGTGCATGCCACAGCTAAGACCTGACGCAGAAGAAAATGCGTCAAATAAAAAATAAATAAATAAATAAAAATAAAAATAACATAATAAATTTTTAAAATAAATGAACACTTATTATAAATCTATAGAAACTTATAAATAGAAATATTTAACTTTGTATCTGATAATAGCATCATATTTTCCACATTGTTTCACTAAAATTGCTAGTGGCATCACTAGAATCACGTCATCTGGCAAGAATTATTTTCTACCAGATGGAATGAAAAAGGAAAGTTGTATCCTTCATCACAGGCAAATTTGGGTTCTAGAGGGCTCCTTTTCATTTACTAAGAGACACTAGATATTTTAACAACCATATTGAAAGGTTAAATTTCTGTGTAATTCTTTCTACAGTAGCAAAATATAGCTTTGTGGAAAATCTAATGTGATTTTCAAAAATAGAATATTTGCTTTTCAAATAGATCAGACTACCTAGCAAACAGAGCAAGCAAGTTGAAAAAACAAAATAATAAATAAGTTCTTTTTCTACCATGATGAACAATTTAGTTCAAAGTGGCATACTGGAATCAAAGTGTGGGTCACTTCTCAGCCTGTAATCATTCCTCTGGGCTCCCCTCTACATGATCTCTACCCACCAAAAAGAAAAAAAAAAGGGGGGGTGAGGGGAAGGGGGCCATAAAGATGTCCCTAGAACCAAAAGGTCAGGCACAGACTCAGATAAACAATTTGAGTCAACACTAAAAGGGAATTTGGTCAGAGTGGGAGTGAAAGGCAGGGAGAGCAGAAATAAGATGCTTGTTTCTATGGTTTTAGAGAAAAGCTAAGACTCTGCAAATGGACATTTTCTTCTGAGAGAACTAGTGAAATAGGAGCATTGAAAGAGATGAGTTAAAAGATGGGAAGGTAAATTCATTTGGTGTCTGTGTTTTGTGGACAAGGGTTCTAAGAATGGAGGTTTAATTCGGTGACACAAGCAGAGGTTTACAAAGTTGCTTACCAAGAGTAAATCACTCTAAATGGCCCATATGGTGAAGCACAAAAAAGGGAGTATGGACTACCTAGGGAGCTGATTAAAATGCATACTCCTGTGTCCAGAGGAAGACCTAGGAATCTGCCTTGCAACAAGCCAATCCTTCCCTTCCACACCCCTCTACTCCCATGCTAGATTATTCGATTAAAAAGTACTTGTAAGGGCAATGAATTAACAAATTTGGAATTAAAGAGAAGTCTAAGATAAAGTCTAGGGCTAGGCTTTCAAAACCTGCCACTCAAGTTGTGAGTATAATGTTAAGAGGAGAAACAGGTGGGATTTGAGGAAAGGGGCAATGGTTAGGGAAGAGAAGAGATGGATATCAATAATAATGGGGTATAGTTCTCCCAACATTTATTACTCCTGGAACAAGAATTCACTGAAGTCTGTTTGAGAAAATGGCCACCGACAGCTGAAAAGATAATTAACCTTCCAAATAGAGCTCAGCGATTCCCAAGCTTGACTCTCATCAGAGTCATCCAGAGAGAATTTTCTTTTTTTTTCCTTCAGAAAGAGTTTTTTTTTTTTTTTAAAGATTCCTGGGATCTAACCCTGGAAATTTTGTTTCTGTAGCCTTAGGGTATGACCCAGACATCTATATTTTATTCTTCCTGTTAACAGATTTATGATATATAACAATTAAATGCAAAAAAATTAAAAAATAAAAACAAGTAAATGCAATGGGATCTGGATTAAAAGAAAGATAAAGCATAATTTTGATACAATTAGGCAAAATTCATATGAATGGAATGTTGGATTTAATGTTGAGTTTCCCAGGTGTGACAACAGCGTCCTCAGTAACAGGACAATGACCTCATTCTTGGGAAAAGATGGAGAATTATTTAGGGGTGAAGTGTCATGGTGCCTGCACACCACGCTTGAATGGCTTGGTAAAGGGGAAACGTGTAAATATAAAGAGAGCGCTGTAGTATAGGAGGTAATTTTTTCAAAATTACAAAACATTAATTTGTTTTTTTTTTTTTTAACAAGAGAGAACAAACGATGGAAAGGGAAGGCTCCATTCTTGATTTTCTTGCACACAGATTGAGCAACCATAGTAGGAAGGTATGGGTTACAGGAGCTCAGAGCAGAGAAGTCACTCTGGTTCTCCACTCATTCTCTGCTACAACACACATAAAAAATGATGCTTATACACAATGCCCACAGCCACAGGTGCACCTAGGCTTAGAGGTAATTCCTGGCTACTGACCTGTAACACAACAGGTTTTCCTACTTAAGAAAAAATATAAGTAATATTACCATAGATATAATTTTGAATTATTCAAATTTATTTTAAAAATAATACTGTCTAACCATCTCTACTTGTGTGTGGAAGAGGTTTGAAAATTTAATAAATCACTCTGAATTACAAAAAATGTCGGTTATTTGCTATCTACATCTGATCTAATCTTTGTCACGGGCAGTCACAGCCCTGGGTCATTGTAGGGAGGAGAAAATGATTTCAACTTGACAATGAATGTGCAGGAAATATTTTCTAGTTTAAATAACCTTGTGTGGATAATTCAGAGTCTTTTGGTAAATACTCAGACTTCCTCTCTATCAATAAGTGGTTCTACAATGATGCGGTTATAATTTTTTAAAAACTCGAGTGGTAGTTCACTAATAATGAAAATGCATGGACATTGTGGTAGATTATTAAAAATAGTCCCATTCTTCACCTCTCCTTGAATCCCGACCCTTTGTCATGTTGCTTTTCAGGGTCCTCTGATTCCATCTGGGGTCAACTATATGATTTTCCTTAGCCAGTGGGTATGATTTTCCTTAGCCAGTGGGTATAACTTATCCTTTGCTTTTGTTTTTTGTTAAGTTGCTAAATCACATTCAACTCTTTGCGACCCTATGGACTGTAAGCCACCAGGTTCCTCTGTCCATGGGATTTTCCGGGCATGAATACTGGAATGGGTTGCTATTTCTTGCTTCAGGGGCTCTTCCTGACCCAGGAGTCAAACCCAAGTCTCCTGCATTGGGCAATAGATTCTTTACCATTGAGCCACCTGGGAAACCCATAGCTGATCCTAGGTAAACACAAATTTGAAATAGGTTTCTATATTGGGCTTTTCCCTTGTGCTTGTGCCATTGCCATCAGAACCCACTGGGCCTAGCCTACTGGAGGGGGAGAGATATGTGGAGTCCAGCTGAGTCCCCAGTCATCATAGAGAAAGTGATCCTCAATCAGCTACTGGCCAGTCAACCCCGATACAGGAACAAACCCAGCCAAGGTCAGTGAGCTGTCTAGTCAGCAGCCCCCAGAAACAGGAGCCATAAACACCTAGTGTTGTGTGTCATGGAGGCTTATGGTTTTTTGTTACTATGTGACTTCAAGTCCGCTAAGAAGCACATGCCAAGATAGGACAAAATGTACAAAGATTTTACTAGGAGACATTTAGGAGAGAAAATAGAGAAGGAGCAGAATTAGCAGAGCTATCAGAGGGTGATAAGAGTCTGACCCCAAGTGAAAGAAAGAGGAGAGCAGGTTGGATGGAAACATCTTAGCCTGTCTTGCAGCCAAGAGAAGTCAGCGAAGCTCCTGAGGAACCTCAAGGTAAAGTCAGCAGTCAGAGGTATCTCAAGCTAAGAACAAGTTGGCCTTCATATCCCACTGTACTCAGCCATTGGCTGGAGCAACCTTTGGGATGCATGGCCTTGGCATACATACAATTGGCAGTGGGTTTCAGAGCACACTAGTTAGCCAATTAGATTAATAAGTCTGCAGGGTTTTTTCCTCATGCTTGCCATGGTTACACAGCTTTGTTGGTTAGGACTTAAGCGACAGAGGCAGGGAGACTACTGATTTACAGAACAGCAGTTCTTAATGTGGGAGGTACGGCATCCTAGAGGGCATTTTGGAAACGTCCGGGGGCATTGCTTGATTGGTGTCATGACTGAGGAGGTACTACTGGCATTTAGTGGGCATGGGCCAAAGAAGCTAGATGTCTTGCAAATCCCTGGACCATCCTGCCTGACAAGGAATCCCACGTGTTCACTAATTTTCGATGCCCTGTGGGGGAATAATCTGTTTAAAATGATCTGAGCCAAGAACCTAATTCTCTTTTACACAGAAACATCAAATATTGGGGGACTTCCCTGGTGGTTCGGTGGCTAAAACTCCACACTCCTGATGCAGAGGGCTGGGATTCAATCCCTGGTCAGGGAACTAGATCCCACATGCTGCAACCAAGAATTCATATGCCACAGCTAAAGATGCTGCATGCTGCAACGAAAATGGAAGATCCCACAACTAAGACTAAGAGCAGCCAAATAAAAATGTTTTTTTAAAAAAGTATATTTTGGTGCTCGCTTCGGCAGCACATATACTAAAATTGGAACGATACAGGGAAGATTAGCATGGCCCCTGTGCAAGGATGACACGCAAATTCGTGAAGCGTTCCATATTTTTAGATTTTGGAGAATGGCAGTGTAACATGTATGATATCATAAGTGAAACGAATCGCCGGTCTAGGTTTGATGCAGGATACAGGATGCTTGGGACTGATGCACGGGGATAATCCAGAGAGATGGCGTGGGGCGGGAGGCGGGGGGTGAGGGTCGGGATTAGGAGTTCATGTACACTCGTGGCTGATTCATGTCAATGTATAGCAAAACGAATACAGTATTGTAAAGCAAAACAAACTAAAAAATAAAAATTAATTTAAAAAAAAGTATATTTTTCCCAGCATAAATATGTACTGTATTTCTAAGGTTACAATCGCCATGACGTTGAAAACTGACTGCTTTGCTTCAAACTTTACTGTGTTGGTTACTCACATTAGGAAGTCATGCCACCAAGCAGCACTATTGTGCTATTCAAATCACCAATACAATGCTCCTGACACGTTGTACATTCGTGGCTGTGGTCACCACGAGCAACATGCAAAAACATTTGATGATTTTGTTATGTGCTCTGTATGATTGTTCTCAGGTATTTACTCAGTGGAATATTTTATTGTACTGATTTTCCTGAAAGTGTACAGTAGACAGGCTAAATTGCTTAGGAACTTCATTTTAGAATGAGAGAAAGTGCTAGGTCAGACATGGTTAAGAATCACTCTTATAGAAGGAAAGTGTACAGAAGGATTATGAGAAAGAAGGGAAATCTTGTTCGCAGCAAGATTGCACACAATAGCCAAAGAGGAAGTGACCCATGTCCACTGACAAAGGAATGGATAAAATGTGGTGTGTGTGTATGTATATATACATATGTAACAAAATATTTAAAAGCCTTAAAAAGGAAGGACAATCTGATCTGTGCTACAACATGGATGAACACTGTAGGCATTATGCTAAGTGAAATAAACCAGTCATGAAAGGACAAATATTGCATGCCTCCACCTACATGAAGTAGCTAGAGTGGCAAATTTGGAGAGACAGAAAGTAGGAGGGTGGCTGCCAGGAGCTGGGGCCAGGGAGGATTGTGAATTATGTTTGGTGAGTATAGAGTTTCGGTTTTGCAAGATGAAAAGATTTCTGGAGGTTGGTTGCATAGCAATGTGAACATACCTAACACTGTTGAAGTGTACACTTAAAAATGGTTATGATGATAAATTTTATATTATGTATATTTTACCACAATAAAAGAGAGAGAGAGTAGAAGGGAATGTAATTCCAGCCTAGGTCAGACTCTGAGTAAAATATATATCGATACTAGTAAGTAATAGTGTCCATTAATGCTATATTGATATTTAAGTACATAGATTTGTATGAATGTGGGTACGTACTTATTTAATATATAAAATTGATAAGAAATGATATGACATTTGGAGAAACTAGTAACTCAGTAATTTGTTTATACCAAAATAAGATTTTTTTTTTTAAAGAGGACTTAAAGAAGTTGGAGTTTATACAGACACAGAAAACAAACTTATGGTTACCAAAGGGGAAAGGCGTGAAGGGGACAGATAAATTACGAGCTTGAAATTAACAGATACAGACTACCACTTATAAAGTCGATAAATAATAAGTTCCTACTGTATAGCATAGGGAACTATATTCAGTATCTTTGATAAGCCATAATGGAAAAGAACATGGAGAAGAATATATCTGAATTGCTTTGCTGTATGCCAGAAACTAACACAACATTGTGGATCAACTACAATTCAATCAAGAAAAAGAATTGGAGTCTCACTGGAAGGTCTGGGTGACCTCATGAACTCTGTGCTGGTTATCCTCTATGATCACCCCCGCCAGGCCCCCCTTTCTGTGATCTCGGGGCTGAGCCATGCTTCCTTCTTCCCCTTGCCAGCTGGCTTCCTATGGGTCTGGAGGCACTGGTGGGAACTGGGAGGGTAGAAGTAGGGACGAGAAGGCTGTTTTCTTCTTCCTCCCTCCTGTCGGGAGCCCTGGACAGCTCTAGCTCAGCTTCTAACTTCTTTCTGCAGCCCCAGCGTTAGCCTCCAGCAGCCCCTTGGAGGTGCCTCATCAGCAGAGCCACAGACTTCCTCATTACCAGAGTCCCACCCTCTTGAGCTCTCGTCCGGGACTCAGCGCACACGGGTGAGGACAGGTCTGGTGTCAGGCCTGCCCAGCCTCCTCTGGAATTCTGGTTTCTAGTAATACCTCCTCTTCGCTTCTGCTCCTCAGACCAGCGGCAGCTGTGTCCTCAACTATTAATCTCTGGTTTACCTCAGCATTCCTTGTTTGCTTTTCCCCCAATTACCTAACAATTTTGTTATTAACTGTCTATTTTATATCTTTCTTATTGGAAATTCCTAATGCTGGTGTGATTTCTGTTTTCTTGACTGCATCTTGACTAATGAAATCTTTTAAAGACAACCCATCTACCTGTCAGTAGTGTCTAGTAGTGATGCTATCTCCATCTGTGTTCCCAGTGAACAATCTGGCATCCATCCCTAAAGCAGCCAGTTTTGGGTCTCTATTATTACTTTCTAATAAAAGGAACCAGGGCTCCATGGAGAGTGACTATTATTCTATGTTCAGAGCAGAGAAAGCAGAAATGTTAGAAAATCTTACTAATTTGAAAAAGCAAAAATGCTTGTGAGGATCTCTGGGACTCCCACTGGCCAGATTGTGAGAACCTGAGCACTGAAAAGTAAAAAAAAATTCTATATAAAGCATGAGTAAATAACGATACTCAAAAGGAATAAAAAGAGACTTCCCTAATGGTTCAGTGGCTAAGACGCCATGCTCCCAGTACAGGGGCCCAGATTCAATCCCTGGTCAGGGACTTAGATCCACATGCCACAACCAAGAGTTCGCACACCACAACTAGAAAGATCCCACATGCTGCAACTAAGACCGGATATAGCCAAATAAATAAATAAAAGTTAAAAAAAATAAAAATACTTTGGCTTTTGTCAGGAGTAAAATAGGGGGCTGCTGCAGGATTTGGGTTGGAATTTGAATGGTTTAATATGATCTGCTACATTAAGACTCTAAGGAGGTTCTTGAATAAAAGACGTGAGACCTGTTGGGAGGCTGTTGTATTTATCCCAGTGAGACATGATGGTACTTAGGCCAACGGGGTGGCACAGGACGTGGTGAGAAATGGTTCAATTCTGAATATACTTTGAAAGTAGGGCAGAAGTATTTTCTCATGGATTGCACATAGGATGTGAGAGAAAGAGAAGAGACATGACAGTTCTGAGGTTTCTGGCCTAAGTAATTAGGACAGAATTGACATCCCACTGAAGTGGGGAAGGCTGAATGGACACAGTTTTTAGGAGGAGTTAAGAAATTCAGCTGTGGGCCTCTTGGGTTTGAAATCTCTGTCTTGACATCCCAATGCCATTGAGTTAGTATCTGGAATCTGCATCTGGTGTTCAGGAGAAAGATGTGGGCTGATAAATATTAGAATGGGCAAAGCTAGGCTGCGGTAACAAAAACTACAAAATCTCACTGGGTCAACTCAGCAAAAGTGGATATCTTCTGTGAAGGGCCCCTGTTGCTCCATCTCTGCGGATTTCTCAAGGCTAGTAATGTCCAGCCCATCCCAGCTCCTCCACAACTGACACTATTCTGAGTGGCCTGTCCTCCATCATGATAGATGATGTCTTTTCTGATGGGCTGGAACTGAGCTAATTTTCAACATTTTGAACATTGTTAGTTATTTGAGATTATGGTCATGTTCCATGCTTTTTTTTTTTTTTTGGTCTCAAAGTCATCACATGCTGAAATTCTATATCCTGAATTGAGATCTCCTCTAGATAGCCAGCTCTCTCAGTACCACTGAATCTGGACATGGACATGTGGGAATTTCTGGGGAATCCCAGCACTTCTGTGGATAAGTTAACCAACAGTGAGATCCTTTTGGCCAGGACTCTGTTTTATTCATCTTTCTACTTTTGGCACCTTGCAAGTTGCTGGGAGTATTGAAGACACTATTGTATGCCATATGGGCTTGCTGCGTGGGGTAGCAGTAGGGTGGGTGGTTAGCTGAACACTGGAGGAGTGGGGTAGTTGTTTTTGAATAGTATAGAAATGTGGTATAGTGATCTGATCAACTGTTTAGCAGTATGGAGTGAGAAGTCAGCTGTGTTTATAGTCTTCTTGGCCAGTTACTAGCTATGTGATCTTGGGCAAGTTACTTAACTTTTCTATGGCTCACTTTATCCTTTAGAATATGGGGCTAACGAACTCATCAAGTTGTTGAGAATTAAATGAGGTATGTACACAAAATAATTAGCACAATTCCAGATGCATTGTAATGTGAATAATGTGAATTGTAATGTGAATAAATGTTAACTGAAATGTTATATAACATTTATTATTATTTTGTGTGATCTAATTCAGTTACTTGAACTAGTCAGTGTGTCAGAATAAAGAGAGGGAAGAAAAACAATGTTCCAAACCCAAATTGTACCCAATGAAAAAGAATTTGATGATATTATATACAGAAAACACTAGAGACTCTGCACAAGAACTACTAGAACTGAGGAAGGAATTCAGCAGGGTAGCAGTAAGCAAGATTAACATATAGAAATTGGCTGCATTTCTTTACACTAATATGAAACATCAGAAAGAGAATGTAAGCAAAGCATTCCTTTTAAAATCACATTAAAAAGTACTTAGGAATAAACGTCACTAAGGAGGTGAAAGAATTCTATGCTGAGAACTAGAAGATGTTAGGGCTTCCCTGGTGGCTCAGATGGTAAAAGAATCTGCCTGCAGTGCAGGAGACACAGGTTCAGTCCCTGGGCATGGAAGATCCCCTGGAGAAGGTAATGACTATCCACCCCAGAGTTCTTGCCTGGAGAATTTCATGGGCAGAGGAGCCTGGCAGGGGGTCACAAAGAGTCAGACATAACTGAGGGATTACACTTTCACTTTTCACAAAACATTAACAAAGGTCATAGATGATTCAAAGAAGTGGAAAGATATCCCATGTTCTTGGACTGGGAGAATTAATATAGTTAAAATGGCCATGCTACCCAAAGCAATCTACATTTAATGTGATTTATTTAATGTGATTCCTATGAAATTACCCATGACATTTTTCACAGAACTAGAACAAATAATCCTAAAGTTTATATGGAACCATTAAAGACCTAGAATACCAAAGCAATCCTGAGGAAAAAGAACAAGGCAGGAGGTATAACCGTCCCAGACTTCAGACAATACCACAAAACTACAGTAATCAAAATTGGCACAAAAACAGACATATGGATCAACGGAACAGAATAGAGAGCCCAAAAGTAAACCCATGTTCTTATGGTCAGTTAGTCTTCAACAAAAGAGGCGAGAATATACAATGGAGGAAAAACAGTCTCTTCAGCAAGTAGTGTTAGAAAACTTAGACAGCCACCTGTCAATCAATGAAGTTAGAACACACCCTCTTCCCAAACACAAAAATAAACTCAAAATGGCATAAGGATTTAAATATAAGACATGACACTGTAAAACTCTTAGAAGAGAATGCAGGCAAATAATTCTCTGATATAAATCACACCAAAATGTTTCCTTAGGTCAGTCTCCTAAGGCAACATTGTTAGGGAATAAAAGCAAAGATAAACAGATGGGACCCAATTGGACTTACAAGCTTTTGCATAGCAAAGGAAACCATAAACAAAAACACAGCCTATGGGCTGAAAGAAAATATTTGCAAAGGATGTGAATGACAAGGGATTAATTTCCAAAATATGCAGATCGTACAACTCAATAACAAAAAACCAACAACTCAATCAAAAAATGGGCAGAAGACCTAAACAGACATTTCTCCAGACAAGACATACAAATGGACAACAGGCAAGTGAAAAGATGCTCAACATTGCTAATTATCAGAGAAATGCAAATCAAACCTGCAATGAAGTACCACCTCACACTGGTCAGAATAGCTGTCATTAAAAAGTATACAAATAACAAATACTGGAGAGAGTGTAGAGAAATGGGAATGTAAATTGATACAGCCACTATGGAAAACGATATAGAGTTTCCTCAAAACAACTAAAAATTTTAAGAGTTGTCATGTGATCCAGCAATCCCACTCCTAGACATATATCCAGACAAAATTATTATTTGAAAAAATACATACACCCCTATGTTCATACAATGTTCATAGCAGTATTATTCACAATAGCAAGACATGGAGACAGCCTAAATGTGCATTGACAGATGTGAGGATGAAGAAGATATGGTATCTATATATAGTGGGATATTACTCAGCCATAAAAAATAATGAAAGAATGCCATTTGCAGCCACATGAATGGACCTACACATTCTCATACTAAGCAAAGCAAGTAAGAAAGAGAAAGACAAATATCATACAATACCACTTAAATGTGGCATTTAAAATACAACACGAATGAAACTGTCTCATGGACATAGAGGACAGACTTGTGTTTGCCAGGGTGGAGAGTGAGGGAAGAATTGGGAGTCTGGGATTAGCAGATGCACACTATTATATAAAGAATAGATAAACAAGAAGATCCTCCTGGGTAACACAGGGAACTATATGCAATATTCTGTGATAAACCATAATGGGAAATAATATGAAAAAGAACATGTGTGTGTGCCTGTGTGCTCAGTATGTCTGACTCTTTGCAACCCCATGGACTGTAGCCCACCAGACTTCTCTGTCCATGGAGTTTTCCAGGCAAGAATACTGGAGGGGGTTGCCATTTCCTACTCCAGGGAATCTTTCTGACCCAGGGATTGAACTCACAACTCTTTTACTTCTTGCATTGGCAGGTGGATTCTTTACCACTGTGCTACCTGGGAAGCCCCCCAAAAGAATATATATATGACTAAGTCACTTTGCTGTGCAGCAGAAATTGACGCATTGTAAATCAACTATACTTCCATAAAAAAATTTTTTTTAATTTATAAAGTGACTATAAAAGAATCTGAATTCTTATTCATGATACGTTTGAATGAAGTAAGGAAGAGTCCAGCAAAAACCTCACAGTGCAACAGAGGGGGAGGTTAGACCGGTGAGCTTGTCAGGTCTATTTTGTTCTATTCTTTTCTCTTCCCTTAGTATTCTTGCCCAGCTTTTCTGGACTCTTGCTGCCTCCGAGAGGACTGGGGAGTGAGTCACCACCCACAGAAGGCATTTGCAGAAGAGACTGTGTTGAAAATTCCAAGCTGCCCCATGAAAGGCAGCACCCGTGGGTAGGAAGAAGACTGGGCACTTGGCCCTACTTGGCTGCTGACCTTGGCCCTTGGCAAGCCTCCCAGGTGGGTTTGGCATGTTGTCAAAGTAGGCAGGTCAACCTGACTCTTCTCCACCCGCCTCCCACGCTCAGGGCCAGTGTGAAGGTCACACATTTGTCTTGTGAATCATTTCAGTGTTTAGGCTGCCCAAGTCCAAGCTAACTGGGGATATTGACTATTATGAATTGGAATCAGATCCCCGTCTGGACATGAAAGGCAGCAGGATTCCATTTGGCGGTATGTGAGGGATGGTTAAGTTTAACTACGAGCCTAGGTTAATATCAACAGTGATAAGTCATACTGATAATTCATCCCTGGCAGCTTCGACGGTGAAGAATCCACGTGCCAATGCAGGAGACACAGGAATCTTGGGTTCCATCCCTGAGTCTGGAAGTTCTACTGGAGAACAGAACAGCTACCCACTCCAGTATTCTTGCCTGGAGAATTCCATGGACAGAGGAACCTGGCAGGCTACCGTCCATGGAGTCACAGAGTCAGACATGACTGAGCAACTAACACTTTCACTCTTTTTTCACCCTTTAACATGATGGCACCACCGACTTGATGGATGTGAGTGTGAGTGAACTCCTGGAGTTGGTGATGGACAGGGAGGCCTGGCGTGCTGCAGTTCACGGGGTTGCAAAGAGTCGGACACAACTGAGTAACTGAACTGAACTGAACATGATGTAAAGAGGGTGGGCATTTTACTTCTATGGTTTGCCATTCAAAAACTCACTACCCTCTTTAGTCATGAATAGAATGCCAGACAAATTCCAATAGAGGGGTAGTCTACAAAATATTGGATCTGTATTCCGCACAACTCCTAAGGTCATCATAAAACAAGGAGAGTCTGAGAAATCGTCACAGCTGAGAGGGACTTAAAGAAACACGATGATAAAATGTTGTGTGGTGTCCTGGATGGAATCCTGACCAGAAAAGGACATTAGGAAATCTGAATAAAGTGTCAGATTTGTTCATTCATTGTGACTATTCTATAGTAAGTTGTTAAAAACAGGGGAAAGTGGGTATGTGTCTATAGAAACTCTCTGTATTAACTTCATGATTTTTCTGTAAATCTGAGGCTATTTTAAAATGAAAATTTATTTTTAAAACTTTGTGTAGGAGAGGTCTACAGAGCAACACTTTAGCCTGTTAACCATAGAAAGGGATGTTGAAGCCCTGCTGTGTGCAAGGGATTGGAGAGACAGAGGTCAGTGAAACAGGCATGGCTCATCTTCCAAAGTCTACAGTCCAGCAGGGAGAGACTTTGTGCATTTCCTCACTGTTGGAATTTCTCTCAATGGATGTGACATACTTTCATAATCTGATTTCTTATGAATTAAAACAATACAACAAGACGCTGAACAAAAGTAATAATTAGTAGGCTCTCCTTAAGAATGTTAACCTGGATTTCCTAGGCCATGCCAACTCCTATTCTTGGACTATGATTTTTTAAATTTTTTTTGGTGAGATTAGAGATCTATCAGTTTAGCATGGTGTTTCCCAAACTTACTTAACCTTGACCGAGGTATACATTAAAAATGATAGTGTACTGACGGAACACTAACAGACATGTATTCACTACAATGAAAACTGGCTTGAAAGAAGGCAAAGGCAAAGGGTCTCACAGGTGTATTTCCTTAAGGAAAAATGTGAAAGCAAAACATCTTTTTATTTTACACGTTCTTATAAAACTTTTAAAGTCGTTTGTACATATTCCATGTCTTTTGTATATCTGTGTTTTTAAATGTTTGTGTGTTTTTGGTCTTTCAGATATTTGTGTTTTCAGTATTTTTGTCCTTTTAAAATCCCCTGTCTGTCTATTGGAGACAGTCTTGTGGCTGAGAGGTATTCGCAGGATACATCAGAGGCAGCACTGCATTTTCATTCAGTACTGTGTGTAGTGAAAAGTCCCACTTCCTATATACACTGGAGCAAAGAGGCAAATGATATGAGTTATACACTGTGTGATACTTACGTCCTCTTAGTTAGGCTACTCCACAGAGTGGAGAAGGCAATGGCACCCCACTCTAGTACTCTTGCCTGGAAAATCCCATGGATGGAGGAGCCTGGTAGGCTGCAGTCCATGGGGTCGCAAAGAGTCGGGCACGACTTCACTTTCACTTTTCACTTTCATGCATTGGAGAAGGAAATGGCAACCCACTCCAGTGTTCTTGCCTGGAGAATCCCAGAGACAGTGGGCCCCGTCTATGGGGTTGCACAGGATCGGACATGACTGAAGCGACTTAGCATCAGCAGCAGCATAGAGTGGTCATTGTTTCTTCTTAGGCAACATACATCTACGGTTTTTGTTTTTTTGGCCATGCCACGAGGAAGCATGCAGGATCTTAGTTCCCCACCAGGAATCAAACTCATGATCCCTGCAGTGGAAGCATGGAGTCTTAAACACTGAATTGCTGAGAAAGTCCCCTAGATTTTTTTTTCTTCTTTTTGAAAGTTAAAGCTCAGATTACTCATCTTCACTTTAAAGTATTCTAAATTTGTGTTGGTTCAGATATCATTTAGAACCCCAAGAACTTCTTATCATTTAAATCCTTATCACTTTAGCCATAGATCTGGAGAGAACACGTTGCTGCTGCTGCTGCTAAGTCGCTTCAATCGTGTCTGACTCTGTGCGACCCCATAGACGGCATCCCGTCAGGATCCATCGTCCCTGGGATTCTCCAGGCAAGAACACTGGAGTCGGCTGCCATTTCCTTCTCCAATACATGAAAGTGAAAAGTGAAAGTGAAGCTGCTCAGTCATGTCTGACTCTTCGAGACCCCATAGACTGCAGCCTACCAGGCTCCTCCATCCATGGGATTCTCCAGGCAAGAGTACTGGAGTGGGGTGCCATTGCCTTCTTTGGAGAGAACATGTTAGTACTGGAAAATTATTTAATATTGAATGTTGTTTTGGTTCAGTCACTCAGTCATGCCAGCTCTTTGTGGCCACATGGTCTGCAGCATGCCAGGCCTCCCTGTCCTTCACTGTCTCCTGGAGTTTGCTCAATTCGTGTCCACTGAGTTGATGACCCAACCCTCTCATCCTCTGTTGCCCCCTTCTTTTCTTCCCCTCAATCTTTCCCAGCATCAGGGTCTTTTCTAATGAGTCAGCTCTTCACATCAAGTGGCTGAAGTATTGGAGCTTCAGCTTTAGCATCAGTCCTTCCAAGAAATATTCAGGGTTGATTTCCTTTAGGATTTAGTGGTTTGATCTCCTTGCAGTCCAAGGGATTCTCAAGAGTCTTCTCTAGCGCCACAGTTGAAAGCATCAATTCTTTGGTGTTCAGCTTCCTTTATGGTCGCTTCTGGAAAAACCATAGCTTTGACAATCCAGACATTTGTCAGCAAAGTGGTGTCTCTGCTTTTTAATATGCTGTCTAGGTTTATCATAGCTTTTCTTCCAAGGAACAAGCATCTTTTAATTTCATGGCTGCAGTCACAGTCTGCAGTTATTTTGGAGCCCAAGAAAATAAAGTCTGTCACTATTTCCATTTTCCCCCCATCTATTTGTCATGAAGTGATGGGACTGAATGCCATGATCTTAGTTTTTTTGAATGTTGAGTTTTAAGCCAATTTTTCACTCTGTTTCACCAAATATTGCTTAACATCATGGACATCTGCTGAAATTATGTGACTAGGTTTGGGACATTATGGCAATCAATCAAAAGATGATGCACATGGGTGTACAAACCCAGGTGCATTTTGGCTGCATGTAATAGGAATTATATTTGGCTATGTGTAGTAGGAATCTGACAACAATGGCTTAACTAAATAGCTTTTCCCTCTTTATATCAGGGAATTTAGAGGTGAGCAATACACCTTTAAACTGGTACAGTAACTCTGTGATGTCCTCAAGGACCTCAAGTTTGACTAGCTCCTTGGGTCACTACCTTTAGCTTGTGACTTTTGTCCTCTAGGTCACAAGTTGGCTGCTGCAGCTCCAGATGTCAAATGTGTATCTCATGCAGGAGAAAGGAGGACAAAGACAAACAGCAAAAGGTACTAGGCAGCTGAGTCTTTCCCTTTCACAGGAATACATCTTTCTGGAAGTCAATTTAGCAGACATCCCCTTACATCTCATGGTCACTACTAGCTGTGAAGAAGCTGAAAAAAACCAAGTCTGTACTTGGCCTTGGGCACCCTGAACAAAATCAGGTTTCTACAGGTAAGGAAGGTGAGGAGAGTGGATATCACGTAGGCACTTTCGGGGCTGGCCACCAGGAGCTTGAAAGTTAGTTGGTGGTAATTGCTGCCCATACATCAAAGCACAGAGCAAATGTCCTCCAGGGACTACTCCAGCTGTTTTTGCTAAAGACAGCTTACTACAGAATTAAAATAATATTTAGTTGATTTTTACATATATACTTTCATATTTTTCTTTCTTTTAAAAAATATTTATTTTTATGTCTTTATTTGACTGCGCTGGGTCTTAGTTGCAGCACACGGGATCTTTGATCTTCATTGCAGCACGCGAACTCTTACTTTCCCTTCAGTTCAGTTTAGTTCAGTTCAGTTCATTCGCTCAGTCATCCGACTCTTTGTGACTCCATGAATCGCAGCTCGCCAGGCCTCCCTGTCCATCACCAACTCCCAGAGTTCACTCAGACTCGTGACCATTGAGTCAGTGATGCCATCTAGCCATCTCATCCTCTGTCGTCCCCTTCTTCTCCTGCCCCCAATCCCTCCCAGCATCAGAGTCTTTTCCAATGAGTCAACTCTTCGCATGAGGTGGCCAAGTGGGATCTAATTCAAGATTGAAACTGGGCCCCCTGCATTGGGAGCGTGGAGTCTTAGCCACTGGACCACAAGGGAAGTGCCCACACCTGTTTTTCTAGAAGAAATTTTTGTAGAAAAAAATAACATCAGCATCACTTATTTTCATAGAACACATATTCTATTTCTTCAGAGCACAGTTTAGGAAATTCTGGCCTAAGTCATAGAAATAACCCATTCCAAATGACAGATACATTTTACATTAAGAAAACCCAATACTTTAAGATTTCTTTAAATCATATTTTCTCTTAGTTGAAAAAAATTCTTAATGTAATTAAATTTTAAAAATTGATGTATATATATCTCAGCATAAAACATCCTATACTACCTACAAATTTTCATTTCCAAATTCCAAATGGATAAATAGGAACACACTGTACACTTCCTGGTTAACATTTCTAGAAACAATAATGCTCACTTATTAATCTGAATCTGTTTAGTACCTGCTTCACTGATTTGGTCCCTACTCCCTGCCACTGTTACAGTCTTCTTTTGCTCTTTTTACTGACACTGGTTCACTTCCTGAGTGAAATGAATCCTTCTTTCCTGCACTCAATTCTGAACGACTTCATCTAAAATGACTTCATTTCTTTTCTTGATTGTATAGCTGATTTACAATGGCATAACTTCATTTTTAAATGTAAAAAATGATGCCTTTTACTATTTTTAAATAATACAAGCTCATTGCAAAAAAAATCACAAATATGTATATCTTAGCTGGCACAAAGTTCCCTCTCATAGATAGCTGTTAACATTATTTATATTCTTGCAGAGTTTTTGAATGCATGTTAATTTTTAATATGTAAAAATATACAGATAGAAGATACTGTTGGCTGTTTACATCACATTCACTCTTGTTCTTTGTTAAACAACTCTATTTTGTTGAAAAAATTCAAGGTATTATTCAAGCCTTTCAGTCAAGATGCATGGCTCAAAGCCTTGGTTCCTTTGTCTGTGAAATGGGCCAAACAAACCTATCCTCTAAAGGTGTTGGAAGGACTGGAAATGATGCCTAAAAGCACTTAGAATAACTCCTGGCACTTAGTGAGCATTGTATAAATATTTGTTATTCTATTTTTGATACAATTCCAAAATAAATTATCTGGTTTCCAAAACTGCACAAAATCATATAAAATAAAAAATTGGAAATTATGCAAGTGCTTACCGGCATATTATTATTTTCAAGTTCCTTCTGAAAGATGGTGGGCAAACTGGCCTCATGGAAATCAAATCTGTTTCACAGATGCCACAAAGAATGAGCACTTCTGGAGTGTGATGTGGGTTGTATCATTGTTTCCCTCACTTGGCCATCACTATATTTTCTCTTTTTTTTTTTTAAAATAAGAGATTCACCTTAAGATGTTTACCATAAAATATAGAGACTATAGTAGGCTGAATAATGGCCCCCAAATATGTCTGAATCCAAATCCTCAGAACCTGTGAATATGTTATATTACAAGACAAAGGGGAATTGTAGCAGATGGAATGAGGCTGCTAATCAGATCACCTTAAAATAGGGAGATTAGCCTGGATTATCCAGGTGAAAGTGTTGGTTGCTCAGTCATGTCCGACTCTGCAATCTCAGGGAGGGTTGTCCACCAGGCTCCTCTTTCCATGGGATTCTCCAGGCAAGAATACTGGAGTGGGTAGCCCATTCCCTCACCCAGGGGATCTTCCCAACCCAGAGATTGAACCCAGGTTTCTCGAGTTGCAGGCAGATTCTTTACTGTCTGAGCCACCAGAGAAGCCCTTATCCAAGTGTGCCCAGTGTAATCACAACATCCTTCCATGGGGAACAGGGAGGCAGAAGACAGCGTCAGAGTGACGTCCTATGAGGACTTGACTGGTCATTGCTGGCTGTGAACAGGGGTCATAAGGCAAGAAATGCAGATGCCTCTTAGAAGCTGCAAAAGACAAGCAAATGGATTCTCCCCTTAATCTTCCAGAAAGGATAATAGCCCTGCCAAAACCTTGATTTTAGTCCATAGAGATTCATTTCAGATTTCTGACCTCCGGAACTGTTGAATAACATATTTGTGTTTTTCAAGTCACTAACTTTCTGGTAATTTGTGACATCAGCAACAGGAAACATACAGGGAAAGAATGTCATTTTAACTCAGGCAAAAAAGGACATTTGGGAGCCTCAGATACTCTTTCGAGTCAAACCTTGACAAAAAGGCAAACCCTAAACAGCTAACACATGTCACAGAGTTGTTATCATGAGATGGCATTCAAAATTAAATCTCACTTCTACACCAGGGTCCAGGAGCCTATTGTGATCCCAACAATGCATCTTCAGTGAAGAAGAATAAAACAAGACATGCCATTTTATTGAAATATGAGAATAAGATGGAGTGAAAGCCAGGGTATTGGTTAAATTAGAAAATAATAACTGGTGGGTGGCAACAAAGGAGGACACAGTAAAATGGCAAGAAGCAGAAGCAAAGGAAAAGGATGTCAGAACCATGAAAAGGAGCCATTTCGTGCATGGGAAATAGTTGAATAATCTCACTTCTGGTATTGATGGCATGGGCATTCAAGGTAATGCCGCATGCGCATCAATGAGAAACTGCATGAGATTTTTGTGGTGTGTTTAAGATGGCAAGGAAATAGGCGAGATAGTCAAGGGGGAAAATTCATCCAAAATGATTATATTTTCTTTTCAAGCTTTAGGGCTTTGCAGGGAGTAAACTTGATCACCCAAATTACATCTCACATCATATCCCCTCCCCAAATGTGAGGCAAATTAGGAATGGTGGTGTTGGCAGGAGGATTAGCTCAGCACAACAGTGAGTTCAGTCTCGTTTGGGGTTCAAGGCTTATCAAGTTTTTGCTTCAGCCCCGGTGCTCTGTACTTTGTGAGCCTTCTAGATGCTTGTCTGGCTTCCTGGTTCAGGCAAATGAAGCCTGCCCAGTGATGGGGACTTTGTGCAGGAATGGAGAGAAACCTTCCTGTTTTGCTTCAAATAAAGCATTATCATGTCAGACTCTCTGATGAGGGGATGAGATTCCAAGTGGAATGTTATATTGACCAGGCTCTTACTTATATTTCCTTCCACTTTTGATATTTTGGTTGTTGGTCCCTGAAGAACCTCTACTGAACCATTTCTTAAATATTGTTCAACTATTATCCAGTTATTATCCATCATAATTTAAGATTTTATTAAAGGCCCATCTTAACCTATTTTTCTTACCACCTCCATTATTTCATATTGACATGGTGCTGCCTAAAATAGCAAATCCTTGAACCCTTAAACATTTTTTCAATAGGGCCCACATATCAAAGCTATGAATAATGATAACTAGTTTTCACCAGGTCCTTATATTGTACAAAGGACCAAGCTTATATGACTTAATTTTCCCAGAATTCTGTATGATAGACACCTTTGTGATCATCATGTCACATATGAGAAAACTATGGACTTGTTCAACTCACAGCAAACAAAGTGATTGTCAATTAATTTTATCAAACAACAAAGTTTTTATAATGAACGCTGGGTTAGCTGGGACCTTCAAGTAAACATGATTTTCTTAACTCTAAAATTATGGGGGAAAAGCAAGTCATCTGACAGTAAATCCTATTAGGAATATAACTAAAATGAATGAACCCCCAAACCAACTCATAGTACTGGCATAGGTCACCACTTCAGCCCATGCTCATCAACTACACTTACATCATCTTGATGATCTAAACTTACATCATGAGGGTGCCAATTAAGAAAATGGCAAGAAGTTGTAGAGATGGATGGTGGTTATGACCGTAGAACAGTGGGGATCACTCAATGTCATAGAATTGTATATTTAAAATGGCTGAAGTGATAAATTTTATGTTACGGATGTTTGACCACAATGAAAAAAGAATATGGTGAGTCACTGACTTTCTTGGCTTGGTATGTATTATTCCTGATGGTTAGTTAAGTCTCTGGTTGCTATAGAATCAACAGTAGCTAGCTTGAGCCAAAAAAGGGGACTTGCAAGGATGCAATGGCATATCTCAGAAATCAAGGGCAGGAATACTAAGAGACCTCAGAGGACTAGAGTCAGGAACTGTAAGGCCACTGGGACTCTTCCTTATCTTTGCTTTTCTCTGTGATTCTTCTTCATCTTCATTCTCTCACTATCTGGTTTCTCTGACTCTCTGGCTCACAGGGTGGAATGTACCCACTGCCTTCCTCTCTTCGTGACTCCCAACTTTACTTGGCCTATTGTATTCTTGTGTTGAGAATAACTGGCCGTCTCTCACTCCTAATTCCACATACCCATAAAAGGGAAACTTCCCTGGTGGCCCAGATGGTAAAGAGCCTGCCTGCAATGCAGGAGACCCAGGTTCGAACCCTGGGTCAGGAAGATACCCTGGAGAAGGAAAGGTAATCCACTCCAGTATTTTTGCCTGGAGAATCCCATGGACAGAAGAGCCTGGTGAGCCCCAGTCCGTTGGGTTGCAAAGAGTTGGACACAACTGAGCGACTAACATTTTTAACATGAAAGTGAAGCTGATTGGCACATCCTGGGTCGGGTGACCTTCCCTGGTCCAGTCAGTCCTGGTCACAGAGTAATATAAACATGGCCAGTTCTGAGAGACCCGTGACTGAGCACGTATCTCAAATAGTGTCTTAATATTTGGAAATATCCACCACACTAACCCAAGTAACGTTCTTCCCTCCAGTTCTCGGCACAGTTGCATTCAGTTTAGTTAAAATGGAGGAATATACATACAGTGGTATGAATCATGTGCTTAGTAGATGAGTCAGGGTCACTTCCTCCTCCTCTGGAGCCAAATTCTTCATCTTGGGAGAGCCTTGAAGCCATGGGTGGGTTTTTTGGGAGGCGCAGGGGTGAGTGTTTTGTTTCCAGCTGTTGTGCTCCAGCCCTGAGGGAGCACAGCAGATGCTCCAGGTTCGACCCTCACATGCGAAGTCGTGAGTCCACAGTCCTGACCAGTTGCCCTGCTTTCTCTGAACTCACAGACCCCACACAGTACTAACAGACTTTCTTCTGGTAAAGGGCATCCTTTCCATTTTGCCTATTTCCTGGGTGTGTTTCTCTTTGTTTCTGGCCAAGGCATAAGTCTCTTCACCTCTTCAGAGGGCTTTGTTCTTTGAGCCTCTGTGTGTCCCTTTCCTGCAATGCCTCTGAGTTGCCAGGAAGTTACAGGGTCACTTTTGTCCATAGTCAAGTCTCATAGGTATAAATTTTCTTAGCAACACTCAAGTGTAAAAACATTGTATTTCTTCTTTTTAAAAAAATTCAACTAATTCATCCAGCTGTGAGACCTACCTGTCAGCTGATGAGAAGTCTGATGTGGCTATTACTGGAGCTGGCCTGCATCTCCATGGGACCAGCTGGGATCTTGGAGGTTATGTGATGCCAGGAAGCTATGAGGACCCTATCCTTGGTCCAGGGGAGTGGTTGGTGGTGTAGTTACCCACTTTGCTGCAGGAGGCAGTGCTGAGCGGGTCCCAACCCTGCTGCCCTGAGTGGGTTCAGAGAAATCCTTCCTGACTTGTGGAGTCACGAGGACTCCCGCAGGTCTCAAGGCTCCCAGGGCTTTGTAGGGGGTGTATGCCAGCCTCAAGACTGTGGTGTCCCTCCATCTCCTGGGTCCTCCAACTCCAGAGCACACATCTCTCCTCTGTTCAGGTCAAATCCACCCTTTAAGTTTTATGGCCTCACCTCACACCCCTATGACCTGAACCTGAGCTTTAGAAAGACAAGAAAAGCTTCTGCTTCCAGGATATAGGCATGGGGTGGCAGATGAACAGGCAGAAATGTGGGTACCATTTATTTTGGACACGCAGAAAGGTGGGTACCATTTATTCTTTTATGAGTTTTGGAAACCGGACACTGTTGATTTCTTCAAGAGAAGCTGCAGAGAAATATGCCCACTCATTTGCACAGCCCTTCACAGTTTCCCTGCCCTAGAAAGGAGAGAAGAGTGTCCACCCAGATCACAAACCACAGAAGGGAACGGGGAGATCTCCAAAGGGTACCTCACTAGCAGCAGTCACGGGACAGCAGCACTGTCAGGGTGAGGAACCCCTGAACCGTGCAGCTTCCTACCGGAAGTGGTGAGCACGGGAGGGCTTTTTTGACAAAGTATAAGTGTCCTAAAAATGCAATGCTTTCTTTATAATGATTATCTATGATGATTAAGTATTAAATCACAGCATTTGATCTAACTCATAATAAACGAGAGGCATTACATGATGCATACAGCCTTCCCCAGAAGATGAAAGACTTGAGTTTTCAAATTTTCTATTCCAACTCCTCTAAATTGTAAGCCCACAAAAGTCACTGACTCCAGTCTTGATCACCTCCATCCTCGCATGCTCTGACACTACGGAACTCCATAATGACTCAGTGAGTTGACTTCTTTCATTTAAGTGCCCAAAGGGTGATAAAGGAATGAAACCTTCCCCACCATTTCCCTGTGGACCTGTGGGGAGGAAGGACTTGTGATGTTTGTGTCTGAACTGAGGATGGGGGAAACAACTGCCAGGGGAATTCCGTGAACAAATGGGTGGGGAGTGTCTGTAATCCTTCAGGGAGTATGGAGTTAGCTCCTGAAAGGAGCCCACTGGACACAGGCAGGTCCAGAACTGAGGCCAGTATCCATCCAGCCGACAGAGATGGTTTCCTCAAAGAGGTATACCCATCATTTCTCTGTAGCCAGCGGGAGTGAACTCTCACTCTTCAAGTGTTTGCTGTAAAGATTTAGCAACATTTTTACTCAAAATTCACTATGTGAGTCAAAAATCATTCCATTACAGAAAAGAATCTGATAAAGGATTTAACTGAGTCACAAAATATAGACACTTGCTACCTTTAAATCTCCAAGGTGCTTTTAGGGGCAGAATACGTTCAGGTCACCCATCACACGTGTGCTGCCAACTTGCAGCTTCTAGGGGAATTTGTTGGGAGCCACCTTCTCACCCAGCAGGCCCACCTTTGGGGCTGAACACCTTCTTCTGAGTGATCCTTGCTGGGAGAGAACAGCCTGAAAGGGACTTCACAGCCTTGCAAGGAAAAGAGAAAAGAGCCCTGCATTCTGCTGCCAGGCTGAGAAGGCCTTTCACTGCTAATGAAAAGAATTTGGAGAACTTGGCCAGGAGCCTGGAGCTGGGGGAACTAGAGCCATGGGTAAGTTACTAAGTACCTTATAAAGGCCCCACTGGGCAATTGAGAAAGTCCCTGGCTTGGCTATCAGATGCAACCATGGGGCCTGAGGAGGCATCAGGTCCCAGCCTGGATGCAAGTTGATGTCACTGGGGCCAACACCAGAAAAGGAGGGAAAAAAGAGAAAGAGAGAGAAAAGAAAGAGAAAAAAAGATAAAGAGAGAGATTGTCATTTTCAGCTTGTAGGATGCCAAATGGGGATTCAAACATGTTGGAGAATGGAGCAGGGTAGGGAGCATTTATTTGCTCAAGGAGTTCAGGAATTCTCACCTCTCTTACCCAAGCGTCATTTTCCAGAATTCATCACTTGCTTCTTGCATCATGTCTGGAAACTGAGGTTTCTTCTTGGTATTAATTCAGAAGATGTGCATGTTCAAGATTTCCCAGCCTGTGAGAGGAGCTAGATAGAGATTCTGGGAATTAAGATGTGGGCATTTCCACCTCTGTGTTTCCTTAAAGGCCACAGTATTCATGCTGATGTTCCTGAATTCTGTTTATTATTGTTGGGTCTGCCCACTTGGAAAATGAGACTAGAAAGACCTGTCCTACCGACTGGCAGGAAGGTGTTGTGGGAATCGATTCACTCTGGAGAATAAATAAATGATTTGAATACTGATACTGGATGGGAGTCTGCATTTTGAGACCCTTTTGAGTGCTTAGCTCCTCAGGAGGGCAGACGTTTGTCTAGTCTATAAAGACTCTATAATGACCCAACTCTTAGAATAATGGCTGAACGCAGCAGGAACTCAAAAAATTGTGTTGAATAAATAAATGGGAAAAAGTGGAAAGCACGAAACTCTAGAGTTTAACAGCTGGAGGGTTCCCTTGGGTCAATCTCAAATCTTGATTTACAAGCCCCAGTGAGGTTTATGCTTCTTTTCAGACTATTGCAATCTCAAGAGTGGAAAAGTTGAGCAGGCCTTCACGATGATAATGATTAAGTCTCACGTTCAGGTTCTCTGTCTGCTTTGCTGTAACATGAAACTCACTTTGAAAAACAAAACAAAAATAACTTAAGCTCTAATTATTAGCTTTCTTTTTGGCAAGGGAAAAAAAATTCTAATCCAGCGCTAAGCATGACATGTCTGGTCCTATTCACTATTAAGTTAAAGAAAAAAATTGGAAATTTTCTTGGCATTCTATGTCTTCACCCCAGGTTCATGGAGAGGTCACAGGAACCAAAAACACATATCTGTGAATGCCTTCTGGGTCACAGCTAAAGCCAGCTTGGCCTCCCAAAGGTTTCTCCAACATCTGGGACTCACAGCATGTCAGCTCTCGCTAGAACAATCTGAGTGACAATCATCAACCAGAAAGGGATGCAGAGGTCTTATGGTCCCTTCATCACATGGCTCACCATAGTCACCCAGTCTGATAAGGGGAGACCCTCCCCATGTTGCAGCTCAAGACATGGCTTGTTAACTGACCCTGGATGCCCTGCAGACTACAGGGCCTGTCAGGAGAGGGTGTGGGTGGTGAAACCAGCAGGCTGTGGGCTAACGGTCAGGGAAGTTACACATCTCCCTCCACAGCCTCTGACTGCATTCCCCTCACCCAGCAGCACCGGGATCTGTTCGTGTGGCAACCCTGACTGCTCCAGCCTATCCCAGACCCCCCCTGGCTCTTCCCTCAGCATCGGAGCCATTGTGTGTTGTAAGCAGAAGCAAAGATGCAGAAAGATGGTTATCACCTGTCAACAGAGGTCCTCTTGGGCAGTGCAATTGAAGGGGGCAATTGGATGGATAAACTTTTCCTTTATCCATGCCTGTGTGGCTCAACTTGTTACAACCAGCATCTATTAAGCATACAATTTTTTTAAAAATCCAATAAAATTAAAAAGCAAGTTGCAAAAGGCTGCATGTCATATGATATCATCTATGGAAAATCCCAAACAATGAAAACTGTGCATTGCTTATGGAGCTATACCTCAGTAGTAAAAGGCCCAAACCTGCCCAAACAGTTCAGCTGGATCTGTGACAGCTTGTTTCCTTACAAAAAAAATGAAAAAAAAACTTAAAGCAAATATTTGTTGTAGTTGAGTCTCTCAGTCTTATCTGACTCTTTGCGACCCATGGGCTGTAGCCTGTCAGGCTTTTCTGTCCATGGAATCCTGGTATGGGTTGTCATTCCCTTCTCCAGGGGATCTTCCCAATCCAGGGATTGAATCCATGTCTCCTGCATTGGCAGGCAGATTCTTTACCTCTGAACCACCAGGGAAGCCCTCAAAGGGAATATAGCAGAAGGTTAATGTTCACTGGGGTAGGGAATGGGTACTTGGGAAACTGTTATATTAGTCTTCAAATTTTCCATATGTTTGAAATACTTCATGAGCTAAAATTTTAACCACAATAAAGGTTAAATTTTATTTTTACTGTCTTTATCTATAACATCATCTTAGCAACTTGCTATGCATTCTCCAGATATAAAAAGAGCCAAAAGAAGGAAGAAGGAAGGACCATGAGTCTGGGAGAGCTAGATTGCTTTTCTGATTTTCCTTATCCTTTGTCTTAGTTCAAGCTGCTGTAATGAAGTACTATAGACTGGGAGGGATTGGGTGGGGCATAAACAACAAATATTTATTTCTCACAGTTCTGGGAAGTCCAAGAAGCATCTGTGTCTGGTAAGGGTCCTCCCTGGTTTGCAGGTGGCCACCAACTTACTGTAAGCTCTTCTTATAAGGGCACTAATCCCATCATAGGGGCTCTACCCTTATGATCCCATCTAAACTTAATTACTTCCCTTAAGGCCCACCTCTAATACCATCACATTGAGGACTGGGGCTTCAACATATGACTTTGGGGACACAAATATTCAGTCCATACTATTCTTGTACAGTGCCTTATTTGGCAGCAAATGAGGGAGAAAGGCAAATTTAATGTCCTCTGGCTAAATGGATGGATGTACAGATGGATGGGTGGACAACTAATAAACCAACAGCTGCCAGGTTGTCTGTACAAGTTGGAATCTGCCTTCCCCATGAAGGCTCGCAGAGGCGGTCCCCCGAGGCTGTGGAACTGCTCACTGCTCACCTCTGGCTCTAATACAATGCATTCATGAAATTGGTACCCTTATGCTTTTGCCTGTCAGGCCACAAGAACCTACATGTGTAATAAGTAGTTAGAAGACAAAGAGCTCTTGCTACTGATATCCCCCCTTGTGCCAGGGTTGCAGGGGTGACAGGGGGTGAGCATTCCTCCTGTCTTTCCCCTGTCCTGAATAAGGACTTGCAGCTGTGGCTGTAGGGACCCAAGGAGATGGCTCCCCTGCTCTCAGAGACAGGAAATAATAATGATCTGTGTGGCTATCCAAATGTACCACCTTGTTTTTATCCCTCCCCATTCCCCCCCAAAAATAATCTCTGAGAAATAGTTAGTAGGGCAAGTGTTTTTCATTTTGCCCTTTTCTTAGATGGTGTAACCTGGATCTAGGGAGTTGAGGGCCTGACTGAAGTCACAGTTAAGAGCATGTCCCCTGGCTCAGAGACCAGAGCACCACCAACCTCTAGCAGCCTTCCTGGAGATGAAGTGCCCAGCCCACCAGGACAGTCAGAGTTTGCTGAGCAGTTCCTACATTCCAGGTGCCATGTACATCAGCTGATGTTTACTGTTCGCAGCAGCTCTGAGTTAGGTGAGCTCTGTGGCTGGCAGGTCAGGTGTGCACAAGCGACCTATTGGGAATGACCCTGCTGAGGGAGGTGGGGACTGGGCCAGAGAGGACCAGACATCTTGCTAAAGATCCATTCTCCAGGTGAGCAGGAGCTATCCAGGGCTTTCAATAGGACAGTGGCCAAACCTGACTTGATTTTAGGAAAAGTCCTGTGGCTTCAGGGTAGAGGATGAATTGAAAGGGCAGGAGTGGAGTCCAAGAGGCAACTGTGAGGTCACTGCTTTGACTGGGTATGAGCAAAGGTGGGGAGGACTAGTATGGAGACCTCGGCAAAGGGGGATGGCTCTAGGTCTGGAGTAGAGGGGCAACGTGGAAGAGTACAGGAGAAAGGAGCTAGTAGGAGGCAGCAGTCAGACAAGGAGGAGGAAATCACCGACAGGGGCTCTTGCTTGAATCAGCCACCAACTAGCCTTAGGACTTTGCACGAGTCACAGCATCCCTTTGGGATTCAGTTTCCACTTCTGTAAAATGATAGGGAGAGGCAGCCTCTCCCACTGCAATGCTTCTGGGTCCTAGTGCCTGGCACCAACAGGAGTGCCAGAGAAACTGCCAAGGCAGCAGGGAGTGGTGGGTTCCCAGGAGCCAGTTGGCATCCTGGCAAGCAGAGTGGCAATGCTGAGGCAAAGGGTGAGCAAGCGCTGCCAGGCTGGCCCATGTGACCAGGACACCGATCATCACGTGGGGCTCCAGCCAGGCATGGGCAGGGCTGGCCTTGAACTACATCCTCTCTTCACATGAGTGCCTTCACAACAACTTGTTTTCTCAGTCGGGTGGTGCCAGGCGTCTGATTGAATGGCTTTGGCAATTACTGACTGTCTGAGTCTGGTCTAGGGAGCAGGAAAGAGCACGCAGCAAGGTGGCCTCAAAATCTTCCCAGCCCTCTGGCGCAGTCTCTTGGCATGAGTCAAGGGTGGAGTGGATCTTCTCAAAGTCCCTCTTGACCCTGCAGTTCTAGGAGCCTCTGCTTAGGACCCTGACTTGGAAATCACTCTGAGCTGAGGATGGGGGTGTGGAGCAGGACACTCCCATTCTCTAAGCTGAGAGTCTTGTGCTTTTCCAGATGCTGCCTCATGTCAGAAATGGAAGAGGCTGCCCGGACTGATGGATAAACACTCTGCCTGGCAATACACATTTTACCTATTTCCAGCTGTGTGGCCATGGGAAATGCCTTAAACTCACTGTGCCTCAGTTTCCTTGGGCCTGCAGAGAAAACTTGATGGGGCTCACTGTAGTCTTCTCCACTGGGGATGATAATGCTACCTACTTTGCTCTTAGGAATATTAATATTAGTGAACCTTTAACACAGAGCCAGGCACGCCTCGGTTTGCAGTTACTAATAGCTATGACCATAAGTACGCTTTGACTGCCAGTACCTACTGAGCACTCAACACCATACCAGGCTTTGGGGACATGAAGAAAGTGAAAGCGTTAGTCGCTCAGTAGTTTCCAACTCTTTGCGACCCCATGGACTGTAGCCCACCAGGCTCCTCTGTCCATGGGGATTCTCCGAGCAAGAATACTGGAGTGGGTTGTCATTCCCTTCTCCAGGGGATCTTCCTGACCCCTGGATCAAACCTGGATCTCCTGCATTACAGACAAATTCTTTACCAACTGAGCCACCAAGGAAGCCCCAGGGGACATCAGTTCATTTCAGTTCAGTTGCTCAGTCGTGTCCGAGTCTCTGCAACCCCATGGACTGCAGGGGACATAGCGCTAACATAGCCTGGCAAGCTGGGCCCCATCCTCAGAGTTGCTGTCTGGAGGGGAGGCAGACAGGTTAACCCGCATGCTTTAACTATTAGGGTACACTCTGCTAGGAATGCAGGGGAGTGCTTCAGGAGCTCATATGAGTGGCACCAGCCCCAGTTTGGACTCCCAGTCCCCAGCAGCCTCCCTCCTGCTGTCTGGAGCGCTCTCCCCTGGCTGAAAGATCCGCACCCCCACCCCTTCCATGTTGCAAGGCTCACTCTCTCCACTGGTTAGTGCCTGCGTGCCAAGTCACTTCAGTTGTGTCTGTCTCTGCGACCCTGTGGACTATAGCCCACCAGTCTCCTCTGTCCATGGGATTCTCCAGTCAAGAATGCTGGAGTGGGTTGACATGCCCTCCTCCAGGGGATCTTCCTGACCAGGGATTGAACCCATGACTCTTACATCTGCCTGTGTTGGTAGGCGGATTCTTTACCACTAGTGCCACCTGGGAAGCCCCCGCTAGTCATTACTCTGCTCAAATGTCACCTCCCCCCGCCCAAGGAGCCTTCCCTGATCTTTCTGTCTAAAATAAGCCAGTGCGCCTTGCCCCTTCATTATTCTATACCCTTATCCTGCTTTCTTTATAATACACTCTCCAATGGTGGCTCAGAGGTTAAAGCGTCTGCCTCCAATGCAGGAGACCTGGGTTCAATCCCTGGGTCGGGAAGATCCCCTGGAGAAGAAAATGGCAACCCACTCCAGTACTCTTGCCTGGAGAATCCCATGGACGGCGGAGCCTGGTGGGCTGCAGTCCACGGGGTCGCAAAGAGGCGGACACGACTGAGTGACTTCACCTCACCTCACCTCACCTCCACTGCTATACCCTACACTGCTATATTCTGTTTCCAAAAATGTGTTTGTTGGCCATTTACTTATCATAAAGTGAGCTTGATGAGCGCAGAGACTTGGCCTGCCCTCTCCTTCCCAGCTGCATTCCCAGCGTGTGGAACAATGCCTGGGCCGCAGTGAACCATCGTCAGTGTCTCTGATGAATGAGGGGATCTCAAAGCTTGATCCTGAAGGACAAATAGGAGTTGGCCAAGAAAGGGTAAAGGAGGAAAGAGAAGATCTTTCAGGTGGAGGGAATAGCACGTGCAAAACGTGCAAAGGCTGGGGAGGAGAGCAGGACATTGTGGCAAGTAATTCAGAATGGCAGGTCTGTTACTTCAAGTCCTCTGAGAAGCAGAGGCCAAGACGGGATTAGGCATGCAAGAGGTTTATTGGGAGAAAATTCCTGTGAAAGATAAAGGGTAAGCAACAGGAGGAGACAGGGTGAATTTTCAAGCCACGATGCAGGCCTGCACCTGTAAAAGGATCTGGGAAAAGAAGGCGGGTTGGAGGGGAGAGTCTCAGACTGCAGCTCCGTTGAGTAAATTTGTAGCTGGTGGCTCAGGGGTAAGAACCCACTCACCAATGCAGTAGATTCAGGAGACAGGGGTTTGATTCCTGGGTCAGGAAGGTCCCATGGAGAAGGAAATGGTAACTCACTCCAGTATTCTTGCCTGGAGAAACCCATGGACAGGGGAGCCTGGTGGGCTACAGTCCATGGGGTTGCAGAGAATCAGACACGACTGAGCACGCACACACTGCACACAGCCACAACAGATCTCTGTGGCACAATTACATGACTGCCCAACAAGCAGAGAGGGCAGGGGAGGAGGTGGGGACAGGTGAGTCTAGGAAATCAAGCAGGGGCCAGATCCTAAAGGGTCCTCCAGAATCTCTCAAAAGGCTGGGCTTCATCCCGAGAGCAGCAGGATGCCACAGTATGGTTTTTCACAGGCAGGGAGTATAGAATGACTAGACTTGCATGTCAGAAGGATCACCTCGGTCACAGAGAAGATGAAAACTACAACCTGTTACTTGTCTAGAGCAGTAGTACAAGCTGTTGGGCTTTAGGGGATCAAAGCATAGTGACTTTTCCCCCCTCCATCCTTGTTCTGAAGTACTTTGGGAAACAGACACTGGAGGCCGACTAGCAGAGGTCAGACAACACTTGATTCCTGGCGAAGCTGTTAGTGAATGTGCCTTGGTGATATGGGTCAAACAGTTTTCCTAGCACTTGCTGCCCAGTTGTCCTCCAGTGTCAGCCTTAAGACAGCCCACTCAGGCATCTGTGTGGGTTTCCTCTACTGCCTCACTGTGGTCCATGGTGTGGAGGAAAAGAAGCTGAACTCCCAGCACTCACTGTAGTCTTTTCACTGTGTAGCCTCACCCAATGGAGAAACAGATGTCTGGCACCCAAGGGTGGGGGTAGGACCGTGGATTTTAGTCTTAAAAGCATGAGGGTGGGAAATCAGTTTTCCCCATGATCACAAGTAGTGGCCTGGCCCAGGGTAGTGGTGTTGGAGTTGGAGACAGGGGGACAGAGAGAAGGGTCAGGACTTAGTAGCTGGGGGGACTGTGGGGGTGGTGCATCTGCGTGCTGATTCTGGGTGTTCACAGAGAGGTCAAGGGTGCTGCCCAGGTTTTTGATGGGTGGGAGAATGGTGAGGCCATTGAGTTCCACTTCCAGTTCTCTTCCAGCCCATGACTTATTGTGATAATTAATTTCATGTGTCAACCTGACTGTGCTAGATGGGCTATGGTGTGCCCAGATGTTTGATCAGACATTATTCTGGGTGTGTTTATGAGCGTGTTTTTGGCTGAGACTGACATTTGAACCAGTTGACTGAGTAGGGCAGATTGCCCTACCTAATATGAGTGGGCCTCGCCCAATCAGCTGAAGACCTGAGTAAACAAAAACCTGACCTGCCCTTGAGTAAGAGGGAACTCGTGCCTGCCTGCCTGACTAAGCTGAGACATGGCTCTTCTCCTGCCTTTGGACTCCAGCTGAAACATCAGCTCTTCTTCGGTCTCCAGGCTGTTGACTTTGAGACTAGAACTTACACCATCAGCTCTCCTGGGTCTCCAGCTTGTTAACTGCACCTCTTTGAGATTTCCCACCCTCCATGACTGTGTGAACCAATTCCTTATGATAAATTTCTTTCTGTGTATCCTATTGGTTCTGTTTCTCTGAGACACTGACTCAAACAAGTATCTTTGAGAACTGGAAAAAGAGTCCTTGGGGCAGATGCAGTCATTGTCAAGGTGAAGGCCTGTGAGTGGAACATCTGGATCCATCTCCCACACTCCTTCCTGGCTGGGGGCACAGCAAAACCTGCACAGCTACACACAGTCATCTGGACACCGTTGACTGAAATAGGGGACAGAGAGGCCAGCAGATGTGATGATTTTTAAACACGTTGCTTTTGAAATGTCTGAAGGTAAAGTGAGATTGACAGTCTTTTTTGTTTCTTTATTTTTTAAATTGGGGTTAAAAAAGCAACTCACATATCATAAAATTAACCCTTTTAAAGTGTATAATTCAGTGACATTGAGTACATTCACAATGTTGTTCTAACAATGATGTGACTGACAAGGACTTAATTTCCAAAATACATAAGCAACTCATAGAACCCAATAACAACCAAAAAATGGGCAGAAGATCTAAATAGACATTTCTCCAGAGAAGACATAACAACGGCCATAAAGCACATGAAAAGATGCTCAACATAATTAATGCAAATTAAATGCAAATCAAAATGACAATAGGGTTTTACCTCACTCCAGTCAGAGTGGCCATAATTAAAAAGTCCACAAACCGTAAATGCTGGAAAGGGTGTGGAGAAAAGTGAACCCTTCTACACTCCTGATGGGAACGTAAATTGAAACAGCCACTGTGGAAAACAGTATGGAAGGTCCTTAAAAATAGAGTTACCACATGATCCAGCAATCCCATTCCTGGGCATAAATCTGGAGAAAATTCTAATTTGAAGAGATACATGTACCCCAGTGTTTGTAGCAGCACTATTCACAATAACCATGGCATGAAAGCAATGTAAATATTCATCAATAGATGAATGGATAAAGAAGATATAGTAACAACAGATAATGGAATATTACTCGGTCGTAAAAATGAAATAATGCCATTTGTAGCAACACAGATGGACCCAGAGATTATCATACTAAGTGAAGTCAGACAAAGACAAATACTATAAATATCACTTTTATGTGGAATCTAAAATATAATACAAAGGGACTTATTTGCACAACAGAAACAGACTCACAGATATAGAAAATGAACTTACAGTCACCAAAGGGGAAAGAAGGGATAAATTAGGAGCTTGAAATGAACAGATATACACTATTATATATAAAATAAACAATAAGAACATTCTATATAACACAGGAACTATATTCAATATCTTGCAATAACAAATAATGAAAAAGAATATAAACACACACATACATATACATATGTAAAACTGAACCAGTGCTGTACTCCAGAAACTAACATGACATTGTAAATTAACTATACTTCAATTTAAAAAGATAACATAAAAAAACCAATGTTGTGCAACCATCACCACTACCTAGTTCCAAACATTTTTATCACCCACAGTAGTCACTTCCTATTCCCCCATTCCATCAGGTCCTGGCATCCATTAACCAACTTTCTGTTTCTCTGGATTCACCTATCTTGAATATTTCGTATATAAGGAATCACACTTTATATGACCTTTTGTGTTTGGTTTCTTTTGCTTAATATTTGTTTGTTTCTTTTTAAGACTGAGGAGATGATGCAAAAGGGCCAGCTAAGATCGGAGATGTTGATAATACAGGAGAGAAAGAGGACCCAACCAATAGAAAGTGACCCTGAGAAGGTGTTGGAGGGTTGGGATGCGAGGAGCCCAGGGTGAACTGCCTTCTACACTGGTGGGGGGACAACTCTCTCACAGAGGGAAGGGGAAGGGTGTGGGAAACATGCACACACGATCATAATTGTAGGTTTGGTGGCTGTGAAGGGGATTCCCATCTGATGGTTTCTATCTTATCTGTGAGGTCAGATGTTGGCCAACTAATGACAGGCAGAGGAGAAATTGTAAGGTTTAAAGAGAATAAAGATGATTGAAAAGAGCTGCTATGGAGAAAGGGGAAAAATCTTTCTAGGGAAAAAGAGGGGGTTTTCCAGGCAATCTTGAGTGACCAGGTGAGAGGTTGGGGTCAGTGAATTCATAGGACATTGATCTACAGTGTTATCTAGTTTTATCTGCACGTCTCAGCAACCTGGACATGAGTGGTGTTTGAGTGTAACACTTGCATCTATGGCAGCCAGACTGTGAGCAGGAGAACACTAATCCAAGTGCTAAGTCCACACACTGAGGACTGGGGAGCAAAGGTTGACTGTATCCTCCAGTGTATTCGGCACATAGTAATTGGGATGATTCTATTCATAAGTCAGATCTCATTGCCACTCTACTTAAAGTCCTTGAATCATTTTCTGCTTCTCCAAGAAAAGTTCCAAGATTTACCTTAGTCCATAAAGCCCCACATGATCTGGCTTCCTGCTGCCTCTCTGACTTTATCCTTCCATTAGCTCCCTCCCTCCCTCCATGCCATCCTTTGGCATCCTTGCTGATTTTTTAATCTTTCCAGCACATTCCAGTCTGAGCCTTTGCCCTGGCTGATCTGCTTTTCCTGGGAAGCTCTTAGCTCAGATGCCTGGCTTGTTCCTTCGCTTCCTTTAGCTCTCTTTAGATGTTACCTCATCAGAGAGAGAGTCTCTGGGCACCCTCTTTCTAAATCTACCCACCTTCATCACTCTATTCTCTTTTCCTGCTTTATTGTTCTTTGGAGCGCATGTTGGTGCCCCACAATTTATGGACTTTTTTGTTCAATTTTATTCACTCATGCACATACACACGAATGTGAGCTTTCTGAGACCAGGCCCCTGTTCAATTCCCCAGCACCTAGAACAGTGCCTGGCTCCTGGTAGTTGTTCATTCAATCTTTATTGAATGAATTAAAAGAAAAAGCTAAGGTCCTTGGTGGTTATTATTGAGCCACTGCACTGACTCTGAAGCCACCCACGCCCACACTTCTCATCACATAAGAGAGTTGCCAACTTCCAGGATGCAGGAGAAAGTAGCCAAGACTGAGGCAGAAGGGACAGGGCACTGAGCAGCAGGGCAAAGCTTGCCCACTTCACCATGACCTGGCGTGACCAGCCAGCCCCAGCCCCCATAGAGAAACTGAAACTGGAATGTAGCTCTTCACCTTGGTACCTAACCTCTATGATGACCCTTATGCTTGGTTTAAGTAAAAGAAACACTCCTTCAACCAGGACAAACCATAGTCCCTAGGTACATTAGTTAGAGCTTGGATTCGGTTGCTAACATGGACAAAAGTGACTTACACAAATTAAAGGTTAAAGTTTCCAACTATTGCAAGTCTAGGCTGGAGAGAGGTATGCAGGTCAGGGCAGGTGCCGCAACCCTCATGTTCTCAGTGACCCTGGCTCCTCTGTCTTTCTGTTCTCCTGCCCTGAGTGTGTGGCCCTGTCTCCCATGATGGCTGCATGCCCTCCAGCATTTGTCCATGGTCCAGGGAAGAAGGGGGAGAAGGGTAATGGATCAAAGCCACAGGCCAGCAGAGGTTTCCCAGAAACCCCACTCAGTGACTTGAGTTTGCATCTCACTAGCAGAACTATGTCATGTGGTCACCCCAGGTGCAAGGGAGTCCATGCACCTGTCACTCCAGACAAAACCAGGGTTCTGTCAAGAGGAAGATCAGAACAGATGGTGTGTGAGCTGGTGATTTTCAAACTTGAGTGTGTCTCAGGGTCACCTGGAGGGCTTGTTAAAATCCAGACTTTTGTCCTTCCCCTCCTCCCCCACCAGCTCCCCAGTTGATGCTGGTGAGCAGGGAACATCCTTTGAGAACTTCCAGCACCTCGGGGCATAGCACTGTGAAATCCACAGAGCGGAGTGAGTTCCCACAAACACTGACTGGCTTAGCCTTGGAGTGGTAAAGCCATTGATTTTCCTGGACAACCTCACTGTGGCTAGCTTGTCAGCTGGTGTGGCTTCCTGCCACCCTCCCATTTCTAGCAGCCCCCCTGCCTTCCTCTTCAACCTACCCAGGAAAATGCCTTCAGAGCCTTCTGGCCAAGCCTGAGTGTGTTGGCAAAGACTTTCAGGTGAAAAGCCTCTGAATCCAGCTTCCGGGTGCCTGGAGAGGCCAGGACTGGGCTGCTCCCTGGAGACCTTCCCAAAGGCTCCGA